>CM035805.1:35981178-36303678 GCA_020466265.1 Siphamia tubifer
TTTTTTTGTGTTAGTTGGATTTTTAGTGTTTTTAGTGTTGTTTATTTGTTGGATTTTTTGTTTTTTTTTAGTGTTAGTTGTTTGTTAGGTTTTTTGTGTTAGTTGGATTTTTAGTGTTTTTAGTGTTGTTTATTTGTTGGATTTTTAGTGTTTTTAGTGTTGTTTATCTGTTGGATTTTTTGTTTTTTTAGTGTTGTTTATCTGTTGGATTTTTTGTTTTTTTAGTGTTAGTTTGTTTGATTTTTAGTGTTTTTCAGTGTTAGTTGTGCGTTTGTTGGATTTTTAGTGTTTTTTAGTTTTAGTTGTGCGTTTGTTGGATTTTTATTGTTTTTAGTGTTGTTTATTTTTTGGGATTTTAGTGGGGTTTTTAGTATTAATTGTTTTTTGGATTTGTAGTGTTTTTTAGTGTGAGTTGTTTGTTGGATTTTTTGTTTTTTTTAGTGTTAGTTTGTTTGATTTTTAGTGTTTTTAGTGTTAGTTGTGCGTTTGTTGGATTTTTAGTGGTTTTTTAGTTTTAGTTGTGCGTTTGTTGGATTTTTATTGTTTTTAGTGTTGTTTATTTTTTGGGATTTTAGTGGGGTTTTTAGTATTAATTGTTTTTTGGATTTGTAGTGTTTTTTAGTGTGAGTTGTTTGTTGGATTTTTTGTTTTTTTTAGTGTTAGTTTGTTTGATTTTTAGTGTTTTTTAGTGTTAGTTGTGCGTTTGTTGGATTGTTAGTGTTTTTAGAGTTAGTTGTTTGTTGTATTTTAAGTGTTTTTTTTGTGTTAGTTGTTTGTTGGGTTTTTTGTGTTAGTTGGATTTTTAGTGTTTTTAGTGTTGTTTATTTGTTGGATTTTTAGTGTTGTTTATTTGTTGGATTTTTAGTGTTTTTAGAGTTAGTTGTTTGTTGGATTTTAAGTGTTTTTTTTAGTGTTAGTTGTTTGTTGGATTTTTTGTTTTTTTTAGTTTTAGTTGGATTTTTAGTGTTTTTAGTGTTGTTTATTTGTTGGATTTTTAGTGTTTATTTGTTCGATTTTTAGTGTTTTTAGTGTTGTTTATTTGTTCGATTTTTTGTTTTTTTTAGTGTTAGTTTGTTGGGTTTTTTGTGTTAGTTGGATTTTTAGTGTTTTTAGTGTTGTTTATTTGTTGGGTTTTTAGTGTTGTTTATTTGTTGGATTTTTAGTGTTAGTTGTTTGTTGGGTTTTTTGTGTTAGTTGGATTTTTAGTGTTTTTAGTGTTGTTTATTTGTTGGATTTTTAGTGGGGGTTTTTAGTATTAATTGTTTTTTGGATTTGTAGTGTTTTTTAGTGTGAGTTGTTTGTTGGATTTTTTGTTTTTTTTAGTGTTAGTTTGATTTTTAGTGTTTTTTAGTGTGAGTTGGATTTTTAGTGTTTTTAGTGTTGTTTATTTGTTGGATTTTAAGTGTTTTTTTAGTGTTAGTTGTTTGTTGGGTTTTTTGTGTTAGTTGGATTTTTAGTGTTTATTTGTTGGATTTTTAGTGTTGTTTATTTGTTGGATTTTTAGTGTTTTTAGAGTTAGTTGTTTGTTGGATTTTAAGTGTTTTCTTTAGTGTTAGTTGTTTGTTGGATTTTTTTTTTTTTGTTTGTTTTAGTTGGATTTTTAGTGTTTTTAGTGTTTATTTGTTCGGTTTTTAGTGTTGTTTATTTGTTGGATTTTTTGTTTTTTTTAGTGTTAGTTGTTTGTTGGGTTTTTTGTGTTAGTTGGATCTTTAGTGTTTTTAGTGTTGTTTATTTGTTGGATTTTTAGTGTTTTTAGTGTTGTTTATTTGTTGGATTTTTTAGTGTTTTTAGTATTGTTTATTTGTTGGGTTTTTAGTGTTGTTTATTTGTTGGATTTTTAGTGTTAGTTGTTTGTTGAGTTTTTTGTGTTAGTTGGATTTTTAGTGTTTTTAGTGTTGTTTATTTGTTGGATTTTTTGTTTTTTTTTAGTGTTAGTTGTTTGTTAGGTTTTTTGTGTTAGTTGGATTTTTAGTGTTTTTAGTGTTGTTTATTTGTTGGATTTTTAGTGTTGTTTATCTGTTGGATTTTTTGTTTTTTTAGTGTTGTTTATCTGTTGGATTTTTTGTTTTTTTAGTGTTAGTTTGTTTGATTTTTAGTGTTTTTCAGTGTTAGTTGTGCGTTTGTTGGATTTTTAGTGTTTTTTAGTTTTAGTTGTGCGTTTGTTGGATTTTTATTGTTTTTAGTGTTGTTTATTTTTTGGGATTTTAGTGGGGTTTTTAGTATTAATTGTTTTTTGGATTTGTAGTGTTTTTTAGTGTGAGTTGTTTGTTGGATTTTTTGTTTTTTTTAGTGTTAGTTTGTTTGATTTTTAGTGTTTTTTAGTGTTAGTTGTGCGTTTGTTGGATTGTTAGTGTTTTTAGAGTTAGTTGTTTGTTGTATTTTAAGTGGTTTTTTTTGTGTTATTTGTTTGTTGGGTTTTTTGTGTTAGTTGGATTTTTAGTGTTTTTAGAGTTGTTTATTTTTTGGATTTTTAGTGTTTTTCATTTGTTGGATTTTTTGTTTTTTTAGTGTTAGTTTGTTTGATTTTTAGTGTTTTTAGTGTGAGTTGTTTGTTTGTTGGATTTTTAGTGGGTTTTTTTAGTATTAGTTGTTTGTTGGATTTTTTGTTTTTTTAGTGTTAGTTTGATTTTTAATTCAATTCAATTTTATTTATAAAGCCCTAAATCACAACAAAGTCGTCTCAGAGGGCTTTACAAAAACACAATCAACTACAGAAATACATGAAAAAGTCCCAGGCATCCCCTGTCCTTAGACCCTCCTTCTCGGCAAGAAAAAACTTCAAAACCCAGTGGGAAAAAGAAGAAATCTCGAGGAGAACCACATTGAAGGAGAGATCCACTCCCATGGACGGACAGGCTATAGATGAACGTCCATGTAGAACGTTTTTAGAATGTTTTTAGTGTTTTTAGAGTTAGTTGTTTGTTGGATTTTTAGTGTTTTTTAGTGTTAGTTGTGCGTTTGTTGGATTTTTAGTGTGAGTTGGATTTTTAGTGTTTTTAGTGTTAGTTTGTTGGATTGTTAATGTTTTTAGAGTTAGTTGTTTATTGTTTCTTTCTTTGTAGTTTTATAATATACACATACAAACACATATTACACACTGTTGACTATAGTAGTAATTTTTCAGTCTCTTTTCTCATTTTATCGTTATTTCTACACATAAGTAGATAAGTTTATAATGAATCAATGATTGAGAATTGATTTACTTCCTTTGTCAAAAATTAATCACATTCTAACAATATTATTCATACTTAATGGGAATAGTTGTAATAATATTCAACACCACTGAAAAGTACTTTTACATGAACTACATTTATCTATTTTGGCCAAATGTACATATTTTTTTATGTATTTATTCTCAAATCATGGTTGTCTTCATTTTCCTACAGCAGGAGGAGAACAGCCTGTCATTTCAGGTTTGACACAAATAAAACTGCTTTTTGGAAAATCACATGGACCAGCTCAGTCTGCTGCCTGCCCCCCACCTAATGATAGACCACCCCCCACCTCATGATAACACATGGACATTTCTGCAGTTGTTTGGGTTTGTTATTTGCACTAATGTTTATATTTCTATTTTTTCTAACCCATTTACCTTCCAAGGGCCATAAGAACCTGTAGGTTCAACAACACATAAACTCAGTATATTTTGAAAACAGAGATTCTCACTATCAACTGATATGAGCCACTTTCCGATTAATTGACCACAGCAGCTAAAAATTAGTCATTTGTTCAAACAAAAATCAAACAGGAAGTGGCATGGCTTACCACAGAGGAACAATATTCCAACAAAAACATCCAAACAAAAAAAATATAGCCAAAATATTGTCCAAAACATTCATAAATATCCATATATATATATATATATATATATATATATATATATATATATATAGATATATATATATAGATATATAGATAGATATATCTATATATACACACACACACACACATATGCTCCAGAGTGTACGCTTTCCAGAGAGACCTCATCAATAATCATACACTAAAGCATTCAAGAATAGTCACCTTTTGATTCAAGTGTGTCCAAAAGTTGACATATCTAGACACCTGGACATATCCTGTCATAAATATGTGCCTAATACTCATTTGTTTTAGTATTAATGTAAAATGTGAACTAGGTCAGATCAAGTGCTGTGGTCCTATAGTGGTTTTCAGCTCTCACTGTACAGACACACTTTGTTACTGGCACTGATTATTTAAGGTAGGAACACAGTGAAATAAAATACATTTGTATCTCGCCTGAAATTTTTCCTCAATAAAACATGTGAATCAGTGATTCTGACTGTACTGGGAAAAGAAATTAGGGTGTTAGCTTAAAAAAAAAAAGAGAGACCAGCGCCATGGATGTATTCCAAATGGTTCAAGAACAGAATGCAATTTACTTTAACGAAGACATTTAGGTAAGATGTAGACAAAAATGTCCGGAAGTTTAAAGGGCTAATTGAATGTATTAGATAGATTTGTTTCACATTTGTTAAAATTTATATTTGATGTTTACTCAAGTGTATTATTATTATTATTGATATTATATTATTCTTACACATTAACGGCAACTGTCAAATGACCCGGAACTGTCAAATTACCTGCAACTGCCAAATAGCCTGAAACTCACACTTTACCCGCAACTGTCACATGACCAGAAACTGCCAAATAACCCCCAACTACCAAATAACTTGCAACTGGTCAAACGGCCTAAAACAGCCAAATGAACTACACATATCACATGATGGATTAATCGCCAACGACTCAACCCTGAGGCAGGTGGTACTGGGTTACAGGGTACCAGTAGCAGACCGAAGCCTGACCTGACCTGATGGAGTTTTAGAGTGGAATTAATGTCTTCACATTCCATTAAATATAGAAAAATTTAGAAAAATACAATAAAAAAAACACTAATGTACATAAAATAAGATAAAAGTACACTAACATTTAGAAAAGAAGTGGACAAATACAAAAAGAACCTTATAAAAAATAAAATCATACCAAAAACATACTACAGTATATTGTCAAATGACCTGCAACAGTGAAATGACCAGCAAGTGCCAAATAGCCTGAAACTCTCACATGACCTGCAACTGTCACAACACAAAACTGCCAAATAACTTGCAATGTCAAATGACCTGCAACAGTCAAATGACCTACACATATCACATCACCTGCAACAGTCAAATGACCTGCACATGACACATGACCTGCAACAGTCAAATGACCTGCACATATCACATGACCTGCAACAGTCAAATGACCTGCACATGTCTCACGACCAGCATCTTTCAAATGACCTGCAACAGTCACATGACCAGCATCTTTCAAATGACCTGCAACAGTCACATGACCAGCATCTTTCAAATGACCTGCAACAGTCACATGAAATGCATCTGTCAAATGACCTGCAACTGTCAATTGACCCGCAACTGCCCTGCCAAATAACCTGCAACTGTCACATTAACGGCAACTGTCAAATGACCCGCAACTCTCAAATGACCTGCAACTGCCAAATAGCCTGAAACTCTCACATGACCTGCAACTGTCACAACACAAAACTGCCAAATAACTTGCAATGTCAAATGACCTGCAACAGTCAAATGACCTACACATATCACATCACCTGCAACAGTCAAATGACCTGCACATGACACATGACCTGCAACAGTCAAATGACCTGCACATATCACATGACCTGCAACAGTCAAATGACCTGCACATGTCTCACGACCAGCATCTTTCAAATGACCTGCAACAGTCACATGACCAGCATCTTTCAAATGACCTGCAACAGTCACATGACCAGCATCTTTCAAATGACCTGCAACAGTCACATGAAATGCATCTGTCAAATGACCTGCAACTGTCAATTGACCCGCAACTGCCCTGCCAAATAACCTGCAACTGTCACATTAACGGCAACTGTCAAATGACCCGCAACTCTCAAATGACCTGCAACTGCCAAATAGCCTGAAACTCTCACATGACCTGCAACTGTCAAAACACAAAACTGCCAAATAACTTGCAATGTCAAATGACCTGCAACAGTCAAATGACCTACACATATCACATCACCTGCAACAGTCAAATGACCTGCACATGACACATGACCTGCAACAGTCAAATGACCTGCACATATCACATGACCTGCAACAGTCAAATGACCTGCACATGTCTCACGACCAGCATCTTTCAAATGACCTGCAACAGTCACATGACCAGCATCTTTCAAATGACCTGCAACAGTCACATGACCAGCATCTTTCAAATGACCTGCAACAGTCACATGAAATGCATCTGTCAAATGACCTGCAACTGTCAATTGACCCGCAACTGCCCTGCCAAATAACCTGCAACTGTCACATTAACGGCAACTGTCAAATGACCCGCAACTCTCAAATGACCTGCAACTGCCAAATAGCCTGAAATTCTCACATGACCTGCAACTGTCACAACACAAAACTGCCAAATAACTTGCAATGTCAAATGACCTGCAACAGTCAAATGACCTACACATATCACATCACCTGCAACAGTCAAATGACCTGCACATGACACATGACCTGCAACAGTCAAATGACCTGCACATATCACATGACCTGCAACAGTCAAATGACCTGCACATGTCTCACGACCAGCATCTTTCAAATGACCTGCAACAGTCACATGACCAGCATCTTTCAAATGACCTGCAACAGTCACATGACCAGCATCTTTCAAATGACCTACAACAGTCACATGAAATGCATCTGTCAAATGACCTGCAACTGTCAATTGACCCGCAACTGCCCTACCAAATACCCTGCAACTGTCACATTAACGGCAACTGTCAAATGACCCACAACTCTCAAATGACCTGCAACTGCCAAATAGCCTGAAACTCTCACATGACCTGCAACTGTCACAACACAAAACTGCCAAATAACTTGCAATGTCAAATGACTTGCAACAGTCAAATGACCTACACATATCACATCACCTGCAACAGTCAAATGACCTGCACATGACACATGACCTGCAACAGTCAAATGACCTGCACATATCACATGACCTGCAACAGTCAAATGACCTGCACATGTCTCACGACCAGCATCTTTCAAATGACCTGCAACAGTCACATGACCAGCATCTTTCAAATGACCTGCAACAGTCACATGACCAGCATCTTTCAAATGACCTGCAACAGTCACATGAAATGCATCTGTCAAATGACCTGCAACTGTCAATTGACCCGCAACTGTCCTGCCAAATAACCTGCAACTGACACATTAATGGCAACTGTCAAATGACCCGCAACTCTCAAATTACCTGCAACTGCCAAATAGCCTGAAACTCACACTTTACCCGCAACTGTCACATGACCAGAAACTGCCAAATAACCCCCAACTACCAAATAACTTGCAACTGGTCAAACGGCCTAAAACAGCCAAATGAACTACACATATCACATGATGGATTAATCGCCAACGACTCAACCCTGAGGCAGGTGGTACTGGGTTACAGGGTACCAGTAGCAGACCGAAGCCTGACCTGACCTGATGGAGTTTTAGAGTGGAATTAATGTCTTCACATTCCATTAAATATAGAAAAATTTAGAAAAATACAATAAAAAAAACACTAATGTACATAAAATAAGATAAAAGTACACTAACGTTTAGAAAAGAAGTGGACAAATACAAAAAGAACCTTATAAAAAATAAAATCATACCAAAAACATACTACAGTATATTGTCAAATGACCTGCAACAGTGAAATGACCAGCAAGTGCCAAATAGCCTGAAACTCTCACATGACCTGCAACTGTCACAACACAAAACTGCCAAATAACTTGCAATGTCAAATGACCTGCAACAGTCAAATGACCTACACATATCACATCACCTGCAACAGTCAAATGACCTGCACATGACACATGACCTGCAACAGTCAAATGACCTGCACATATCACATGACCTGCAACAGTCAAATGACCTGCACATGTCTCACGACCAGCATCTTTCAAATGACCTGCAACAGTCACATGACCAGCATCTTTCAAATGACCTGCAACAGTCACATGACCAGCATCTTTCAAATGACCTGCAACAGTCACATGAAATGCATCTGTCAAATGACCTGCAACTGTCAATTGAACCGCAACTGCCCTGCCAAATAACCTGCAACTGTCACATTAACGGCAACTGTCAAATGACCCGCAACTCTCAAATGACCTGCAACTGCCAAATAGCCTGAAACTCTCACATGACCTGCAACTGTCACAACACAAAACTGCCAAATAACTTGCAATGTCAAATGACCTGCAACAGTCAAATGACCTACACATATCACATCACCTGCAACAGTCAAATGACCTGCACATGACACATGACCTGCAACAGTCAAATGACCTGCACATATCACATGACCTGCAACAGTCAAATGACCTGCACATGTCTCACGACCAGCATCTTTCAAATGACCTGCAACAGTCACATGACCAGCATCTTTCAAATGACCTGCAACAGTCACATGACCAGCATCTTTCAAATGACCTGCAACAGTCACATGAAATGCATCTGTCAAATGACCTGCAACTGTCAATTGACCCGCAACTGCCCTGCCAAATAACCTGCAACTGTCACATTAACGGCAACTGTCAAATGACCCGCAACTCTCAAATGACCTGCAACTGCCAAATAGCCTGAAATTCTCACATGACCTGCAACTGTCACAACACAAAACTGCCAAATAACTTGCAATGTCAAATGACCTGCAACAGTCAAATGACCTACACATATCACATCACCTGCAACAGTCAAATGACCTGCACATGACACATGACCTGCAACAGTCAAATGACCTGCACATATCACATGACCTGCAACAGTCAAATGACCTGCACATGTCTCACGACCAGCATCTTTCAAATGACCTGCAACAGTCACATGACCAGCATCTTTCAAATGACCTGCAACAGTCACATGACCAGCATCTTTCAAATGACCTGCAACAGTCACATGAAATGCATCTGTCAAATGACCTGCAACTGTCAATTGACCCGCAACTGCCCTGCCAAATAACCTGCAACTGTCACATTAACGGCAACTGTCAAATGACCCACAACTCTCAAATGACCTGCAACTGCCAAATAGCCTGAAACTCTCACATGACCTGCAACTGTCACAACACAAAACTGCCAAATAACTTGCAATGTCAAATGACCTGCAACAGTCAAATGACCTACACATATCACATCACCTGCAACAGTCAAATGACCTGCACATGACACATGACCTGCAACAGTCAAATGACCTGCACATATCACATGACCTGCAACAGTCAAATGACCTGCACATGTCTCACGACCAGCATCTTTCAAATGACCTGCAACAGTCACATGACCAGCATCTTTCAAATGACCTGCAACAGTCACATGACCAGCATCTTTCAAATGACCTGCAACAGTCACATGAAATGCATCTGTCAAATGACCTGCAACTGTCAATTGACCCGCAACTGTCCTGCCAAATAACCTGCAACTGACACATTAATGGCAACTGTCAAATGACCCGCAACTCTCAAATTACCTGCAACTGCCAAATAGCCTGAAACTCACACTTTACCCGCAACTGTCACATGACCAGAAACTGCCAAATAACCCCCAACTACCAAATAACTTGCAACTGGTCAAACGGCCTAAAACAGCCAAATGAACTACACATATCACATGATGGATTAATCGCCAACGACTCAACCCTGAGGCAGGTGGTACTGGGTTACAGGGTACCAGTAGCAGACCGAAGCCTGACCTGACCTGATGGAGTTTTAGAGTGGAATTAATGTCTTCACATTCCATTAAATATAGAAAAATTTAGAAAAATACAATAAAAAAAACACTAATGTACATAAAATAAGATAAAAGTACACTAACATTTAGAAAAGAAGTGGACAAATACAAAAAGAACCTTATAAAAAATAAAATCATACCAAAAACATACTACAGTATATTGTCAAATGACCTGCAACAGTGAAATGACCAGCAAGTGCCAAATAGCCTGAAACTCTCACATGACCTGCAACTGTCACAACACAAAACTGCCAAATAACTTGCAATGTCAAATGACCTGCAACAGTCAAATGACCTACACATATCACATCACCTGCAACAGTCAAATGACCTGCACATGACACATGACCTGCAACAGTCAAATGACCTGCACATATCACATGACCTGCAACAGTCAAATGACCTGCACATGTCTCACGACCAGCATCTTTCAAATGACCTGCAACAGTCACATGACCAGCATCTTTCAAATGACCTGCAACAGTCACATGACCAGCATCTTTCAAATGACCTGCAACAGTCACATGAAATGCATCTGTCAAATGACCTGCAACTGTCAATTGACCCGCAACTGCCCTGCCAAATAACCTGCAACTGTCACATTAACGGCAACTGTCAAATGACCCGCAACTCTCAAATGACCTGCAACTGCCAAATAGCCTGAAACTCTCACATGACCTGCAACTGTCACAACACAAAACTGCCAAATAACTTGCAATGTCAAATGACCTGCAACAGTCAAATGACCTACACATATCACATCACCTGCAACAGTCAAATGACCTGCACATGACACATGACCTGCAACAGTCAAATGACCTGCACATATCACATGACCTGCAACAGTCAAATGACCTGCACATGTCTCACGACCAGCATCTTTCAAATGACCTGCAACAGTCACATGACCAGCATCTTTCAAATGACCTGCAACAGTCACATGACCAGCATCTTTCAAATGACCTGCAACAGTCACATGAAATGCATCTGTCAAATGACCTGCAACTGTCAATTGACCCGCAACTGCCCTGCCAAATAACCTGCAACTGTCACATTAACGGCAACTGTCAAATGACCCGCAACTCTCAAATGACCTGCAACTGCCAAATAGCCTGAAATTCTCACATGACCTGCAACTGTCACAACACAAAACTGCCAAATAACTTGCAATGTCAAATGACCTGCAACAGTCAAATGACCTACACATATCACATCACCTGCAACAGTCAAATGACCTGCACATGACACATGACCTGCAACAGTCAAATGACCTGCACATATCACATGACCTGCAACAGTCAAATGACCTGCACATGTCTCACGACCAGCATCTTTCAAATGACCTGCAACAGTCACATGACCAGCATCTTTCAAATGACCTGCAACAGTCACATGACCAGCATCTTTCAAATGACCTGCAACAGTCACATGAAATGCATCTGTCAAATGACCTGCAACTGTCAATTGACCCGCAACTGCCCTGCCAAATAACCTGCAACTGTCACATTAACGGCAACTGTCAAATGACCCGCAACTCTCAAATGACCTGCAACTGCCAAATAGCCTGAAACTCTCACATGACCTGCAACTGTCAAAACACAAAACTGCCAAATAACTTGCAATGTCAAATGACCTGCAACAGTCAAATGACCTACACATATCACATCACCTGCAACAGTCAAATGACCTGCACATGACACATGACCTGCAACAGTCAAATGACCTGCACATATCACATGACCTGCAACAGTCAAATGACCTGCACATGTCTCACGACCAGCATCTTTCAAATGACCTGCAACAGTCACATGACCAGCATCTTTCAAATGACCTGCAACAGTCACATGACCAGCATCTTTCAAATGACCTGCAACAGTCACATGAAATGCATCTGTCAAATGACCTGCAACTGTCAATTGACCCGCAACTGCCCTGCCAAATAACCTGCAACTGTCACATTAACGGCAACTGTCAAATGACCCGCAACTCTCAAATGACCTGCAACTGCCAAATAGCCTGAAATTCTCACATGACCTGCAACTGTCACAACACAAAACTGCCAAATAACTTGCAATGTCAAATGACCTGCAACAGTCAAATGACCTACACATATCACATCACCTGCAACAGTCAAATGACCTGCACATGACACATGACCTGCAACAGTCAAATGACCTGCACATATCACATGACCTGCAACAGTCAAATGACCTGCACATGTCTCACGACCAGCATCTTTCAAATGACCTGCAACAGTCACATGACCAGCATCTTTCAAATGACCTGCAACAGTCACATGACCAGCATCTTTCAAATGACCTACAACAGTCACATGAAATGCATCTGTCAAATGACCTGCAACTGTCAATTGACCCGCAACTGCCCTACCAAATACCCTGCAACTGTCACATTAACGGCAACTGTCAAATGACCCACAACTCTCAAATGACCTGCAACTGCCAAATAGCCTGAAACTCTCACATGACCTGCAACTGTCACAACACAAAACTGCCAAATAACTTGCAATGTCAAATGACTTGCAACAGTCAAATGACCTACACATATCACATCACCTGCAACAGTCAAATGACCTGCACATGACACATGACCTGCAACAGTCAAATGACCTGCACATATCACATGACCTGCAACAGTCAAATGACCTGCACATGTCTCACGACCAGCATCTTTCAAATGACCTGCAACAGTCACATGACCAGCATCTTTCAAATGACCTGCAACAGTCACATGACCAGCATCTTTCAAATGACCTGCAACAGTCACATGAAATGCATCTGTCAAATGACCTGCAACTGTCAATTGACCCGCAACTGTCCTGCCAAATAACCTGCAACTGACACATTAATGGCAACTGTCAAATGACCCGCAACTCTCAAATTACCTGCAACTGCCAAATAGCCTGAAACTCACACTTTACCCGCAACTGTCACATGACCAGAAACTGCCAAATAACCCCCAACTACCAAATAACTTGCAACTGGTCAAACGGCCTAAAACAGCCAAATGAACTACACATATCACATGATGGATTAATCGCCAACGACTCAACCCTGAGGCAGGTGGTACTGGGTTACAGGGTACCAGTAGCAGACCGAAGCCTGACCTGACCTGATGGAGTTTTAGAGTGGAATTAATGTCTTCACATTCCATTAAATATAGAAAAATTTAGAAAAATACAATAAAAAAAACACTAATGTACATAAAATAAGATAAAAGTACACTAACGTTTAGAAAAGAAGTGGACAAATACAAAAAGAACCTTATAAAAAATAAAATCATACCAAAAACATACTACAGTATATTGTCAAATGACCTGCAACAGTGAAATGACCAGCAAGTGCCAAATAGCCTGAAACTCTCACATGACCTGCAACTGTCACAACACAAAACTGCCAAATAACTTGCAATGTCAAATGACCTGCAACAGTCAAATGACCTACACATATCACATCACCTGCAACAGTCAAATGACCTGCACATGACACATGACCTGCAACAGTCAAATGACCTGCACATATCACATGACCTGCAACAGTCAAATGACCTGCACATGTCTCACGACCAGCATCTTTCAAATGACCTGCAACAGTCACATGACCAGCATCTTTCAAATGACCTGCAACAGTCACATGACCAGCATCTTTCAAATGACCTGCAACAGTCACATGAAATGCATCTGTCAAATGACCTGCAACTGTCAATTGACCCGCAACTGCCCTGCCAAATAACCTGCAACTGTCACATTAACGGCAACTGTCAAATGACCCGCAACTCTCAAATGACCTGCAACTGCCAAATAGCCTGAAACTCTCACATGACCTGCAACTGTCACAACACAAAACTGCCAAATAACTTGCAATGTCAAATGACCTGCAACAGTCAAATGACCTACACATATCACATCACCTGCAACAGTCAAATGACCTGCACATGACACATGACCTGCAACAGTAAAATGACCTGCACATATCACATGACCTGCAACAGTCAAATGACCTGCACATGTCTCACGACCAGCATCTTTCAAATGACCTGCAACAGTCACATGACCAGCATCTTTCACATGACCTGCAACAGTCACATGACCAGCATCTTTCAAATGACCTGCAACAGTCACATGAAATGCATCTGTCAAATGACCTGCAACTGTCAATTGACCCGCAACTGCCCTGCCAAATAACCTGCAACTGTCACATTAACGGCAACTGTCAAATGACCCGCAACTCTCAAATGACCTGCAACTGCCAAATAGCCTGAAATTCTCACATGACCTGCAACTGTCACAACACAAAACTGCCAAATAACTTGCAATGTCAAATGACCTGCAACAGTCAAATGACCTACACATATCACATCACCTGCAACAGTCAAATGACCTGCACATGACACATGACCTGCAACAGTCAAATGACCTGCACATATCACATGACCTGCAACAGTCAAATGACCTGCACATGTCTCACGACCAGCATCTTTCAAATGACCTGCAACAGTCACATGACCAGCATCTTTCAAATGACCTGCAACAGTCACATGACCAGCATCTTTCAAATGACCTGCAACAGTCACATGAAATGCATCTGTCAAATGACCTGCAACTGTCAATTGACCCGCAACTGCCCTGCCAAATAACCTGCAACTGTCACATTAACGGCAACTGTCAAATGACCCGCAACTCTCAAATGACCTGCAACTGCCAAATAGCCTGAAATTCTCACATGACCTGCAACTGTCACAACACAAAACTGCCAAATAACTTGCAATGTCAAATGACCTGCAACAGTCAAATGACCTACACATATCACATCACCTGCAACAGTCAAATGACCTGCACATGACACATGACCTGCAACAGTCAAATGACCTGCACATATCACATGACCTGCAACAGTCAAATGACCTGCACATGTCTCACGACCAGCATCTTTCAAATGACCTGCAACAGTCACATGACCAGCATCTTTCAAATGACCTGCAACAGTCACATGACCAGCATCTTTCAAATGACCTGCAACAGTCACATGAAATGCATCTGTCAAATGACCTGCAACTGTCAATTGACCCGCAACTGCCCTGCCAAATAACCTGCAACTGTCACATTAACGGCAACTGTCAAATGACCCACAACTCTCAAATGACCTGCAACTGCCAAATAGCCTGAAACTCTCACATGACCTGCAACTGTCACAACACAAAACTGCCAAATAACTTGCAATGTCAAATGACCTGCAACAGTCAAATGACCTACACATATCACATCACCTGCAACAGTCAAATGACCTGCACATGACACATGACCTGCAACAGTCAAATGACCTGCACATATCACATGACCTGCAACAGTCAAATGACCTGCACATGTCTCACGACCAGCATCTTTCAAATGACCTGCAACAGTCACATGACCAGCATCTTTCAAATGACCTGCAACAGTCACATGACCAGCATCTTTCAAATGACCTGCAACAGTCACATGAAATGCATCTGTCAAATGACCTGCAACTGTCAATTGACCCGCAACTGTCCTGCCAAATAACCTGCAACTGACACATTAATGGCAACTGTCAAATGACCCGCAACTCTCAAATTACCTGCAACTGCCAAATAGCCTGAAACTCACACTTTACCCGCAACTGTCACATGACCAGAAACTGCCAAATAACCCCCAACTACCAAATAACTTGCAACTGGTCAAACGGCCTAAAACAGCCAAATGAACTACACATATCACATGATGGATTAATCGCCAACGACTCAACCCTGAGGCAGGTGGTACTGGGTTACAGGGTACCAGTAGCAGACCGAAGCCTGACCTGACCTGATGGAGTTTTAGAGTGGAATTAATGTCTTCACATTCCATTAAATATAGAAAAATTTAGAAAAATACAATAAAAAAAACACTAATGTACATAAAATAAGATAAAAGTACACTAACATTTAGAAAAGAAGTGGACAAATACAAAAAGAACCTTATAAAAAATAAAATCATACCAAAAACATACTACAGTATATTGTCAAATGACCTGCAACAGTGAAATGACCAGCAAGTGCCAAATAGCCTGAAACTCTCACATGACCTGCAACTGTCACAACACAAAACTGCCAAATAACTTGCAATGTCAAATGACCTGCAACAGTCAAATGACCTACACATATCACATCACCTGCAACAGTCAAATGACCTGCACATGACACATGACCTGCAACAGTCAAATGACCTGCACATATCACATGACCTGCAACAGTCAAATGACCTGCACATGTCTCACGACCAGCATCTTTCAAATGACCTGCAACAGTCACATGACCAGCATCTTTCAAATGACCTGCAACAGTCACATGACCAGCATCTTTCAAATGACCTGCAACAGTCACATGAAATGCATCTGTCAAATGACCTGCAACTGTCAATTGACCCGCAACTGCCCTGCCAAATAACCTGCAACTGTCACATTAACGGCAACTGTCAAATGACCCGCAACTCTCAAATGACCTGCAACTGCCAAATAGCCTGAAATTCTCACATGACCTGCAACTGTCACAACACAAAACTGCCAAATAACTTGCAATGTCAAATGACCTGCAACAGTCAAATGACCTACACATATCACATCACCTGCAACAGTCAAATGACCTGCACATGACACATGACCTGCAACAGTCAAATGACCTGCACATATCACATGACCTGCAACAGTCAAATGACCTGCACATGTCTCACGACCAGCATCTTTCAAATGACCTGCAACAGTCACATGACCAGCATCTTTCAAATGACCTGCAACAGTCACATGACCAGCATCTTTCAAATTACCTGCAACAGTCACATGAAATGCATCTGTCAAATGACCTGCAACTGTCAATTGACCCGCAACTGCCCTGCCAAATAACCTGCAACTGTCACATTAACGGCAACTGTCAAATGACCCACAACTCTCAAATGACCTGCAACTGCCAAATAGCCTGAAACTCTCACATGACCTGCAACTGTCACAACACAAAACTGCCAAATAACTTGCAATGTCAAATGACCTGCAACAGTCAAATGACCTACACATATCACATCACCTGCAACAGTCAAATGACCTGCACATGACACATGACCTGCAACAGTCAAATGACCTGCACATATCACATGACCTGCAACAGTCAAATGACCTGCACATGTCTCACGACCAGCATCTTTCAAATGACCTGCAACAGTCACATGACCAGCATCTTTCAAATGACCTGCAACAGTCACATGACCAGCATCTTTCAAATGACCTGCAACAGTCACATGAAATGCATCTGTCAAATGACCTGCAACTGTCAATTGACCCGCAACTGTCCTGCCAAATAACCTGCAACTGACACATTAATGGCAACTGTCAAATGACCCGCAACTCTCAAATTACCTGCAACTGCCAAATAGCCTGAAACTCACACTTTACCCGCAACTGTCACATGACCAGAAACTGCCAAATAACCCCCAACTACCAAATAACTTGCAACTGGTCAAACGGCCTAAAACAGCCAAATGAACTACACATATCACATGATGGATTAATCGCCAACGACTCAACCCTGAGGCAGGTGGTACTGGGTTACAGGGTACCAGTAGCAGACCGAAGCCTGACCTGACCTGATGGAGTTTTAGAGTGGAATTAATGTCTTCACATTCCATTAAATATAGAAAAATTTAGAAAAATACAATAAAAAAAACACTAATGTACATAAAATAAGATAAAAGTACACTAACATTTAGAAAAGAAGTGGACAAATACAAAAAGAACCTTATAAAAAATAAAATCATACCAAAAACATACTACAGTATATTGTCAAATGACCTGCAACAGTGAAATGACCAGCAAGTGCCAAATAGCCTGAAACTCTCACATGACCTGCAACTGTCACAACACAAAACTGCCAAATAACTTGCAATGTCAAATGACCTGCAACAGTCAAATGACCTACACATATCACATCACCTGCAACAGTCAAATGACCTGCACATGACACATGACCTGCAACAGTCAAATGACCTGCACATATCACATGACCTGCAACAGTCAAATGACCTGCACATGTCTCACGACCAGCATCTTTCAAATGACCTGCAACAGTCACATGACCAGCATCTTTCAAATGACCTGCAACAGTCACATGACCAGCATCTTTCAAATGACCTGCAACAGTCACATGAAATGCATCTGTCAAATGACCTGCAACTGTCAATTGACCCGCAACTGCCCTGCCAAATAACCTGCAACTGTCACATTAACGGCAACTGTCAAATGACCCGCAACTCTCAAATGACCTGCAACTGCCAAATAGCCTGAAACTCTCACATGACCTGCAACTGTCACAACACAAAACTGCCAAATAACTTGCAATGTCAAATGACCTGCAACAGTCAAATGACCTACACATATCACATCACCTGCAACAGTCAAATGACCTGCACATGACACATGACCTGCAACAGTCAAATGACCTGCACATATCACATGACCTGCAACAGTCAAATGACCTGCACATGTCTCACGACCAGCATCTTTCAAATGACCTGCAACAGTCACATGACCAGCATCTTTCAAATGACCTGCAACAGTCACATGACCAGCATCTTTCAAATGACCTGCAACAGTCACATGAAATGCATCTGTCAAATGACCTGCAACTGTCAATTGACCCGCAACTGCCCTGCCAAATAACCTGCAACTGTCACATTAACGGCAACTGTCAAATGACCCGCAACTCTCAAATGACCTGCAACTGCCAAATAGCCTGAAATTCTCACATGACCTGCAACTGTCACAACACAAAACTGCCAAATAACTTGCAATGTCAAATGACCTGCAACAGTCAAATGACCTACACATATCACATCACCTGCAACAGTCAAATGACCTGCACATGACACATGACCTGCAACAGTCAAATGACCTGCACATATCACATGACCTGCAACAGTCAAATGACCTGCACATGTCTCACGACCAGCATCTTTCAAATGACCTGCAACAGTCACATGACCAGCATCTTTCAAATGACCTGCAACAGTCACATGACCAGCATCTTTCAAATGACCTGCAACAGTCACATGAAATGCATCTGTCAAATGACCTGCAACTGTCAATTGACCCGCAACTGCCCTGCCAAATAACCTGCAACTGTCACATTAACGGCAACTGTCAAATGACCCACAACTCTCAAATGACCTGCAACTGCCAAATAGCCTGAAACTCTCACATGACCTGCAACTGTCACAACACAAAACTGCCAAATAACTTGCAATGTCAAATGACCTGCAACAGTCAAATGACCTACACATATCACATCACCTGCAACAGTCAAATGACCTGCACATGACACATGACCTGCAACAGTCAAATGACCTGCACATATCACATGACCTGCAACAGTCAAATGACCTGCACATGTCTCACGACCAGCATCTTTCAAATGACCTGCAACAGTCACATGACCAGCATCTTTCAAATGACCTGCAACAGTCACATGACCAGCATCTTTCAAATGACCTGCAACAGTCACATGAAATGCATCTGTCAAATGACCTGCAACTGTCAATTGACCCGCAACTGTCCTGCCAAATAACCTGCAACTGACACATTAATGGCAACTGTCAAATGACCCGCAACTCTCAAATTACCTGCAACTGCCAAATAGCCTGAAACTCACACTTTACCCGCAACTGTCACATGACCAGAAACTGCCAAATAACCCCCAACTACCAAATAACTTGCAACTGGTCAAACGGCCTAAAACAGCCAAATGAACTACACATATCACATGATGGATTAATCGCCAACGACTCAACCCTGAGGCAGGTGGTACTGGGTTACAGGGTACCAGTAGCAGACCGAAGCCTGACCTGACCTGATGGAGTTTTAGAGTGGAATTAATGTCTTCACATTCCATTAAATATAGAAAAATTTAGAAAAATACAATAAAAAAAACACTAATGTACATAAAATAAGATAAAAGTACACTAACATTTAGAAAAGAAGTGGACAAATACAAAAAGAACCTTATAAAAAATAAAATCATACCAAAAACATACTACAGTATATTGTCAAATGACCTGCAACAGTGAAATGACCAGCAAGTGCCAAATAGCCTGAAACTCTCACATGACCTGCAACTGTCACAACACAAAACTGCCAAATAACTTGCAATGTCAAATGACCTGCAACAGTCAAATGACCTACACATATCACATCACCTGCAACAGTCAAATGACCTGCACATGACACATGACCTGCAACAGTCAAATGACCTGCACATATCACATGACCTGCAACAGTCAAATGACCTGCACATGTCTCACGACCAGCATCTTTCAAATGACCTGCAACAGTCACATGACCAGCATCTTTCAAATGACCTGCAACAGTCACATGACCAGCATCTTTCAAATGACCTGCAACAGTCACATGAAATGCATCTGTCAAATGACCTGCAACTGTCAATTGACCCGCAACTGCCCTGCCAAATAACCTGCAACTGTCACATTAACGGCAACTGTCAAATGACCCGCAACTCTCAAATGACCTGCAACTGCCAAATAGCCTGAAACTCTCACATGACCTGCAACTGTCACAACACAAAACTGCCAAATAACTTGCAATGTCAAATGACCTGCAACAGTCAAATGACCTACACATATCACATCACCTGCAACAGTCAAATGACCTGCACATGACACATGACCTGCAACAGTCAAATGACCTGCACATATCACATGACCTGCAACAGTCAAATGACCTGCACATGTCTCACGACCAGCATCTTTCAAATGACCTGCAACAGTCACATGACCAGCATCTTTCAAATGACCTGCAACAGTCACATGACCAGCATCTTTCAAATGACCTGCAACAGTCACATGAAATGCATCTGTCAAATGACCTGCAACTGTCAATTGACCCGCAACTGCCCTGCCAAATAACCTGCAACTGTCACATTAACGGCAACTGTCAAATGACCCGCAACTCTCAAATGACCTGCAACTGCCAAATAGCCTGAAATTCTCACATGACCTGCAACTGTCACAACACAAAACTGCCAAATAACTTGCAATGTCAAATGACCTGCAACAGTCAAATGACCTACACATATCACATCACCTGCAACAGTCAAATGACCTGCACATGACACATGACCTGCAACAGTCAAATGACCTGCACATATCACATGACCTGCAACAGTCAAATGACCTGCACATGTCTCACGACCAGCATCTTTCAAATGACCTGCAACAGTCACATGACCAGCATCTTTCAAATGACCTGCAACAGTCACATGACCAGCATCTTTCAAATGACCTGCAACAGTCACATGAAATGCATCTGTCAAATGACCTGCAACTGTCAATTGACCCGCAACTGCCCTGCCAAATAACCTGCAACTGTCACATTAACGGCAACTGTCAAATGACCCGCAACTCTCAAATGACCTGCAACTGCCAAATAGCCTGAAACTCTCACATGACCTGCAACTGTCACAACACAAAACTGCCAAATAACTTGCAATGTCAAATGACCTGCAACAGTCAAATGACCTACACATATCACATCACCTGCAACAGTCAAATGACCTGCACATGACACATGACCTGCAACAGTCAAATGACCTGCACATATCACATGACCTGCAACAGTCAAATGACCTGCACATGTCTCACGACCAGCATCTTTCAAATGACCTGCAACAGTCACATGACCAGCATCTTTCAAATGACCTGCAACAGTCACATGACCAGCATCTTTCAAATGACCTGCAACAGTCACATGAAATGCATCTGTCAAATGACCTGCAACTGTCAATTGACCCGCAACTGCCCTGCCAAATAACCTGCAACTGTCACATTAACGGCAACTGTCAAATGACCCGCAACTCTCAAATGACCTGCAACTGCCAAATAGCCTGAAATTCTCACATGACCTGCAACTGTCACAACACAAAACTGCCAAATAACTTGCAATGTCAAATGACCTGCAACAGTCAAATGACCTACACATATCACATCACCTGCAACAGTCAAATGACCTGCACATGACACATGACCTGCAACAGTCAAATGACCTGCACATATCACATGACCTGCAACAGTCAAATGACCTGCACATGTCTCACGACCAGCATCTTTCAAATGACCTGCAACAGTCACATGACCAGCATCTTTCAAATGACCTGCAACAGTCACATGACCAGCATCTTTCAAATGACCTGCAACAGTCACATGAAATGCATCTGTCAAATGACCTGCAACTGTCAATTGACCCGCAACTGCCCTGCCAAATAACCTGCAACTGTCACATTAACGGCAACTGTCAAATGACCCACAACTCTCAAATGACCTGCAACTGCCAAATAGCCTGAAACTCTCACATGACCTGCAACTGTCACAACACAAAACTGCCAAATAACTTGCAATGTCAAATGACCTGCAACAGTCAAATGACCTACACATATCACATCACCTGCAACAGTCAAATGACCTGCACATGACACATGACCTGCAACAGTCAAATGACCTGCACATATCACATGACCTGCAACAGTCAAATGACCTGCACATGTCTCACGACCAGCATCTTTCAAATGACCTGCAACAGTCACATGACCAGCATCTTTCAAATGACCTGCAACAGTCACATGACCAGCATCTTTCAAATGACCTGCAACAGTCACATGAAATGCATCTGTCAAATGACCTGCAACTGTCAATTGACCCGCAACTGTCCTGCCAAATAACCTGCAACTGACACATTAATGGCAACTGTCAAATGACCCGCAACTCTCAAATTACCTGCAACTGCCAAATAGCCTGAAACTCACACTTTACCCGCAACTGTCACATGACCAGAAACTGCCAAATAACCCCCAACTACCAAATAACTTGCAACTGGTCAAACGGCCTAAAACAGCCAAATGAACTACACATATCACATGATGGATTAATCGCCAACGACTCAACCCTGAGGCAGGTGGTACTGGGTTACAGGGTACCAGTAGCAGACCGAAGCCTGACCTGACCTGATGGAGTTTTAGAGTGGAATTAATGTCTTCACATTCCATTAAATATAGAAAAATTTAGAAAAATACAATAAAAAAAACACTAATGTACATAAAATAAGATAAAAGTACACTAACATTTAGAAAAGAAGTGGACAAATACAAAAAGAACCTTATAAAAAATAAAATCATACCAAAAACATACTACAGTATATTGTCAAATGACCTGCAACAGTGAAATGACCAGCAAGTGCCAAATAGCCTGAAACTCTCACATGACCTGCAACTGTCACAACACAAAACTGCCAAATAACTTGCAATGTCAAATGACCTGCAACAGTCAAATGACCTACACATATCACATCACCTGCAACAGTCAAATGACCTGCACATGACACATGACCTGCAACAGTCAAATGACCTGCACATATCACATGACCTGCAACAGTCAAATGACCTGCATATGTCTCACGACCAGCATCTTTCAAATGACCTGCAACAGTCACATGACCAGCATCTTTCAAATGACCTGCAACAGTCACATGACCAGCATCTTTCAAATGACCTGCAACAGTCACATGAAATGCATCTGTCAAATGACCTGCAACTGTCAATTGACCCGCAACTGCCCTGCCACATAACCTGCAACTGTCACATTAACGGCAACTGTCAAATGACCCGCAACTCTCAAATGACCTGCAACTGCCAAATAGCCTGAAACTCTCACATGACCTGCAACTGTCACAACACAAAACTGCCAAATAACTTGCAATGTCAAATGACCTGCAACAGTCAAATGACCTACACATATCACATCACCTGCAACAGTCAAATGACCTGCACATGACACATGACCTGCAACAGTCAAATGACCTGCACATATCACATGACCTGCAACAGTCAAATGACCTGCACATGTCTCACGACCAGCATCTTTCAAATGACCTGCAACAGTCACATGACCAGCATCTTTCAAATGACCTGCAACAGTCACATGACCAGCATCTTTCAAATGACCTGCAACAGTCACATGAAATGCATCTGTCAAATGACCTGCAACTGTCAATTGACCCGCAACTGCCCTGCCAAATAACCTGCAACTGTCACATTAACGGCAACTGTCAAATGACCCGCAACTCTCAAATGACCTGCAACTGCCAAATAGCCTGAAATTCTCACATGACCTGCAACTGTCACAACACAAAACTGCCAAATAACTTGCAATGTCAAATGACCTGCAACAGTCAAATGACCTACACATATCACATCACCTGCAACAGTCAAATGACCTGCACATGACACATGACCTGCAACAGTCAAATGACCTGCACATATCACATGACCTGCAACAGTCAAATGACCTGCACATGTCTCACGACCAGCATCTTTCAAATGACCTGCAACAGTCACATGACCAGCATCTTTCAAATGACCTGCAACAGTCACATGACCAGCATCTTTCAAATGACCTGCAACAGTCACATGAAATGCATCTGTCAAATGACCTGCAACTGTCAATTGACCCGCAACTGCCCTGCCAAATAACCTGCAACTGTCACATTAACGGCAACTGTCAAATGACCCACAACTCTCAAATGACCTGCAACTGCCAAATAGCCTGAAACTCTCACATGACCTGCAACTGTCACAACACAAAACTGCCAAATAACTTGCAATGTCAAATGACCTGCAACAGTCAAATGACCTACACATATCACATCACCTGCAACAGTCAAATGACCTGCACATGACACATGACCTGCAACAGTCAAATGACCTGCACATATCACATGACCTGCAACAGTCAAATGACCTGCACATGTCTCACGACCAGCATCTTTCAAATGACCTGCAACAGTCACATGACCAGCATCTTTCAAATGACCTGCAACAGTCACATGACCAGCATCTTTCAAATGACCTGCAACAGTCACATGAAATGCATCTGTCAAATGACCTGCAACTGTCAATTGACCCGCAACTGCCCTGCCAAATAACCTGCAACTGTCACATTAACGGCAACTGTCAAATGACCCGCAACTCTCAAATGACCTGCAACTGCCAAATAGCCTGAAATTCTCACATGACCTGCAACTGTCACAACACAAAACTGCCAAATAACTTGCAATGTCAAATGACCTGCAACAGTCAAATGACCTACACATATCACATCACCTGCAACAGTCAAATGACCTGCACATGACACATGACCTGCAACAGTCAAATGACCTGCACATATCACATGACCTGCAACAGTCAAATGACCTGCACATGTCTCACGACCAGCATCTTTCAAATGACCTGCAACAGTCACATGACCAGCATCTTTCAAATGACCTGCAACAGTCACATGACCAGCATCTTTCAAATGACCTGCAACAGTCACATGAAATGCATCTGTCAAATGACCTGCAACTGTCAATTGACCCGCAACTGTCCTGCCAAATAACCTGCAACTGACACATTAATGGCAACTGTCAAATGACCCGCAACTCTCAAATTACCTGCAACTGCCAAATAGCCTGAAACTCACACTTTACCCGCAACTGTCACATGACCAGAAACTGCCAAATAACCCCCAACTACCAAATAACTTGCAACTGGTCAAACGGCCTAAAACAGCCAAATGAACTACACATATCACATGATGGATTAATCGCCAACGACTCAACCCTGAGGCAGGTGGTACTGGGTTACAGGGTACCAGTAGCAGACCGAAGCCTGACCTGACCTGATGGAGTTTTAGAGTGGAATTAATGTCTTCACATTCCATTAAATATAGAAAAATTTAGAAAAATACAATAAAAAAAACACTAATGTACATAAAATAAGATAAAAGTACACTAACATTTAGAAAAGAAGTGGACAAATACAAAAAGAACCTTATAAAAAATAAAATCATACCAAAAACATACTACAGTATATTGTCAAATGACCTGCAACAGTGAAATGACCAGCAAGTGCCAAATAGCCTGAAACTCTCACATGACCTGCAACTGTCACAACACAAAACTGCCAAATAACTTGCAATGTCAAATGACCTGCAACAGTCAAATGACCTACACATATCACATCACCTGCAACAGTCAACTGACCTGCACATGACACATGACCTGCAACAGTCAAATGACCTGCACATATCACATGACCTGCAACAGTCAAATGACCTGCACATGTCTCACGACCAGCATCTTTCAAATGACCTGCAACAGTCACATGACCAGCATCTTTCAAATGACCTGCAACAGTCACATGACCAGCATCTTTCAAATGACCTGCAACAGTCACATGAAATGCATCTGTCAAATGACCTGCAACTGTCAATTGACCCGCAACTGCCCTGCCAAATAACCTGCAACTGTCACATTAACGGCAACTGTCAAATGACCCGCAACTCTCAAATGACCTGCAACTGCCAAATAGCCTGAAACTCTCACATGACCTGCAACTGTCACAACACAAAACTGCCAAATAACTTGCAATGTCAAATGACCTGCAACAGTCAAATGACCTACACATATCACATCACCTGCAACAGTCAAATGACCTGCACATGACACATGACCTGCAACAGTCAAATGACCTGCACATATCACATGACCTGCAACAGTCAAATGACCTGCACATGTCTCACGACCAGCATCTTTCAAATGACCTGCAACAGTCACATGACCAGCATCTTTCAAATGACCTGCAACAGTCACATGACCAGCATCTTTCAAATGACCTGCAACAGTCACATGAAATGCATCTGTCAAATGACCTGCAACTGTCAATTGACCCGCAACTGTCCTGCCAAATAACCTGCAACTGACACATTAATGGCAACTGTCAAATGACCCGCAACTCTCAAATTACCTGCAACTGCCAAATAGCCTGAAACTCATACTTTACCCGCAACTGTCACATGACCAGAAACTGCCAAATAACCCCCAACTACCAAATAACTTGCAACTGGTCAAACGGCCTAAAACAGCCAAATGAACTACACATATCACATGATGGATTAATCGCCAACGACTCAACCCTGAGGCAGGTGGTACTGGGTTACAGGGTACCAGTAGCAGACCGAAGCCTGACCTGACCTGATGGAGTTTTAGAGTGGAATTAATGTCTTCACATTCCATTAAATATAGAAAAATTTAGAAAAATACAATAAAAAAAACACTAATGTACATAAAATAAGATAAAAGTACACTAACATTTAGAAAAGAAGTGGACAAATACAAAAAGAACCTTATAAAAAATAAAATCATACCAAAAACATACTACAGTATATTGTCAAATGACCTGCAACAGTGAAATGACCAGCAAGTGCCAAATAGCCTGAAACTCTCACATGACCTGCAACTGTCACAACACAAAACTGCCAAATAACTTGCAATGTCAAATGACCTGCAACAGTCAAATGACCTACACATATCACATCACCTGCAACAGTCAAATGACCTGCACATGACACATGACCTGCAACAGTCAAATGACCTGCACATATCACATGACCTGCAACAGTCAAATGACCTGCACATGTCTCACGACCAGCATCTTTCAAATGACCTGCAACAGTCACATGACCAGCATCTTTCAAATGACCTGCAACAGTCACATGACCAGCATCTTTCAAATGACCTGCAACAGTCACATGAAATGCATCTGTCAAATGACCTGCAACTGTCAATTGACCCGCAACTGCCCTGCCAAATAACCTGCAACTGTCACATTAACGGCAACTGTCAAATGACCCGCAACTCTCAAATGACCTGCAACTGCCAAATAGCCTGAAACTCTCACATGACCTGCAACTGTCACAACACAAAACTGCCAAATAACTTGCAATGTCAAATGACCTGCAACAGTCAAATGACCTACACATATCACATCACCTGCAACAGTCAAATGACCTGCACCTGACACATGACCTGCAACAGTCAAATGACCTGCACATATCACATGACCTGCAACAGTCAAATGACCTGCACATGTCTCACGACCAGCATCTTTCAAATGACCTGCAACAGTCACATGACCAGCATCTTTCAAATGACCTGCAACAGTCACATGACCAGCATCTTTCAAATGACCTGCAACAGTCACATGAAATGCATCTGTCAAATGACCTGCAACTGTCAATTGACCCGCAACTGTCCTGCCAAATAACCTGCAACTGACACATTAATGGCAACTGTCAAATGACCCGCAACTCTCAAATGACCTGCAACTGCCAAATAGCCTGAAATTCTCACATGACCTGCAACTGTCACAACACAAAACTGCCAAATAACTTGCAATGTCAAATGACCTGCAACAGTCAAATGACCTACACATATCACATCACCTGCAACAGTCAAATGACCTGCACATGACACATGACCTGCAACAGTCAAATGACCTGCACATATCACATGACCTGCAACAGTCAAATGACCTGCACATGTCTCACGACCAGCATCTTTCAAATGACCTGCAACAGTCACATGACCAGCATCTTTCAAATGACCTGCAACAGTCACATGACCAGCATCTTTCAAATGACCTGCAACAGTCACATGAAATGCATCTGTCAAATGACCTGCAACTGTCAATTGACCCGCAACTGCCCTGCCAAATAACCTGCAACTGTCACATTAACGGCAACTGTCAAATGACCCACAACTCTCAAATGACCTGCAACTGCCAAATAGCCTGAAACTCTCACATGACCTGCAACTGTCACAACACAAAACTGCCAAATAACTTGCAATGTCAAATGACCTGCAACAGTCAAATGACCTACACATATCACATCACCTGCAACAGTCAAATGACCTGCACATGACACATGACCTGCAACAGTCAAATGACCTGCACATATCACATGACCTGCAACAGTCAAATGACCTGCACATGTCTCACGACCAGCATCTTTCAAATGACCTGCAACAGTCACATGACCAGCATCTTTCAAATGACCTGCAACAGTCACATGACCAGCATCTTTCAAATGACCTGCAACAGTCACATGAAATGCATCTGTCAAATGACCTGCAACTGTCAATTGACCCGCAACTGTCCTGCCAAATAACCTGCAACTGACACATTAATGGCAACTGTCAAATGACCCGCAACTCTCAAATTACCTGCAACTGCCAAATAGCCTGAAACTCATACTTTACCCGCAACTGTCACATGACCAGAAACTGCCAAATAACCCCCAACTACCAAATAACTTGCAACTGGTCAAACGGCCTAAAACAGCCAAATGAACTACACATATCACATGATGGATTAATCGCCAACGACTCAACCCTGAGGCAGGTGGTACTGGGTTACAGGGTACCAGTAGCAGACCGAAGCCTGACCTGACCTGATGGAGTTTTAGAGTGGAATTAATGTCTTCACATTCCATTAAATATAGAAAAATTTAGAAAAATACAATAAAAAAAACACTAATGTACATAAAATAAGATAAAAGTACACTAACATTTAGAAAAGAAGTGGACAAATACAAAAAGAACCTTATAAAAAATAAAATCATACCAAAAACATACTACAGTATATTGTCAAATGACCTGCAACAGTGAAATGACCAGCAAGTGCCAAATAGCCTGAAACTCTCACATGACCTGCAACTGTCACAACACAAAACTGCCAAATAACTTGCAATGTCAAATGACCTGCAACAGTCAAATGACCTACACATATCACATCACCTGCAACAGTCAAATGACCTGCACATGACACATGACCTGCAACAGTCAAATGACCTGCACATATCACATGACCTGCAACAGTCAAATGACCTGCACATGTCTCACGACCAGCATCTTTCAAATGACCTGCAACAGTCACATGACCAGCATCTTTCAAATGACCTGCAACAGTCACATGACCAGCATCTTTCAAATGACCTGCAACAGTCACATGAAATGCATCTGTCAAATGACCTGCAACTGTCAATTGACCCGCAACTGCCCTGCCAAATAACCTGCAACTGTCACATTAACGGCAACTGTCAAATGACCCACAACTCTCAAATGACCTGCAACTGCCAAATAGCCTGAAACTCTCACATGACCTGCAACTGTCACAACACAAAACTGCCAAATAACTTGCAATGTCAAATGACCTGCAACAGTCAAATGACCTACACATATCACATCACCTGCAACAGTCAAATGACCTGCACATGACACATGACCTGCAACAGTCAAATGACCTGCACATATCACATGACCTGCAACAGTCAAATGACCTGCACATGTCTCACGACCAGCATCTTTCAAATGACCTGCAACAGTCACATGACCAGCATCTTTCAAATGACCTGCAACAGTCACATGACCAGCATCTTTCAAATGACCTGCAACAGTCACATGAAATGCATCTGTCAAATGACCTGCAACTGTCAATTGACCCGCAACTGCCCTGCCAAATAACCTGCAACTGTCACATTAACGGCAACTGTCAAATGACCCGCAACTCTCAAATGACCTGCAACTGCCAAATAGCCTGAAACTCTCACATGACCTGCAACTGTCACAACACAAAACTGCCAAATAACTTGCAATGTCAAATGACCTGCAACAGTCAAATGACCTACACATATCACATGACCTGCAACAGTCAAATGACCTGCACATGACACATGACCTGCAACAGTCAAATGACCTGCACATATCACATGACCTGCAACAGTCAAATGACCTGCACATGTCTCACGACCAGCATCTTTCAAATGACCTGCAACAGTCACATGACCAGCATCTTTCAAATGACCTGCAACAGTCACATGACCAGCATCTTTCACATGACCTGCAACAGTCACATGATATGCATCTGTCAAATGACCTGCAACTGTCACATGACCCGCAACTGTCCTGCCAAATAACCTGCAACTGTCACATTAACGGCAACTGTCAAATGACCCGCAACTCTCAAATTACCTGCAACTGCCAAATAGCCTGAAACTCTCACATGACCTGCAACTGTCACAACACAAAACTGCCAAATAACTTGCAATGTCAAATGACCTGCAACAGTCAAATGACCTACACATATCACATCACCTGCAACAGTCAAATGACCTGCACATGACACATGACCTGCAACAGTCAAATGACCTGCACATGACACATGACCTGCAACAGTCAAATGACCTGCACATGTCTCACGACCAGCATCTTTCAAATGACCTGCAACAGTCACATGACCAGCATCTTTCAAATGACCTGCAACAGTCACATGACCAGCATCTTTCAAATGACCTGCAACAGTCACATGAAATGCATCTGTCAAATGACCTGCAACTGTCAATTGACCCGCAACTGCCCTGCCTAATAACCTGCAACTGTCACATTAACGGCAACTGTCAAATGACCCGCAACTCTCAAATGACCTGCAACTGCCAAATAGCCTGAAACTCTCACATGACCTGCAACTGTCACAACACAAAACTGCCAAATAACTTGCAATGTCAAATGACCTGCACATATCACATGACCTGCAACAGTCAAATGACCTGCACATGACACATGACCTGCAACAGTCAAATGACCTGCACATATCACATGACCTGCAACAGTCAAATGACCTGCACATGTCTCACGACCAGCATCTTTCAAATGACCTGCAACAGTCACATGACCAGCATCTTTCAAATGACCTGCAACAGTCACATGACCAGCATCTTTCACATGACCTGCAACAGTCACATGATATGCATCTGTCAAATGACCTGCAACTGTCACATGATCCGCAACTGTCCTGCCAAATAACCTGCAACTGTCACATTAACGGCAACTGTCAAATGACCCGCAACTCTCAAATTACCTGCAACTGCCAAATAGCCTGAAACTCTCACATGACCTGCAACTGTCACAACACAAAACTGCCAAATAACTTGCAATGTCAAATGACCTGCAACAGTCAAATGACCTACACATATCACATCACCTGCAACAGTCAAATGACCTGCACATGACACATGATCTGCAACAGCCAAATGACCTGCACATATCACATGACCTGCAACAGTCAAATGACCTGCACATGTCTCACGACCAGCATCTTTCAAATGACCTGCAACAGTCACATGACCAGCATCTTTCACATGACCTGCAACAGTCACATGACATGCATCTGTCAAATGACCTGCAACTGTCACATAACCCACAACTGTCCTGCCAAATAAACTGCAACTGTCACATTAACAGCAACTGTCAAATAGCCTGAAACTGTCACATGACCTTCAACTTTTTAAAGTAAAATAAAAAATAATAATAATAATAAAAAACAAAATTAAATAAATAAAATGTAATAAAATACATAAAATAATTGCATGAAAAATTTAATATAAAAATAAATAAATAATTAAAAAAGTAAATATCCATAAAAACAAATATATTTAAAAAAGAAAAAAAAGTAAACTCATCTTCAAATATTTGAAAACCACATGTCACTTTTGACCTGTTTCCCTCATGCTTCATGGGGACTACCTGAAAAACAAATTAATGTATTTAGGGAGCAACATCATTCCTATTTCACTAGTGGGGGCTTACATTTATATTTAACTTTTGTGGGGACCTGCAACTTCATCCCGAAAGTGTCAGAGGTCCCCATGGTCTGACTGCGAAAACAGATCAATGTCCCTATGAAGTTAGAAATACAAGCGCACACACACTGGTCAAACAGGGATCTGAGATGCAATTATAACAGAAGTCAGAATGGAGATTTATGTGGGAATCAATATCTTCACATTGCATTAAATACACAAAAATGTATAAAAATACAATAATGTATATAAAATATGCTAAAAGGACACTAACATTTACAAAAGAAATGGAAAAATTAAAAAATAACCTTGTACAAAACAAAAATACAGTAAAAATATTCTACAGTATACAAAACATATACAAAGATATGAAAACATATACTGAAGTATGCAAAAATGAACAAAAACAAATAAAAGCACACAAAAATGTGCAAACATACATTACACTCCACAAAATTCACAAATTCACTGAAATTTCATGAAAGTATAAAAAACATTTGCACAAATACATTCAAGCTGCACTAAAATATAAAAAAATGTGCAAAAATACACAAACTGCACTGAAGTATCCAAAAATATTAAAAAATGCACAAAAGATTCAAAACATAACAAAATATACAGGACACGCGAAGTATAAAGAAATGTGCAAAAAAACATGGAAATGCGCTAAAATGTAATAATGTTTGAAAAAATTCTAAATTACAATAGAAAACTTCAACATGATTCAATTCATATGTTTTTGTTATTTTTAAATGTTCTTTCTCTAAATTTCTGTCATAGATTTTATGTTCTGACTGTAAATAATTTTTTCCATTCAATTTTATCACATTAAGGCAGAAAAATCTACCATTAAACTGTCGTGAAATTATGTTAATAAAACGTATGGACACGTCATATGACCTGCAGCTGTCACATGACCTGCAGCTGTCACATGACCTGCAGCTGTCACATGACCTGCAGCTGTCACATGACCTGCAGCTGTCACATGACCTGCAGCTGTCACATGACCTGCAGCTGTCAAAGGACCTGCAGCTGTCAAAGGACCTGCAGCTGTCAAAGGACCTGCAGCTGTCAAAGGACCTGCAGCTGTCAAATGGCCTGCAGCTGTCAAATGGCCTGCAGCTGTCAAATGGCCTGCAGCTGTCAAATGGCCTGCAGCTAACACATGACCTGCAGCTAACACATGACCTGCAGCTGCCACATGACCTGCAACTGTCACATGACCTGCAACTGTCACATGTTCTGCAACTGTCAAATGACCTGCAACTGTCAAATGACCTGCAACTGTCACTTGACCTGCAACTGTCACTTGACCTGCAACTGTCACTTGACCTGCAACTGTCACTTGACCTGCAACTGTCACTTGACCTGCAACTGTCACGTGACCTGCAACTGTCACGTGACCTGCAACTTTCACCTGACCCGCAACTGCCACATGACCCGCAACTGCCACATGACCTGCAACTGTCAAATGACCTGCAACTGTCACATGACATGCAACTTTTTAAAATAAAAAACAATTAAAATATATAAAAAATATGTGAATAAAAATTAATGAAAGAAAATACAATGCATAAAATAGATGCATGAAAAATGTAATATGAAAAATTAAAAAGTAAATATCCATAAAAATAAAAGCATTTTAAAAAGAAAAAAAAAAGGAAACTCGTCTTCAAATATTTGAAAACCACATGTCACTTTTCACCTGTTTCCCTCATGTTTCATTGGGGACTTACTAAAAAACTAATTAACGTATTTAGGGAGCAACATCATTTCTATTTCATTAGTGGGGACTTACATTTATATTTAACTCTAATGGGGACCTGCACTTTGGTCCCTATATTGTCAGAGGTCCCCATGGTCGGACTGCATAAACAGATCAATGTCCCTATGAAGTTAGGAATACAAGCGCACACAGGTCCAACAGGGATCCGAGATACAATAATGACATCAGTCAGAATGGAGATTTATATTGGAATCAATAACTTCACATTGCATTAAATTTACAAAAATGTATAAAAATACAATAATGTATATAAAATATGTTAAAATTACACTGACATTTACAAAAATAATGGGAAAATACAAGAATAACCGTGTAAAAAACAAAAACACATTAAAAATATACTACAGTATATTGTCAAATGACCGGCAACTGTCACATGACCCGCAACTGTCCTGCCAAATAACCTGCAACTGCCAAATAGCCTGAAACTTTCACATGACCTGCAACAGTCACATGATATGCATCTGTCAAATGACCGGCAACTGTCACATGACCCGCAACTGTCCTGCCAAATAACCTGCAACTGCCAAATAGCCTGAAACTTTCACATGACCTGCAACAGTCACATGATATGCATCTGTCAAATGACCTCCAACTGTCACATGACCCGCAACTGTCCTGCCAAATAACCTGCAACTGTCACATTAACGGCAACTGTCAAATGACCCGCAACTCTCAAATTACCTGCAACTGCCAAATAGCCTGAAACTCTCACATGACTTGCAACTGTCACAACACAAAACTGCCAAATAACTTGTAATGTCAAATGACCTGCAACAGTCAAATGACCTACACATATCACATCACCTGCAACAGTCAAATGACCTGCACATATCACATCACCTGCAACAGTCAAATGACCTGCACATGACACATGACCTGCAACAGTCAAATGACCTGCACATGTCTCACGACCAGCATCTTTCAAATGACCTGCAACAGTCACATGACCAGCATCTTTCAAATGACCTGCAACAGTCACATGACCAGCATCTTTCACATGACCTGCAACAGTCACATGATATGCATCTGTCAAATGACCTGCAACTGTCACATGACCCGCAACTGTCCTGCCAAATAACCTGCAACTGTCACATTAACGGCAACTGTCAAATGACCCGCAACTCTCAAATTACCTGCAACTGCCAAATAGCCTGAAACTCTCACATGACCTGCAACTGTCACAACACAAAACTGCCAAATAACTTGCAATGTCAAATGACCTGCAACAGTCAAATGACCTACACATATCACATCACCTGCAACAGTCAAATGACCTGCACATGACACATGACCTGCAACAGTCAAATGACCTGCACATGACACATGACCTGCAACAGTCAAATGACCTGCACATGTCTCACGACCAGCATCTTTCAAATGACCTGCAACAGTCACATGACCAGCATCTTTCAAATGACCTGCAACAGTCACATGACCAGCATCTTTCACATGACCTGCAACAGTCACATGATATGCATCTGTCAAATGACCTGCAACTGTCACATGACCCGCAACTATCCTGCCAAATAACCTGCAACTGTCACATTAACGGCAACTGTCAAATGACCCGCAACTCTCAAATTACCTGCAACTGCCAAATAGCCTGAAACTCTCACATGACCTGCAACTGTCACAACACAAAACTGCCAAATAACTTGCAATGTCAAATGACCTGCAACAGTCAAATGACCTACACATATCACATCACCTGCAACAGTCAAATGACCTGCACATGACACATGACCTGCAACAGTCAAATGACCTGCACATATCACATGACCTGCAACAGTCAAATGACCTGCACATGTCTCACGACCAGCATCTTTCAAATGACCTGCAACAGTCACATGACCAGCATCTTTCAAATGACCTGCAACAGTCACATGACCAGCATCTTTCAAATGACCTGCAACAGTCACATGAAATGCATCTGTCAAATGACCTGCAACTGTCAATTGACCCGCAACTGCCCTGCCAAATAACCTGCAACTGTCACATTAACGGCAACTGTCAAATGACCCGCAACTCTCAAATGACCTGCAACTGCCAAATAGCCTGAAACTCTCACATGACCTGCAACTGTCACAACACAAAACTGCCAAATAACTTGCAATGTCAAATGACCTGCAACAGTCAAATGACCTACACATATCACATCACCTGCAACAGTCAAATGACCTGCACATGACACATGACCTGCAACAGTCAAATGACCTGCACATATCACATGACCTGCAACAGTCAAATGACCTGCACATGTCTCACGACCAGCATCTTTCAAATGACCTGCAACAGTCACATGACCAGCATCTTTCAAATGACCTGCAACAGTCACATGACCAGCATCTTTCAAATGACCTGCAACAGTCACATGAAATGCATCTGTCAAATGACCTGCAACTGTCAATTGACCCGCAACTGCCCTGCCAAATAACCTGCAACTGTCACATTAACGGCAACTGTCAAATGACCCGCAACTCTCAAATGACCTGCAACTGCCAAATAGCCTGAAACTCTCACATGACCTGCAACTGTCACAACACAAAACTGCCAAATAACTTGCAATGTCAAATGACCTGCAACAGTCAAATGACCTACACATATCACATCACCTGCAACAGTCAAATGACCTGCACATGACACATGACCTGCAACAGTCAAATGACCTGCACATATCACATGACCTGCAACAGTCAAATGACCTGCACATGTCTCACGACCAGCATCTTTCAAATGACCTGCAACAGTCACATGACCAGCATCTTTCAAATGACCTGCAACAGTCACATGACCAGCATCTTTCAAATGACCTGCAACAGTCACATGAAATGCATCTGTCAAATGATCTGCAACTGTCAATTGACCCGCAACTGCCCTGCCAAATAACCTGCAACTGTCACATTAACGGCAACTGTCAAATGACCCGCAACTCTCAAATGACCTGCAACTGCCAAATAGCCTGAAATTCTCACATGACCTGCAACTGTCACAACACAAAACTGCCAAATAACTTGCAATGTCAAATGACCTGCAACAGTCAAATGACCTACACATATCACATCACCTGCAACAGTCAAATGACCTGCACATGACACATGACCTGCAACAGTCAAATGACCTGCACATATCACATGACCTGCAACAGTCAAATGACCTGCACATGTCTCACGACCAGCATCTTTCAAATGACCTGCAACAGTCACATGACCAGCATCTTTCAAATGACCTGCAACAGTCACATGACCAGCATCTTTCAAATGACCTACAACAGTCACATGAAATGCATCTGTCAAATGACCTGCAACTGTCAATTGACCCGCAACTGCCCTACCAAATACCCTGCAACTGTCACATTAACGGCAACTGTCAAATGACCCACAACTCTCAAATGACCTGCAACTGCCAAATAGCCTGAAACTCTCACATGACCTGCAACTGTCACAACACAAAACTGCCAAATAACTTGCAATGTCAAATGACCTGCAACAGTCAAATGACCTACACATATCACATCACCTGCAACAGTCAAATGACCTGCACATGACACATGACCTGCAACAGTCAAATGACCTGCACATATCACATGACCTGCAACAGTCAAATGACCTGCACATGTCTCACGACCAGCATCTTTCAAATGACCTGCAACAGTCACATGACCAGCATCTTTCAAATGACCTGCAACAGTCACATGACCAGCATCTTTCAAATGACCTGCAACAGTCACATGAAATGCATCTGTCAAATGACCTGCAACTGTCAATTGACCCACAACTGTCCTGCCAAATAACCTGCAACTGACACATTAATGGCAACTGTCAAATGACCCGCAACTCTCAAATTACCTGCAACTGCCAAATAGCCTGAAACTCACACTTTACCCGCAACTGTCACATGACCAGAAACTGCCAAATAACCCCCAACTACCAAATAACTTGCAACTGGTCAAACGGCCTAAAACAGCCAAATGAACTACACATATCACATGATGGATTAATCGCCAACGACTCAACCCTGAGGCAGGTGGTACTGGGTTACAGGGTACCAGTAGCAGACCGAAGCCTGACCTGACCTGATGGAGTTTTAGAGTGGAATTAATGTCTTCACATTCCATTAAATATAGAAAAATTTAGAAAAATACAATAAAAAAACACTAATGTACATAAAATAAGATAAAAGTACACTAACATTTAGAAAAGAAGTGGACAAATACAAAAAGAACCTTATAAAAAATAAAATCATACCAAAAACATACTACAGTATATTGTCAAATGACCTGCAACAGTGAAATGACCAGCAAGTGCCAAATAGCCTGAAACTCTCACATGACCTGCAACTGTCACAACACAAAACTGCCAAATAACTTGCAATGTCAAATGACCTGCAACAGTCAAATGACCTACACATATCACATCACCTGCAACAGTCAAATGACCTGCACATGACACATGACCTGCAACAGTCAAATGACCTGCACATATCACATGACCTGCAACAGTCAAATGACCTGCACATGTCTCACGACCAGCATCTTTCAAATGACCTGCAACAGTCACATGACCAGCATCTTTCAAATGACCTGCAACAGTCACATGACCAGCATCTTTCAAATGACCTGCAACAGTCACATGAAATGCATCTGTCAAATGACCTGCAACTGTCAATTGACCCGCAACTGCCCTGCCAAATAACCTGCAACTGTCACATTAACGGCAACTGTCAAATGACCCGCAACTCTCAAATGACCTGCAACTGCCAAATAGCCTGAAATTCTCACATGACCTGCAACTGTCACAACACAAAACTGCCAAATAACTTGCAATGTCAAATGACCTGCAACAGTCAAATGACCTACACATATCACATCACCTGCAACAGTCAAATGACCTGCACATGACACATGACCTGCAACAGTCAAATGACCTGCACATATCACATGACCTGCAACAGTCAAATGACCTGCACATGTCTCACGACCAGCATCTTTCAAATGACCTGCAACAGTCACATGACCAGCATCTTTCAAATGACCTGCAACAGTCACATGACCAGCATCTTTCAAATGACCTGCAACAGTCACATGAAATGCATCTGTCAAATGACCTGCAACTGTCAATTGACCCGCAACTGCCCTACCAAATACCCTGCAACTGTCACATTAACGGCAACTGTCAAATGACCCACAACTCTCAAATGACCTGCAACTGCCAAATAGCCTGAAACTCTCACATGACCTGCAACTGTCACAACACAAAACTGCCAAATAACTTGCAATGTCAAATGACCTGCAACAGTCAAATGACCTACACATATCACATCACCTGCAACAGTCAAATGACCTGCACATGACACATGACCTGCAACAGTCAAATGACCTGCACATATCACATGACCTGCAACAGTCAAATGACCTGCACATGTCTCACGACCAGCATCTTTCAAATGACCTGCAACAGTCACATGACCAGCATCTTTCAAATGACCTGCAACAGTCACATGACCAGCATCTTTCAAATGACCTGCAACAGTAACATGAAATGCATCTGTCAAATGACCTGCAACTGTCAATTGACCCGCAACTGCCCTGCCAAATAACCTGCAACTGTCACATTAACGGCAACTGTCAAATGACCCGCAACTCTCAAATGACCTGCAACTGCCAAATAGCCTGAAACTCTCACATGACCTGCAACTGTCACAACACAAAACTGCCAAATAACTTGCAATGTCAAATGACCTGCAACAGTCAAATGACCTACACATATCACATCACCTGCAACAGTCAAATGACCTACACATATCACATCACCTGCAACAGTCAAATGACCTGCACATGACACATGACCTGCAACAGTCAAATGACCTGCACATATCACATGACCTGCAACAGTCAAATGACCTGCACATGTCTCACGACCAGCATCTTTCAAATGACCTGCAACAGTCACATGACCAGCATCTTTCAAATGACCTGCAACAGTCACATGACCAGCATCTTTCAAATGACCTGCAACAGTCACATGAAATGCATCTGTCAAATGACCTGCAACTGTCAATTGACCCGCAACTGCCCTGCCAAATAACCTGCAACTGTCACATTAACGGCAACTGTCAAATGACCCGCAACTCTCAAATGACCTGCAACTGCCAAATAGCCTGAAACTCTCACATGACCTGCAACTGTCACAACACAAAACTGCCAAATAACTTGCAATGTCAAATGACCTGCAACAGTCAAATGACCTACACATATCACATCACCTGCAACAGTCAAATGACCTGCACATGACACATGACCTGCAACAGTCAAATGACCTGCACATATCACATGACCTGCAACAGTCAAATGACCTGCACATGTCTCACGACCAGCATCTTTCAAATGACCTGCAACAGTCACATGACCAGCATCTTTCAAATGACCTGCAACAGTCACATGACCAGCATCTTTCAAATGACCTGCAACAGTCACATGAAATGCATCTGTCAAATGACCTGCAACTGTCAATTGACCCGCAACTGCCCTGCCAAATAACCTGCAACTGTCACATTAACGGCAACTGTCAAATGACCCGCAACTCTCAAATGACCTGCAACTGCCAAATAGCCTGAAATTCTCACATGACCTGCAACTGTCACAACACAAAACTGCCAAATAACTTGCAATGTCAAATGACCTGCAACAGTCAAATGACCTACACATATCACATCACCTGCAACAGTCAAATGACCTGCACATGACACATGACCTGCAACAGTCAAATGACCTGCACATATCACATGACCTGCAACAGTCAAATGACCTGCACATGTCTCACGACCAGCATCTTTCAAATGACCTGCAACAGTCACATGACCAGCATCTTTCAAATGACCTGCAACAGTCACATGACCAGCATCTTTCAAATGACCTGCAACAGTCACATGGAATGCATCTGTCAAATGACCTGCAACTGTCAATTGACCCGCAACTGTCCTGCCAAATAACCTGCAACTGACACATTAATGGCAACTGTCAAATGACCCGCAACTCTCAAATTACCTGCAACTGCCAAATAGCCTGAAACTCACACTTTACCCGCAACTGTCACATGACCAGAAACTGCCAAATAACCCCCAACTACCAAATAACTTGCAACTGGTCAAACGGCCTAAAACAGCCAAATGAACTACACATATCACATGATGGATTAATCGCCAACGACTCAACCCTGAGGCAGGTGGTACTGGGTTACAGGGTACCAGTAGCAGACCGAAGCCTGACCTGACCTGATGGAGTTTTAGAGTGGAATTAATGTCTTCACATTCCATTAAATATAGAAAAATTTAGAAAAATACAATAAAAAAAACACTAATGTACATAAAATAAGATAAAAATACACTAACATTTAGAAAAGAAGTGGACAAATACAAAAAGAACCTTATAAAAAATAAAATCATACCAAAAACATACTACAGTATATTGTCAAATGACCTGCAACAGTGAAATGACCAGCAAGTGCCAAATAGCCTGAAACTCTCACATGACCTGCAACTGTCACAACACAAAACTGCCAAATAACTTGCAATGTCAAATGACCTGCAACAGTCAAATGACCTACACATATCACATCACCTGCAACAGTCAAATGACCTGCACATGACACATGACCTGCAACAGTCAAATGACCTGCACATATCACATGACCTGCAACAGTCAAATGACCTGCACATGTCTCACGACCAGCATCTTTCAAATGACCTGCAACAGTCACATGACCAGCATCTTTCAAATGACCTGCAACAGTCACATGAAATGCATCTGTCAAATGACCTGCAACTGTCAATTGACCCGCAACTGCCCTGCCAAATAACCTGCAACTGTCACATTAACGGCAACTGTCAAATGACCCGCAACTCTCAAATGACCTGCAACTGCCAAATAGCCTGAAACTCTCACATGACCTGCAACTGTCACAACACAAAACTGCCAAATAACTTGCAATGTCAAATGACCTGCAACAGTCAAATGACCTACACATATCACATCACCTGCAACAGTCAAATGACCTGCACATGACACATGACCTGCAACAGTCAAATGACCTGCACATATCACATGACCTGCAACAGTCAAATGACCTGCACATGTCTCACGACCAGCATCTTTCAAATGACCTGCAACAGTCACATGACCAGCATCTTTCAAATGACCTGCAACAGTCACATGACCAGCATCTTTCAAATGACCTGCAACAGTCACATGAAATGCATCTGTCAAATGACCTGCAACTGTCAATTGACCCGCAACTGCCCTGCCAAATAACCTGCAACTGTCACATTAACGGCAACTGTCAAATGACCCGCAACTCTCAAATGACCTGCAACTGCCAAATAGCCTGAAATTCTCACATGACCTGCAACTGTCACAACACAAAACTGCCAAATAACTTGCAATGTCAAATGACCTGCAACAGTCAAATGACCTACACATATCACATCACCTGCAACAGTCAAATGACCTGCACATGACACATGACCTGCAACAGTCAAATGACCTGCACATATCACATGACCTGCAACAGTCAAATGACCTGCACATGTCTCACGACCAGCATCTTTCAAATGACCTGCAACAGTCACATGACCAGCATCTTTCAAATGACCTGCAACAGTCACATGACCAGCATCTTTCAAATGACCTGCAACAGTCACATGAAATGCATCTGTCAAATGACCTGCAACTGTCAATTGACCCGCAACTGCCCTGCCAAATAACCTGCAACTGTCACATTAACGGCAACTGTCAAATGACCCACAACTCTCAAATGACCTGCAACTGCCAAATAGCCTGAAACTCTCACATGACCTGCAACTGTCACAACACAAAACTGCCAAATAACTTGCAATGTCAAATGACCTGCAACAGTCAAATGACCTACACATATCACATCACCTGCAACAGTCAAATGACCTGCACATGACACATGACCTGCAACAGTCAAATGACCTGCACATATCACATGACCTGCAACAGTCAAATGACCTGCACATGTCTCACGACCAGCATCTTTCAAATGACCTGCAACAGTCACATGACCAGCATCTTTCAAATGACCTGCAACAGTCACATGACCAGCATCTTTCAAATGGCCTGCAACAGTCACATGAAATGCATCTGTCAAATGACCTGCAACTGTCAATTGACCCGCAACTGTCCTGCCAAATAACCTGCAACTGACACATTAATGGCAACTGTCAAATGACCCGCAACTCTCAAATGACCTGCAACTGCCAAATAGCCTGAAACTCACACTTTACCCGCAACTGTCACATGACCAGAAACTGCCAAATAACCCCCAACTACCAAATAACTTGCAACTGGTCAAACGGCCTAAAACAGCCAAATGAACTACACATATCACATGATGGATTAATCGCCAACGACTCAACCCTGAGGCAGGTGGTACTGGGTTACAGGGTACCAGTAGCAGACCGAAGCCTGACCTGACCTGATGGAGTTTTAGAGTGGAATTAATGTCTTCACATTCCATTAAATATAGAAAAATTTAGAAAAATACAATAAAAAAAACACTAATGTACATAAAATAAGATAAAAGTACACTAACATTTAGAAATGAAGTGGACAAATACAAAAAGAACCTTATAAAAAATAAAATCATACCAAAAACATACTACAGTATATTGTCAAATGACCTGCAACAGTGAAATGACCAGCAAGTGCCAAATAGCCTGAAACTCTCACATGACCTGCAACTGTCACAACACAAAACTGCCAAATAACTTGCAATGTCAAATGACCTGCAACAGTCAAATGACCTACACATATCACATCACCTGCAACAGTCAAATGACCTGCACATGACACATGACCTGCAACAGTCAAATGACCTGCACATATCACATGACCTGCAACAGTCAAATGACCTGCACATGTCTCACGACCAGCATCTTTCAAATGACCTGCAACAGTCACATGACCAGCATCTTTCAAATGACCTGCAACAGTCACATGACCAGCATCTTTCAAATGACCTGCAACAGTCACATGAAATGCATCTGTCAAATGACCTGCAACTGTCAATTGACCCGCAACTGCCCTGCCAAATAACCTGCAACTGTCACATTAACGGCAACTGTCAAATGACCCGCAACTCTCAAATGACCTGCAACTGCCAAATAGCCTGAAACTCTCACATGACCTGCAACTGTCACAACACAAAACTGCCAAATAACTTGCAATGTCAAATGACCTGCAACAGTCAAATGACCTACACATATCACATCACCTGCAACAGTCAAATGACCTGCACATGACACATGACCTGCAACAGTCAAATGACCTGCACATATCACATGACCTGCAACAGTCAAATGACCTGCACATGTCTCACGACCAGCATCTTTCAAATGACCTGCAACAGTCACATGACCAGCATCTTTCAAATGACCTGCAACAGTCACATGACCAGCATCTTTCAAATGACCTGCAACAGTCACATGAAATGCATCTGTCAAATGACCTGCAACTGTCAATTGACCCGCAACTGCCCTGCCAAATAACCTGCAACTGTCACATTAACGGCAACTGTCAAATGACCCACAACTCTCAAATGACCTGCAACTGCCAAATAGCCTGAAATTCTCACATGACCTGCAACTTTCACAACACAAAACTGCCAAATAACTTGCAATGTCAAATGACCTGCAACAGTCAAATGACCTACACATATCACATCACCTGCAACAGTCAAATGACCTGCACATGACACATGACCTGCAACAGTCAAATGACCTGCACATATCACATGACCTGCAACAGTCAAATGACCTGCACATGTCTCACGACCAGCATCTTTCAAATGACCTGCAACAGTCACATGACCAGCATCTTTCAAATGACCTGCAACAGTCACATGACCAGCATCTTTCAAATGACCTGCAACAGTCACATGAAATGCATCTGTCAAATGACCTGCAACTGTCAATTGACCCGCAACTGCCCTGCCAAATAACCTGCAACTGTCACATTAACGGCAACTGTCAAATGACCCACAACTCTCAAATGACCTGCAACTGCCAAATAGCCTGAAACTCTCACATGACCTGCAACTGTCACAACACAAAACTGCCAAATAACTTGCAATGTCAAATGACCTGCAACAGTCAAATGACCTACACATATCACATCACCTGCAACAGTCAAATGACCTGCACATGACACATGACCTGCAACAGTCAAATGACCTGCACATATCACATGACCTGCAACAGTCAAATGACCTGCACATGTCTCACGACCAGCATCTTTCAAATGACCTGCAACAGTCACATGACCAGCATCTTTCAAATGACCTGCAACAGTCACATGACCAGCATCTTTCAAATGACCTGCAACAGTCACATGAAATGCATCTGTCAAATGACCTGCAACTGTCAATTGACCCGCAACTGCCCTGCCAAATAACCTGCAACTGTCACATTAACGGCAACTGTCAAATGACCCGCAACTCTCAAATGACCTGCAACTGCCAAATAGCCTGAAACTCTCACATGACCTGCAACTGTCACAACACAAAACTGCCAAATAACTTGCAATGTCAAATGACCTGCAACAGTCAAATGACCTACACATATCACATCACCTGCAACAGTCAAATGACCTGCACATGACACATGACCTGCAACAGTCAAATGACCTGCACATATCACATGACCTGCAACAGTCAAATGACCTGCACATGTCTCACGACCAGCATCTTTCAAATGACCTGCAACAGTCACATGACCAGCATCTTTCAAATGACCTGCAACAGTCACATGACCAGCATCTTTCAAATGACCTGCAACAGTCACATGAAATGCATCTGTCAAATGACCTGCAACTGTCAATTGACCCGCAACTGCCCTGCCAAATAACCTGCAACTGGCACATTAACGGCAACTGTCAAATGACCCACAACTCTCAAATGACCTGCAACTGCCAAATAGCCTGAAACTCTCACATGACCTGCAACTGTCACAACACAAAACTGCCAAATAACTTGCAATGTCAAATGACCTGCAACAGTCAAATGACCTACACATATCACATCACCTGCAACAGTCAAATGACCTGCACCTGACACATGACCTGCAACAGTCAAATGACCTGCACATATCACATGACCTGCAACAGTCAAATGACCTGCACATGTCTCACGACCAGCATCTTTCAAATGACCTGCAACAGTCACATGACCAGCATCTTTCAAATGACCTGCAACAGTCACATGACCAGCATCTTTCAAATGACCTGCAACAGTCACATGAAATGCATCTGTCAAATGACCTGCAACTGTCAATTGACCCGCAACTGTCCTGCCAAATAACCTGCAACTGACACATTAATGGCAACTGTCAAATGACCCGCAACTCTCAAATTACCTGCAACTGCCAAATAGCCTGAAACTCACACTTTACCCGCAACTGTCACATGACCAGAAACTGCCAAATAACCCCCAACTACCAAATAACTTGCAACTGGTCAAACGGCCTAAAACAGCCAAATGAACTACACATATCACATGATGGATTAATCGCCAACGACTCAACCCTGAGGCAGGTGGTACTGGGTTACAGGGTACCAGTAGCAGACCGAAGCCTGACCTGACCTGATGGAGTTTTGGAGTGGAATTAATGTCTTCACATTCCATTAAATATAGAAAAATTTAGAAAAATACAATAAAAAAAACACTAATGTACATAAAATAAGATAAAAGTACACTAACATTTAGAAAAGAAGTGGACAAATACAAAAAGAACCTTATAAAAAATAAAATCATACCAAAAACATACTACAGTATATTGTCAAATGACCTGCAACAGTGAAATGACCAGCAAGTGCCAAATAGCCTGAAACTCTCACATGACCTGCAACTGTCACAACACAAAACTGCCAAATAACTTGCAATGTCAAATGACCTGCAACAGTCAAATGACCTACACATATCACATCACCTGCAACAGTCAAATGACCTGCACATGACACATGACCTGCAACAGTCAAATGACCTGCACATATCACATGACCTGCAACAGTCAAATGACCTGCACATGTCTCACGACCAGCATCTTTCAAATGACCTGCAACAGTCACATGACCAGCATCTTTCAAATGACCTGCAACAGTCACATGACCAGCATCTTTCAAATGACCTGCAACAGTCACATGAAATGCATCTGTCAAATGACCTGCAACTGTCAATTGACCCGCAACTGCCCTGCCAAATAACCTGCAACTGTCACATTAACGGCAACTGTCAAATGACCCGCAACTCTCAAATGACCTGCAACTGCCAAATAGCCTGAAATTCTCACATGACCTGCAACTGTCACAACACAAAACTGCCAAATAACTTGCAATGTCAAATGACCTGTAACAGTCAAATGACCTACACATATCACATCACCTGCAACAGTCAAATGACCTGCACATGACACATGACCTGCAACAGTCAAATGACCTGCACATATCACATGACCTGCAACAGTCAAATGACCTGCACATGTCTCACGACCAGCATCTTTCAAATGACCTGCAACAGTCACATGACCAGCATCTTTCAAATGACCTGCAACAGTCACATGACCAGCATCTTTCAAATGACCTGCAACAGTCACATGAAATGCATCTGTCAAATGACCTGCAACTGTCAATTGACCCGCAACTGCCCTGCCAAATAACCTGCAACTGTCACATTAACGGCAACTGTCAAATGACCTGCAACTGCCAAATAGCCTGAAACTCTCACATGACCTGCAACTGTCACAACACAAAACTGCCAAATAACTTGCAATGTCAAATGACCTGCAACAGTCAAATGACCTACACATATCACATCACCTGCAACAGTCAAATGACCTGCACATGACACATGACCTGCAACAGTCAAATGACCTGCACATATCACATGACCTGCAACAGTCAAATGACCTGCACATGTCTCACGACCAGCATCTTTCAAATGACCTGCAACAGTCACATGACCAGCATCTTTCAAATGACCTGCAACAGTCACATGACCAGCATCTTTCAAATGACCTGCAACAGTCACATGAAATGCATCTGTCAAATGACCTGCAACTGTCAATTGACCCGCAACTGCCCTGCCAAATAACCTGCAACTGTCACATTAACGGCAACTGTCAAATGACCCGCAACTCTCAAATGACCTGCAACTGCCAAATAGCCTGAAATTCTCACATGACCTGCAACTGTCACAACACAAAACTGCCAAATAACTTGCAATGTCAAATGACCTGCAACAGTCAAATGACCTAAACATATCACATCACCTGCAACAGTCAAATGACCTGCACATGACACATGACCTGCAACAGTCAAATGACCTGCACATATCACATGACCTGCAACAGTCAAATGACCTGCACATGTCTCACGACCAGCATCTTTCAAATGACCTGCAACAGTCACATGACCAGCATCTTTCAAATGACCTGCAACAGTCACATGACCAGCATCTTTCAAATGACCTGCAACAGTCACATGAAATGCATCTGTCAAATGACCTGCAACTGTCAATTGACCCGCAACTGCCCTGCCAAATAACCTGCAACTGTCACATTAACGGCAACTGTCAAATGACCCGCAACTCTCAAATGACCTGCAACTGCCAAATAGCCTGAAACTCTCACATGACCTGCAACTGTCACAACACAAAACTGCCAAATAACTTGCAATGTCAAATGACCTGCAACAGTCAATTGACCTACACATATCACATGACCTGCAACAGTCAAATGACCTGCACATGACACATGACCTGCAACAGTCAAATGACCTGCACATATCACATGACCTGCAACAGTCAAATGACCTGCACATGTCTCACGACCAGCATCTTTCAAATGACCTGCAACAGTCACATGACCAGCATCTTTCAAATGACCTGCAACAGTCACATGACCAGCATCTTTCACATGACCTGCAACAGTCACATGATATGCATCTGTCAAATGACCTGCAACTGTCACATGACCCGCAACTGTCCTGCCAAATAACCTGCAACTGTCACATTAACGGCAACTGTCAAATGACCCGCAACTCTCAAATTACCTGCAACTGCCAAATAGCCTGAAACTCTCACATGACTTGCAACTGTCACAACACAAAACTGCCAAATAACTTGCAATGTCAAATGACCTGCAACAGTCAAATGACCTACACATATCACATCACCTGCAACAGTCAAATGACCTGCACATGACACATGACCTGCAACAGTCAAATGACCTGCACATGACACATGACCTGCAACAGTCAAATGACCTGCACATGTCTCACGACCAGCATCTTTCAAATGACCTGCAACAGTCACATGACCAGCATCTTTCAAATGACCTGCAACAGTCACATGACCAGCATCTTTCACATGACCTGCAACAGTCACATGATATGCATCTGTCAAATGACCTGCAACTGTCACATGACCCGCAACTGTCCTGCCAAATAACCTACAACTGTCACATTAACGGCAACTGTCAAATGACCCACAACTCTCAAATTACCTGCAACTGCCAAATAGCCTGGAACTCTCACATGACCTGCAACTGTCACAACACAAAACTGCCAAATAATTTGCAATGTCAAATGACCTGCAACAGTCAAATGACCTACACATATCACATCACCTGCAACAGTCAAATGACCTGCACATGACACATGACCTGCAACAGTCAAATGACCTGCACATATCACATGACCTGCAACAGTCAAATGACCTGCACATGTCTCACGACCAGCATCTTTCAAATGACCTGCAACAGTCACATGACCAGCATCTTTCAAATGACCTGCAACAGTCACATGACCAGCATCTTTCAAATGACCTGCAACAGTCACATGAAATGCATCTGTCAAATGACCTGCAACTGTCAATTGACCCGCAACTGTCCTGCCAAATAACCTGCAACTGACACATTAATGGCAACTGTCAAATGACCCGCAACTCTCAAATTACCTGCAACTGCCAAATAGCCTGAAACTCACACTTTACCCGCAACTGTCACATGACCAGAAACTGCCAAATAACCCCCAACTACCAAATAACTTGCAACTGGTCAAACGGCCTAAAACAGCCAAATGAACTACACATATCACATGATGGATTAATCGCCAACGACTCAACCCTGAGGCAGGTGGTACTGGGTTACAGGGTACCAGTAGCAGACCGAAGCCTGACCTGACCTGATGGAGTTTTAGAGTGGAATTAATGTCTTCACATTCCATTAAATATAGAAAAATTTAGAAAAATACAATAAAAAAAACACTAATGTACATAAAATAAGATAAAAGTACACTAACATTTAGAAAAGAAGTGGACAAATACAAAAAGAACCTTATAAAAAATAAAATCATACCAAAAACATACTACAGTATATTGTCAAATGACCTGCAACAGTGAAATGACCAGCAAGTGCCAAATAGCCTGAAACTCTCACATGACCTGCAACTGTCACAACACAAAACTGCCAAATAACTTGCAATGTCAAATGACCTGCAACAGTCAAATGACCTACACATATCACATCACCTGCAACAGTCAAATGACCTGCACATGACACATGACCTGCAACAGTCAAATGACCTGCACATATCACATGACCTGCAACAGTCAAATGACCTGCACATGTCTCACGACCAGCATCTTTCAAATGACCTGCAACAGTCACATGACCAGCATCTTTCAAATGACCTGCAACAGTCACATGACCAGCATCTTTCACATGACCTGCAACAGTCACATGATATGCATCTGTCAAATGACCTGCAACTGTCACATGACCCGCAACTGTCCTGCCAAATAACCTACAACTGTCACATTAACGGCAACTGTCAAATGACCCACAACTCTCAAATTACCTGCAACTGCCAAATAGCCTGGAACTCTCACATGACCTGCAACTGTCAAAACACAAAACTGCCAAATAATTTGCAATGTCAAATGACCTGCAACAGTCAAATGACCTACACATATCACATCACCTGCAACAGTCAAATGACCTGCACATGACACATGACCTGCAACAGTCAAATGACCTGCACATGACACATGACCTGCAACAGTCAAATGACCTGCACATGTCTCACGACCAGCATCTTTCAAATGACCTGCAACAGTCACATGACCAGCATCTTTCAAATGACCTGCAACAGTCACATGACCAGCATCTTTCAAATGACCTGCAACAGTCACATGAAATGCATCTGTCAAATGACCTGCAACTGTCAATTGACCCGCAACTGCCCTGCCAAATAACCTGCAACTGTCACATTAACGGCAACTGTCAAATGACCCACAACTCTCAAATGACCTGCAACTGCCAAATAGCCTGAAACTCTCACATGACCTGCAACTGTCACAACACAAAACTGCCAAATAACTTGCAATGTCAAATGACCTGCAACAGTCAAATGACCTACACATATCACATCACCTGCAACAGTCAAATGACCTGCACATGACACATGACCTGCAACAGTCAAATGACCTGCACATATCACATGACCTGCAACAGTCAAATGACCTGCACATGTCTCACGACCAGCATCTTTCAAATGACCTGCAACAGTCACATGACCAGCATCTTTCAAATGACCTGCAACAGTCACATGACCAGCATCTTTCAAATGACCTGCAACAGTCACATGAAATGCATCTGTCAAATGACCTGCAACTGTCAATTGACCCGCAACTGTCCTGCCAAATAACCTGCAACTGACACATTAATGGCAACTGTCAAATGACCCGCAACTCTCAAATTACCTGCAACTGCCAAATAGCCTGAAACTCACACTTTACCCGCAACTGTCACATGACCAGAAACTGCCAAATAACCCCCAACTACCAAATAACTTGCAACTGGTCAAACGGCCTAAAACAGCCAAATGAACTACACATATCACATGATGGATTAATCGCCAACGACTCAACCCTGAGGCAGGTGGTACTGGGTTACAGGGTACCAGTAGCAGACCGAAGCCTGACCTGACCTGATGGAGTTTTAGAGTGGAATTAATGTCTTCACATTCCATTAAATATAGAAAAATTTAGAAAAATACAATAAAAAAAACACTAATGTACATAAAATAAGATAAAAGTACACTAACATTTAGAAAAGAAGTGGACAAATACAAAAAGAACCTTATAAAAAATAAAATCATACCAAAAACATACTACAGTATATTGTCAAATGACCTGCAACAGTGAAATGACCAGCAAGTGCCAAATAGCCTGAAACTCTCACATGACCTGCAACTGTCACAACACAAAACTGCCAAATAACTTGCAATGTCAAATGACCTGCAACAGTCAAATGACCTACACATATCACATCACCTGCAACAGTCAAATGACCTGCACATATCACATGACCTGCAACAGTCAAATGACCAGCATCTTTCACATGACCTGCAACAGTCACATGACATGCATCTGTCAAATGACCTGCAACTGTCAATTGACCCGCAACTGTCCTGCCAAATAACCTGCAACTGACAAATTAACGGCAACTGTCAAATGACCCGCAATTCTCAAATTACCTGCAACTGCCAAATAGCCTGAAACTCTCACATGACCTGCAACTGTCACAACACAAAACTGCCAAAAAACTTGCAATGTCAAATGACCTGCAACAGTCAAATGACCTACACATATCACATCACCTGCAACAGTCAAATGACTTGCACATGACACATGACCTGCAACAGTCAAATGACCTGCACATGACACATGACCTGCAACAGTCAAATGACCTGCACATGTCTCACGACCAGCATCTTTCAAATGACCTGCAACAGTCACATGACCAGCGTCTTTCAAATGACCTGCAACAGTCACATGACCAGCATCTTTCACATGACCTGCAACAGTCACATGATATGCATCTGTCAAATGACCTGCAACTGTCACATGACCCGCAACTGTCCTGCCAAATAACCTGCAACTGTCACATTAACGGCAACTGTCAAATGACCCGCAACTCTCAAATTACCTGCAACTGCCAAATAGCCTGAAACTCACTTTACCCGCAACTGTCACATGACCAGAAACTGCCAAATAACCCCCAACTACCAAATAACTTGCAACTGGTCAAACGGCCTGCAACAGCCAAATGAACTACACATATCACACGATGGATTAATCGCCAACGACTCGACCCTGAGGCAGGTGGTACTGGGTTACAGGGTACCAGTAGCAGACAGAAGCCTGACCTGACCTGATGGACTTTTATATTGCATTTAATATCTTCACATTCCATTAAATATACAATAATGTATGAAAATACAATAATGTACATCAATATAATAAAAGTACACTAACATTTAGAAAAGAAATGGACAAATACAAAAAGAACCTTGTAAAAATTAAAATCATACTAAAAATTTACTACAGTATATTGTCAAATGACCTGAAACAGTCAAATGACCAGCAAGTGCCAATTAACTCACAACTCTCACATGACCCTCAACTGCCAAATAACCTGCCATTGTCACATTAACGGCAACTGTAAAATGTTATATTAATCATTATTTTAACCTGTGGGTTCATTCAACTCTCCACTCGTCTCATCAGGATCATTTTAACACATCACAAGGTAGAAATCTGGATATTTTTCCCCCTCTTTTTATGGCTGAGGTATCTGAAGAAGACAGAATTAAAAAGCAAGTCCTGCAGTGATGTTCATTTGCAAAAGCTGCAGAGATGCAGCCATTTCCTCCAGTTCCACTATAAATTGTCAAGGGACGCATCCATCCCCAGACAATCATTCCACTTTATTTCACTGATTTTAGAATCTTTTCCCTGGGAGGAGGAAGTAAAAAAATCAAATAAAAATTAAAGAAATGAAACCCCAGAATGAGCTGTTCAGGAAATGAGCAAAAGAAGCAGAACCTGGAGAGAGTTTGTGGGGCAGCTTAACCCAAACATTTGTAAAAAATTGTTACAGAAGTGATTAACCCTTTAACCTTCCACTCAATTTTGCCTAAATTTCTTAATAAAGTCAATTGAAGGCTGTTCTTGAACCATTTTGATAACATGCAATTGGTGTTTGATTATATTGTAAATGAAAATATTAAGATGAAAACTGGGATATTGGAGGCAGGTCCCATTAAATTATACAATAGATAAAACATTTGTCGATATTTATTGATGTGTTTTGGACTACATTGACCTTTTTTTGTTTATTTTGGATATTTTTGTTGGACTATAACTGTGTTTGTTGAAATATGGTTCCTCTGTGGATAATTATCAGACATAAAGGTTCAGGTAAAGGTTGTCATTTGTATTTTGAACAAATGAGTGATTGTACCTGCTGTGGATATTTTATACAAAAGTGGTTTATATGTTCCGATGAGTGAGAATCTCCGTTGTCAAACTACATTAGGTCATATAACATTTGGGACATGTTTGGATGATTTGATTCACATTTTTGAGTGAGTATTTCAAGCCTATATGTGGACCCTTGGAAGTCTAAAAGTTTAGGGATAGTATAGATTAATTTTAGGACATACTGCATGATTTCAAAAGGGGTGCCAAAAAATACGGTCTTGGTTTTTTCTCAAAATAGGCTTTTTTGGGTTAAATCTTTTGAAAATACATCAGCTACTGGAGAAAAAATTTAACACTTGGAAATTATACCTATGAATCCTATGAACTTTTTTCAGGTGTGTTAATTCAGTTAACTCTAAGAAATTACCACGGTAACAGCCATTTTGGTGTGAAAAATGCCTTTTTTTGTTAGTGAAACTTTAAAAACGATACAGATATTTAAACCGTTTTTGCATCATTCTTGTCCTAAAACCATTAGGACATTTTTAGTCGTTATGAAGTGGCAGAGCTAGCTTAATAATATGGAAATTTTGGAGTAAAATGGCCGTTGTTTCACTTGGGGGCTGAGTTTTCCTCGTCAGACTCAGAGACTCTGTTAACCCTCTTCTTTGTTCTACCTGTATCAAGACTTACATTAACATGTGATCATTCCGCAAACACCTTAATGTAAGGAGAAATATTCCAGCTTCATCTCAACCCTTGTGTCAAAGCATATTTAAATTATTTTACAGGCAGCAATTAAGTACAGTTGTTGGCAAAATATAAATCGGCCCTAAGCCCAGTAATATCCATGTGCACCTGCTCCACAACTATACAACACATGATTTTTTGAAGCATTGGGGTCCTCTGAATAACAAAATTAACTGGTAACGGTAAAAATATTGGTTCTCACTATCTGTTTCGTTCATATATTGTACAGTACCCCCCCCGATACATATGTTTATCCTTACTCAAGTTATATTTTTATACTGTTCCTACAGGGGATCACTCATGCAACATCATAAAAAGGATTAAAATAGCAAGTCTGGTATTAGAGTAAAGTTAAGTCAAACATTTATAGTTATTTGTAAATTTCCAGAATTGCTTAAAGACGTCATTCAGCTGAAAACGACTTTTCCACGTTCCCTTTCGAATATGATGGGTCACCCCAAGTTTTTAGGTGTGTTAATTGAGCTAACTTTAACAAATTACCATGGCAACAGCCTTTTTTGTTCGTGAAACTTTAAAAACGATACATATATTTAAACAATTTTAGCATCATTTTTGTCCTAAAACCATCAGGACATTTTTAGTCATTATGAAGTGGCAGAGATAGTTTCATAATATGGAAATTTTGGAGTAAAATGGCCATTCTTGCAATTGGGGGCTGAGTTTTCCTAGTCAAGACTCAGAGACTCTGGTACCTTTGTTGTACCTGTATCAAGACGTACATTTACATGCGATCATTCCACAAACACCTTAACCCTTTGTTTTTCAGCTCAACGATTTGGGAGAGGTAACTTTGAACCCTGATATCTAATTGAAATTTAAGTCCTTTGACGCCAAACTTCTTGGGCAGTTGATATATTCAGGTAATGCTTGTATATATACCGCTATGGAAGAAGAATATAACCGTGACAACACCTCTGCTATGATCTTTTTTGGACACAAAATTGCAGGAAAGATTTTTTTTTTTTAATTTTAGTAACTTTTCTAGAGTCTATTTTACATAGATAATCCTCCTCATGTTTCAGAAATACTTTGGTGGTCATGTAATAACTTTGAAAACACACTGAACCAAACGGTAGAGGTGACAGTAAAGAGTCATGAAATGCTAATGCTAATCACTAATGATAAAAACACAAAGAGTTAATACATCTAATTTGAACCAAGTCACAAATAATGTTAGTAAGATTAGTGAAGGAGCAACATTTGAGTTTTAATACTTTTGTTAAATTTAGGATCAGTAAAAAAACAACTATGTTTTATGTTATAATAGTTCCTGTGAGGTGGAAAAATCAAGGAAAATCAAATTTTAAAAATTATTGTGATCCATGTGCACCTGCTCCACAACTCGACCTGACATTATTTTTTGAGGCATTGGGGTCCTCTGAATAATAAATTAACTGGTAACAGGAACAATATTGGTTCTCACTATCTGTTTTGTTCATATATTGTACAGTACGCACCCAATACATATGTTTATCCTTACTCAAGTTATATTTTTATACTGTTCCTACATGGGATCACTCATGCAACATCACAAAATGGATTAAAATTGCAAATCTGGTATTAGAGTAAAGTTAAGTCAAACTTTTCCATTTATTTGTAAATGTCCAGAATTGCTTAAATGAGTCATTCCGCTGCTGCACAAACTGAAAAAACACATACGGAAAGTAATCCGGACAAAGCAATCTGGACGTTTTAGTTTTTAATAAAACCAACACACAATGTATTTAATAACAATGGAGAACACAGTAATTTTAATGAAATAACCATGGAATGACACCTTTATTATACATAAAGCATTTTCTACTCTGACAATCTGGTTATGACCCCTGACATGCTTATCACGTCAGAGGTTAGCTGAAAATATGGAAACAATTTTAAAATACAGAAATATTAAGGTAGTTGCAGAACGTATTTGTAGTCAGTAGTATTTGCAATATCTTAACAAAACACTATACATATGATACACAAGATATATCACTTGATACAAAAACTACTGAATTTCAAATAGATACAAATACAGACTTCAATAATCAATGCAATCTTTTAATATTTCTAGTGTTTTTATATTGTGTACATATATTTTATCTCAGATTTTTTATATTGAGGTGTGCAATTCCTTTATTATTATAGAACTTTATTGTCTATGTTTTCTGTTCTCTTTTTTATATGTACTCAAATGAGGAGATGCTTAAAATCTCATTGTACTTTTTTATGTATAATGACAATAAAGGCTATCTATCTATCTATATTTAAACCAATTAGGCCTACATGTCACTAGCCATCAATCTTATATAAACACTTACAAAAACGCTTACACTTCGTTCAAATGGTGGAATAATTTCTGACAGTTCATTCTATGAGAGACAATAACGCACAAAGAAGAGAGCAGAGGTAGTCAAAGTACTCACATTCTATACTTAAGAAGAAGTACAGCTACTCGTGTGAAAAAAAACTGGTAAAAGGATGAGAGTAGATGTAAAAAAGGACAATTTCACAGTTGTAATTAAGTACAAAAGTAATAAGTAAAACTGTATATCTTATTTTGGCCATGAACACAATAATAATACTTATTTAACCAGGAAAAATCTTAAAGGTGTTTAAGGTATCTGAAATAAGGCATTTAAAAGTCACTGTGCTCAGTTTTATGGATATGGGCTGGGAATTTTGGAAAAACAGGGTGAAAAAGCCACAATTGAGATTAAAAAAAAGTAATGAGATTAAAAAAACTGCAAAATCTTAAAATAAACAGTCAAATTCTGAGATAAAATGTCAAAATTGTGAGATAATAGTCATAAAACTACACATACACATATGTATATACACATATGTATATACACATATGTATATACACATATGTATATACACATATGTATATACACATATGTATATACACATATGTATATACACATATGTATATACACATATGTATATACACATATACATATGTATATACACATATGTATATACACATATGTATATACACATATACATATGTATATACACATATGTATATACACATATGTATATACACATATACATATGTATATACACATATACATATACACATATACATACATATATATATATATATATATATATATATATATATATATATATATACACACACACACGTATATACACATATACATAGTACAGATATTTATGAGCAAATATAGGGAGTAAAAGTAAAAAGTTACCAGAAAATATGAATACTCAAGTACAGATACATATTTTAAGTAGAGTAATGAAATACTATTATTAAGTTACTGTCCACCTGTGGAAAAAAGTACACAAATAAAAGCCATTTAAAGTACAGTAATGAAATACTTTTACTGAGTTGCTGTCCACCTGTGGAAAGAAGTACAAAATACAAGCCATTTCAAGTACAGTAATGAAGTAGTTTACGGAGTTACTGTCCACCTGTGGAAAAAAGTACACAAATACAAGCCATTTAAAGTACAGTAATGAAATACTTTTACTGAGTTGTCCACCTGTGGAAAGAAGTACACAAATACAGGCCACTTAAAGTACAGTAATGAAGTACTTTTACGGAGTTACTGTCCACCTGCGGAAAAAAGTACACAAACCAAAAAACATAACCAAAACCAGTCGTCTTTATATTTTACAGTGGCCTGCAATTACACACAAAAAAAAGAAAGAATGTTAAACTTAAACTTACATCTGCAGCTTTGGGAAGTAGAGCACTGCTGTCCATGACCATCTGGAAAATACACAAATACACGTTAATTGCCAATCAATCAATGAAATATTAGCATTCTTACATGGACTACTCAACTTCTTAAAAACTAAAAAAAAACATGACACCTACAGTCTAAGAAGGAATGTGTCATTTTTCTGACACATGCATTGTGTTTAGACAGTTTTAATACATGTAGAATATGAGGATATGAGTATTATTCAAAGAAAGTATGCAACACATTTTGTGTTAAATTACACATTACTTGTTCTCATTTTAAATGTACAAAGTAGTGGAATAAACTAACATTTATTCATAACAATATATGACTGTAGCTTAATTATAACAAAATAGTTTTGATTTCTCATTATTTCCACTGACCTTTCACCTCAGTGGTGTAAAACCATTTCTAGTTCTAATAAGGCACGTGCATTTATTTATATGCATATGTGGTAAACCTTGTTTCATATCATGCTTTAGCTGATTTTATGACTCTCGATATTGTTATAGATTTTAACTGACAAACTGTATGCAAACCCAAAATATTTTTTTATTTAATTTAACATTTGTGTGCAATTTAGCTAGACTTCACTTAAATGTATATACTTAAATGAATTTTTGTACAGTACTGTAAGATTACATTATCATGTGTATGAATAAAAATACAGAATATATTATAAAATAATCTTAATTGGGTTTTCTCCCTCAACTTAATGGTTTTTATTAATAGGTACTAGTTTGATAATGGTTAAGTAAGAAAACATAAATTTATCAATCATAAAGTAAACTGGTTAAAAAATTGTGATTGCTTACACAAAATGTGTCAGAATAACAGTGTGTCAATATTATACACCATGTGTTAAAATTCAACAAACGGTGTGCAATTTCTGACACATTATATAGTGTACACACTACATTATGTTCATACCAATAGCAGTGTTGCTCCTGACAGTATAGTTGAAGACTATACCATTTTATTATATTTTGCTTCACACTTGAAAACCTCGAACTGTTGATTTACCTTATTTTTAATATTTGGCACAATTAAGGCAAGAATGTGAGCAAGTAAAACATATGTGGACATGAAATGTTGATGGAAAAAAAGAATCACACATTTATATAAACTGTTTATTTGGATGAAAAAGCTTGTTAAATATTGTCTTCAATAATATTTAAGTACTGGAGAAGACTTCGCCTGTAAGATTTATGTAATACAGTTCATAGTTTCCTTTCAAACATCTTTCTTACTCATTTCACTCAACATTTCCTTACCTTAGCTTGACTTGAGTTTCCCTCCAATTTGCTCTTTCTGTGGGTGGAGTCCAGGGGAGGAGCCTTGGTTTCCCTCCAAAAACTTTACACACTTGTAATACCTAATACAAAGACATAATAAATACAATTAATTAATACAATTAATAACAATTGCAAAAAATATATATATTTAATTTTAAATTAAATAAAAATTAGCTGGTAGCATTTTTTTCTGATATAAGAATGATTTTAGATAGGAAGCCAAAGTGTTTTTCTGTTTAATATTTTTATTAGATGCCAAGCACAAAACACGTACAGGTAAGAGAAGACCTCATTTTTGTTTTAAAGTGCCCCATAGGAGCCACCAAAAATACCTAAAAAACTGTAAAATTGACTGGGGAAAATAAAGAAATATCTAACATTAAAATTACTTCCACTTAATAAAATTACTTATTGAAATTTCAATTTATCTGTATGAGTTATTGACATTGCAACTCAGAGTTGTGAAGCCAATTAAAGGAAATGTTAGTTTAAATGTGTGCAGAAAGCGACTTTTAAAACAGTAACTGGATAAGCAAGTGATTTGTAATTTAATCAACTTTCATAAGTTAAAAAAGTGGGAACATTGTTGAGACATCAACTGGCCCCCTCCAAAACCCCATAGCTGGCTCCCTCCAAACAAAAAAGCTATAGTTCTCTCTAAGATGGCTCCCTCCAAACAGAAAATAAAAACAGGTTTTTTTTAAATAAAAACAGAAAATATATGTATTCAAAGAAAAATATTTTAAATATTTTTTTAATAAATACAAATATTTTTCTATGAATTAAAAAATTTTTTTAAACTAATTTGCTATTAAAATAAAACAATTAAAATAAAAAATAAATTAACACATTTATAAAATATCTCCCTCCTTTTAAAATAAAAAAAAAATCGAAATAAATTTAAAATAAATAAAAATATATATTTCTTATATTTTTAAATGTAAAAAATAAAAAAGAAATTAATTAAAATTAATGTTTACTAATTTTTTTCCAACAAAAAAATAGTAAAGTCTCTCTCTTACATCATACCTGGAAGCCTTTGTACATCATTATCAGGCTTCTGAAAAATCTATCATTTATTTTACTTAGGTTTAATAGAAGAAGGAAATATATAAACATACACTGGGCCAGGAGGACAGGACACAAACACTCACCTCCAGCCTGGACAGCGGTGATGAACGGGTCATCTCCATGTGTGAAGGACAAACGCTTCACTGTGACAGGAAGAGAAAAAACACAGTCAAAGCCTGAACATGCACACACCTGATCCCTGCCTGTTCACATAATCTGGTTCTATAAGTGAAGGGGGGTCGGACTGAAAACCACATCCAGCCCAAAATGATCCCAGGTCAGTAAAATACTAACGTGGGAAGAAAATACTGGTTCTGCAATAAACAGTGGAGTTATATTCTAAAATAATTCAATAATAATTACTGTTTAAACCACAAAAACGTGTAGCTTTGAACGTAATAATCCCACACATGTAATACATTGGGAAACGACTCCTAATACGTTTGTGGTAAAGTTGTACCGTTTATGCTGTTATGTTTAATATGGCAAAGTTTTTTTTTTTCTACATTTGCGGAGAGTTATGTTTGTGTCTGTGACGGTGCCAGTGATGCACGCGCTGACCGGAAGTGCATCACAAGAAGACGGGCATTTTGTGTCCATCCTTTTCTTCAGCCAATGCAGTTGAAGTGTTTGCATCAATCACTGATCAACACAGTCAGGCCACAACAGTTCAGAACAGATCAATTTTGAAACAAACTCCGCCGAGATTATAGTATTGTTGTCATACTGTCACAAAGCCTGTTTCTTACTTTTAGGAATATAGCCTATAAATGCACTTCACTGTTGTTTTTAATTGTTTCATGTTGTGAAATGGTGGTGCACCTTGTCTTTATGGACGGAAATACTAACTTTCTTTCAAATTATGTGTATGAATGTGCAGCCTGTTTATAGCTCTTACAGTCGGTAGATGGCGCCACAACCACATGTTAGAGGCTCCAGTAAGAGTGAACTTTTTTTTGGTAATATTTATTTATTTTTTAATATTCATGTATTTTCTTTTTACAACATTTTCAAAAAAAATTAACAGATTGAAAGCAAAAATGCTTCCCACAGGATTGAAAATGTTTGAACAAACTGTATGAAGTAGGTTAACACAAGTATACACAACAGTAAAGAGGAAAACAAAATATTAAAAAAAAAAGCGTACATAAATAATAAAAAGTAGGTCACTAAGTCACTGACTGTAAAAATTGAATGAGGCTTGTAGCTGTTTTGCTTTGATATGGTTTTGGTTTTTTAAATCATTCAAATTCATTTAAATAGGCAGGGAATAGAGGTTTGATCTTCATAAATTTACATTTGTGAATGAATTGCTTAACTAGTCAAATATGTGTGTTGTAAAAATGTTCTCTTTTTGGATCTTTGAATGACAGACCAAATTGGATGTCAGTGAAACGCAAATGTGACAGTAAGACAGTGAACTGGCCACTGAATGGAAGTATAGAATGAAACTATAATGTATTAAGGTTGTGTGTATGTTTAACAGAGGTGGAAAGTAACTCAGTAAAAGTACGTCATTACTCTACTTTAGTGACTTTTTTAGGCATCTGTACTTTTTTTTATATTTTGTTTTCCTCTTTACTGTTGCATACTTGTGTTAACCTACTTCATACAGTTTATTCAAACATTTTCAATCCTGTGGGGGAAAAAAATTGCTTACAACCTGTTCCTTTTTTTGAAAATGTTGTAAAAAAAAAAATAGATACACGATTAAAAAATAAAATAAAAATATTACAAAATAGTTCACTCTTACCGGAGCCTCTTCCATGTGGTTGTGGCGCCATCTTCCGATCGAAAGAGCTATAAACAGGCTGCACATTCATACACATAATTTGAAAGAAAGTTAGTATTTCCGTCCATAAAGACAAGGTGCACCACCATTTCACAACATGAAACAATTAAAAACAACAGTGAAGTGCATTTATAGGCTATATTCCTAAAAGTAAGAAACAGGCTTTGTGACAGTATGACAACAATACTATAATCTCGGCGGAGTTTGTTTCAAAACTGATCTGTACTGAACTGTTCTGGTCTGACTGTGTTGATCAGTGATTGATGCAAACACTTAAAATGCATTGGCTGAAGAAAAGAAGGATGGACATTATTATCATATTGGGAAAACACCCATCTTTTACGTGCGTCCTCTTGGTAAAAACGCACGCATATACGCGGGTTCTATTGGCGGAAAAACGCTCGTCTTTTACGGATAAATGTCAGTTTTAACGCGTAAAGCACTGGCGTAAATGTGACACATTTGTCTTGAGAGTTAAACATAAAAATAATTTGGGAAATACGCTTTATTAACTGTGACAGGAAGAGAAAAACACAGTCAAAGCCTGAACATGCACACACCTGATCCCTGCCTGTTCACATAGTCTGGTTCTATAAGTGAACGGGGTCGGACCGAAAACCACATCCAGCCCAAAATGATCCCAGGTTAGTAAAATACTAACGCGGGAATAAAATACTGGTTCTGCAATAAACAGTGGAGTTACATTCTAAAATAATTCAATAATAATTACTGTTTAAACCAGACACGTAAGTAAAATGTATAGTTTTTAACGTAATAATCCCTCACATGTAATACATTGGGAAACGAATACTCATACGTGTGTGATAAAAGCTGTACCGTTTATGCGGTTATATTTAATATGGCAACGTTTTTTTTTCCACATTTGCGGAGAGTTATGTTTGTGTCTGTGACGGTGCCAGTGATGCACGCGCTGACCAGAAGTGAACGGGTGCCAGCGTTCAATATAGTTTGAATTAAACATTAAAATATCTTGGGAAATACGCTTTATTAACCGACTGTCCGTGAAGGTAACATACAACACCGTCTGTATCCTACAGTCTGTATCCTACCGTAAGGTTCAAATAGATCTTATAATATTAGTTTGCCGACCCAATGACATCGGATTTTAACACGGAAATAAATGCAGGCATGTGAGTAAGGTATTTGATAATAATAACAACAACAATAATAATAATCTTTATTTGTATAGCACCTTTCATACAAACACTGTAGCCCAAAGTGCTTCACATTGATTAAAAAAAATTACAGGGTGAAAAAATACATTACACAAAATATTGGAACATTTCAATGAAGTGCTTAACTGGTTCAAAGTAAGAAATGATGTTCATAAAGACCATTAAATACATTTTTAGAAACGGGGGTTGAGACGCGGGTCGTTTATTATTGTCCGAGCTACAGGCGGGTTGGTTATGAAAGAGTTCGGTTGCGTGTAGTTTATACATAGACCCGGTACACATTTGCGCTCATTTATCTCCTTTTTTTCATTGTCCTTTTTCCTAGTATGTCCAGAGTGAAGCACGGCTCTACCGCAGAGTATGATTAAAAATGTACATTGTTCATGTTGACTTCATAAACGACCACTTCCCCCACACATGCAACACTCTTTCACTCACCTGGTGGCGAACTGGAATAAACAGAATGACTCCCTGGTCACCAGTTATATACCCAAATTGGCGCGCTTGATAGATCACATGATCCTGGGCTCCGCCTAACTGTGGGTGGAGCTTAAGTGTATTTAAAGGGTGGGCAGACTGACGGTTGTTCCATTATATGGGGAGAAGAAGGTGCTGCCAGGAAGGCCAGCAAAGGTAAGCAAAAAGAAGCTGTATTTTCTAGATTATGATTTGACATAAAAGTTAAAATGGAACTCTGCTTATAATGTGTAAAGAAGGTAAATGTTCACAGCATGGTAATACAGAAACAGTAGAGCATTTGTTTATGAAATTGTTTGGCGGGAGCCATCTAGGTTTGTTTGGTGGGAGCCAGTGATTTATCTTTGCTTGGGAGCTAGCTTTGGTGGGGGAGGCATGTTTCAGAAGGAAGTAGTTAGCTTTGGTGGGGGGGGGGGGGGGGGGGCGGGTGTTTCCGGAAGCAAGCAGTTGGCTTGGATGTGTGTTTGGAGGGAACCAGTTAGCTTGGATGTGTGTTTGGAGGGAACCAGTTAGCTTGGCTGTGTGTTTGCAGGGAACCAGTTAGCTTGGATGTGTGTTTGGAGGGAACCAGTTAGCTTGGCTGTGTGTTTGGAGGGAACCAGTTAGCTTGGCTGTGTGTTTGGAGGGAACCAGTTAGCTTGGCTGTGTGTTTGGAGGGAACCAGTTAGCTTGGCTGTGTGTTTGGAGGGAACCAGTTAGCTTGGCTGTGTGTTTGGAGGGAATCAGTTAGCTTGGATGTGTGTTTGGAGGGAACCAGTTAGCTAGCTTTGGTGGGGGAGGCATGTTTCAGAAGGAAGTAGTTAGCTTTGGTGGGTTTTTTTTTTTCCGGAAGCAAGCAGTTAGCTTGGATGTGTGTTTGGAGGGAACCAGTTAGCTTGGATGTGTGTTGGGAGGGAACCAGTTAGCTTGGATGTGTGTTTGGAGGGAACCAGTTAGCTTGGCTGTGTGTTTGGAGGGAATCAGTTAGCTTGGATGTGTGTTTGGAGGGAACCAGTTAGCTAGCTTTGGTGGGGGAGGCATGTTTCAGAAGGAAGTAGTTAGCTTGGATGTGTGTTTGGAGGGAACCAGTTAGCTTGGATGTGTGTTTGGAGGGAACCAGTTAGCTTGGCTGTGTGTTTGGAGGGAACCAGTTAGCTTGGCTGTGTGTTTGGAGGGAATCAGTTAGCTTGGATGTGTGTTTGGAGGGAACCAGTTAGCTAGCTTTGGTGGGGGAGGCATGTTTCAGAAGGAAGTAGTTAGCTTTGGTGGGTTTTTTTTTTCCGGAAGCAAGCAGTTAGCTTGGATGTGTGTTTGGAGGGAACCAGTTAGCTTGGATGTGTGTTTGGAGGGAACCAGTTAGCTTGGATGTGTGTTTGGAGGGAACCAGTTAGCTTGGATGTGTGTTTGGAGGGAACCAGTTAGCTTGGCTGTGTGTTTGGAGGGAACCAGTTAGCTTGGCTGTGTGTTTGGAGGGAACCAGTTAGCTTGGATGTGTGTTTGGAGGGAACCAGTTAGCTAGCTTTGGTGGGGGAGGCATGTTTCAGAAGGAAGTAGTTAGCTTTGGTGGGGTTTTTTTTTCCGGAAGCAAGCAGTTAGCTTGGATGTGTGTTTGGAGGGAACCAGTTAGCTTGGATGTGTGTTTGGAGGGAACCAGTTAGCTTGGATGTGTGTTTGGAGGGAACCAGTTAGCTTGGATGTGTGTTTGGAGGGAACCAGTTAGCTTGGATGTGTGTTTGGAGGGAACCAGTTAGCTTGGATGTGGGTTTGGAGGGAACCAGTTAGCTTGGCTGTGGGTTTGGAGGGAACCAGTTAGCTTCGCTGTGGGTTTGGAGGGAACCAGTTAGCTTGGCTGTGTGTTTGGAGGGAACCAGTTAGCTTGGCTGTGTGTTTGGAGGGAACCAGTTAGCTTGGCTGTGGGTTTGGAGGGAACCAGTTAGCTTGGCTGTGGGTTTGGAGGGAACCAGTTAGCTTGGCTGTGTGTTTGGAGGGAACCGGTTAGCTAGCTTTGGTGGGGGAGGCATGTTTCAGAAGGAAGTAGTTAGCTTTGGTGGGGGTTTTTTTCCGGAAGCAAGCAGTTAGCTTGGATGTGTGTTTGGAGGGAACCAGTTAGCTTGGATGTGTGTTTGGAGGGAACCAGTTAGCTTGGATGTGTGTTTGGAGGGAACCAGTTAGCTTGGATGTGTGTTTGGAGGGAACCAGTTAGCTTGGCTGTGTGTTTGGAGGGAATCAGTTAGCTTGGCTGTGTGTTTGGAGGGAACCAGTTAGCTAGCTTTGGTGGGGGAGGCATGTTTCAGAAGGAAGTAGTTAGCTTTGGTGGGGGGGTTTTTTCCGGAAGCAAGCAGTTGGCTTGGATGTGTGTTTGGAGGGAACCAGTTAGCTTGGATGTGTGTTTGGAGGGAACCAGTTAGCTTGGATGTGTGTTTGGAGGGAACCAGTTAGCTAGGATGTGTGTTTGGAGGGAACCAGTTAGCTAGCTTTGGTGGGGGAGGCATGTTTCAGAAGGAAGTAGTTAGCTTTGGTGGGGTTTTTTTTCCGGAAGCAAGCAGTTAGCTTGGATGTGTGTTTGGAGGGAACCAGTTAGCTTGGATGTGTGTTTGGAGGGAACCAGTTAGCTTGGATGTGTGTTTGGAGGGAACCAGTTAGCTTGGATGTGTGTTTGGAGGGAACCAGTTAGCTTGGATGTGTGTTTGGAGGGAACCAGTTAGCTTGGATGTGTGTTTGGAGGGAACCAGTTAGCTTGGCTGTGTGTTTGGAGGGAACCAGTTAGCTTGGCTGTGTTTGGAGGGAATCAGTTAGCTTGGATGTGTGTTTGGAGGGAACCAGTTAGCTAGCTTTGGTGGGGGAGGCATGTTTCAGAAGGAAGCAGTTAGCTTGGATGTGTGTTTGGAGGGAACCAGTTAGCTAGCTTTGGTGGGGGAGGCATGTTTCAGAAGGAAGCAGTTAGCTTGGATGTGTGTTTGGAGGGAACCAGTTAGCTTGGCTGTGTGTTTGGAGGGAACCAGTTAGCTTGGCTGTGTGTTTGGAGGGAACCAGTTAGCTTGGCTGTGTGTTTGGAGGGAACCAGTTAGCTTGGCTGTGTGTTTGGAGGGAACCAGTTAGCTTGGCTGTGTGTTTGGAGGGAACCAGTTAGCTTGGCTGTGTGTTTGGAGGGAACCAGTTAGCTTGGCTGTGTGTTTGGAGGGAACCAGTTAGCTTGGCTGTGTGTTTGGAGGGAACCAGTTAGCTTGGCTGTGTGTTTGGAGGGAACCAGTTAGCTTGGCTGTGTGTTTGGAGGGAACCAGTTAGCTTGGATGTGTGTTTGGAGGGATGCAGTTAGCACTGATGTGTGTTTGGGCAAGCTAAATGATTTTTTAATAGGTTTTGGATTTTTCATATTTGTTTCTGTTTTATGTGCATTGTTTTGTGAATTTCAGCAGTTTATACCATGTTTTGTATATTTTTTTCCTCTGCATTGTTTGTTTCATAGTGTATTTTGTGGAAAGTTTGAGCGCAAAAAATAGAGACAAATACAGAAATTAAAATTAGCTGGTAGCATTTTTGTCTGATATAAGAACAATTTTAGAAATAAACAAATGTTCAGTTGAAATTCAGATTGATCTTGCGCCAAAGTGTCTTTCAAAAGAACATTTTAAGATGCATTAGAACTTTTGGTGTTTTTTATATGTACACTGTAAAAAGGCAAAAGCTCAAAAAAAGTTAATGCCGTTAAATGGAACAGTTTCCTGTTTCATTTAAATATTTGAATGTAAACATTCATTCATTATCTGAACCCGCTTTATCCTCACTAGGGTCGCGGGGGTCACTGGGGGCCTAATCCAGCTACAATGGGCGAAGGCGGGGTACACCCTGTATGAGACGCCAGTTCATCGCAGGGCTGAACATATATAGACAATCACTCTCACATTCACACCTATGGCCAATTTTTTTTTTTTTTTAGAATAACCAATTAACCTATCAATGCATGTCTTTGGACGGTGGGAGGAAACCGGAGTGCCCGGCGAAAACCCACAGGGACACGGGGAGGACATGCAAACTCCACACAGGAAGGTCTGGTATGGGATTCGAACCAGGGTCCTTCTTGCTGTGCGAGTGCTAACCACTGCACCACCGTGCCGCCCTGAATGTAAACATGTTCATTTTATTCATATTTTTGCATATTTTACCATTTTGAGACTTTTGGTGGGATTTTTTTATTTTCATAGTTTTTTAATACATTTTGGAAATTTCATAGTTTTTTTCTGCATTGTTTTGTTAATTTGAACCGTAGTGCAGTGGTTAGCAGTGGTGGTATGGAGCTAAATCCAGGCCAAATGTTTTGCTAATTTGAAAAAAGAATTGTAATTGAAAAACAAAAATTCGAAACTGAAAGTTCAAGTTTTGATCTTGAACTTTGAAATATACAACAATGTATTCAAACTAAAAATAAGTGTAGGAAAGGTTTTTTCAGGTTAAATATAATTTTGATTCAGTTTTGGAATTTTTTTGAATAAATGACTTATTTTCATTTTTCACTTTCATATATATTTTGATATTTGAGGTCTTAATTTTTTCAGTTGCAGATTTTGTGTTTTCAGATCTTATTTTTTTACAGTTTCAAATCTTATTTTTTTGGTTTCAGATCTTTTTTTCACTTTCAGATTTTTTTTTCACTTTCAGATCTTTTTTTTTCAGTCGCAGACTTTTGGCCCTGATGTTGCGTGGGGGGCGTGGCATCAACTTAGAGGGGCGTGGCATCATGAGTGACAGCATAACAAAGAAGGCTGAGGACCTCCCTCAATCACGTTGCCTTCAGGAAACGTAGGAACTGCGACAAGTTTGACTCTACACTTTCTATTCACCACATTCATGTGATTGGCAGTTAAAAAACTGACGCCAGTGACAACGTTGTGTTTAGCAAACTGTTTTAGAACCTGCTTGGCTCTAATAGCAGTATAAGAGCAATAAACTATACCAGATTGTGAAGTTAAACATCTACACTTTAAGTGTTAGATGTTACCCACTTCCACATAATACCATGAACGCAGCACAGTGTCCGTTTGCGATCATGGCGTCCGCTCCACCGGGACCACCTGTTGGCACCAGCCAGGTAAGAAATGTTAGATATTTTTGAATAGATACTCTGGGAAATCATCATAAATGTTATAATGATGGGTAGTTTGTGTAACATAGGGACATACATGAAGGGAAAAGTGGGGAATTGGCGTTAGCATTAACTATGCTATGTAAACTAACTCTATGAAAAGGTGACACTAATAACTGTTAATTTAGAGAGAGGTTCTGTGTTTGCACATTTATAAGGCTCTGTGCAGCTGCTGCCACTGTCGAGTTATAGTCTACATTCTGGCAAACACAGATGTAAACAAAAACAATACACATTAAAGGCAAAAACCTTAGCCTTTAGCTAGACACTGTAAGGAGTGTACAATTAGGAACACTATTAGCATAAAGCTAGTTAATGCTAACGTCAATTCCCCACTTTTCCCTTCATGTATGTCCCTATGTTACACAAACTACCCATCATTATAACATTTATGATGATTTCCCAGAGTGTCTATTCAAAAATATCTAACATTTCTTACCTGGCTGGTGCCAACAGGTGGTCCCGGTGGAGCGGACGCCATGATCGCAAACGGACACTGTGCTGCGTTCATGGTATTATGTGGAAGTGGGTAACAAATAACACTTAAAGTGTAGATGTTTAACTTCACAATCTGGTATAGTTTATTGCTCTTATACTGCTATTAGAGCCAAGCAGGTTCTAAAACAGTTTGCTAAACACAACGTTGTCACTGGCGTCAGTTTTTTAACTGCCAATCACATGAATGTGGTGTATAGAAAGTGTAGAGTCAAACTTGTCGCAGTTCCTACGTTCCCTGAAGGCAACGTGATTGAGGGAGGTCCTCAGCCTTCTTTGTTATGCTGTCACTCATGATAACCACGCCCCTCTAAGTTGATGCCACGCCCCCCACGCAACATCAGGGCCAAAAGTCTGGACTGAAAAAAAAAGATCTGAAAGTGAAAAAAAAATCTGAAACCAAAAAAATAAGATTTGAAACTGTAAAAAAATAAGATCTGAAAACATAAAATCTGCAACTGAAAAAATTAAGACCTCAAATATCAAAATATATATGAAAGTGAAAAATGAAAATAAATCATTTATTCAAAAAAATTCCAAAACTGAATCAAAATTATATTTAACCTGAAAAAACCTTTCCTACACTTATTTTTAGTTTGAATACATTGTTGTATATTTCAAAGTTCAAGATCAAAACTTGAACTTTCAGTTTCGAATTTTTGTTTTTCAATTACAATTCTTTTTTCAAATTAGCAAAACATTTGGCCTGGATTTAGCTCCGTAGTGGTGCCTCAGACAGAAAAACCCTGGTTTTCTCTGGGTACTCCAAATGAACATGATTGGCTTTTGATGACAGTTATGTGTTCGACAGTAAAAGAAGAAACTATGAATATTGATAGTAAGTAGTCAATGTGGTTGTTTTAATGATTTGTGAAGAACAATAAGTATCCTCTGTGAGTGAAAAGCACAAAACGTGCTCTTGTCTGTTTCTCTTCCACAGAAGGGTGTATGGAACACACATATATACATTGCCTCCTCCTGGACCGCTACCACCATCCTTCCTGCCATGACCACCAACACCCAGGTCCCACGCATGATGACCTCCCAGTGCGTGCGTAAATTTTCCAGCCGCTGTGACGCAAAAATCCCACTTTTGTTCTTTTCTACGGGGCGTGTATTGAACTATGTTTGATGATTTTCTGTCTCTTTGCAGCCACTCAGGCCCTCAGCCAGCACTTTGGCAAGACTCACCCAAACATCTGAACTATGACAACTACTGTTTTTTATTCCATCAAAAGATATAAAAGACTTAAAATCAGACTTGTGGCACAGATTAACCTGGAGTTGTTCCTTCTTTAGCCTGCTGTCCACGTCCAAGGACAGGAGCCCCTGACTACCTCTATGCTGGCTGCCGCCCCCTCAGGAACAGAAGCAGATGCTGGGTTCGTTCACTTCCTTTTTAACCAAAACCATCGTGTGACTGCATATATGGACTTGAATGGTTATTTGACCAGTTTACACCCGCTTATTTATTTGGTCTTTTTTTAAAATGTATATTTCGTTCATGTAGTGATCTTCTGAAACAGTAATAGAAATAAATGACAGTCAAATAAAATGTTGTAAAAATAAAAAAACTAATAAATGGTAAAGCTTTTAAGCACTGTAGGCACACTTCTTACTTATAGATTTAACTGCCCCCCCATAAAACACATTTTTAATATTTTCCCGTAACAATTTATCTCTGGCTTTATATACTGTATTTTCCAGACTATAAGCCACACTTAAAAGACTTTAATTCTCTCCAAAAAACAGTGCACCTTATATATGGATTAATTCTGATTGTGCTTGGACTTGGAATTTCCACTTTTTATCTTGTAATTTGGACTTTGCGTAATGCACCTTATAGTCCAGTGTGCATTATACAGTATATGAAAAAAAAACCTTAAAATATACCGTTCATTGACAGTGATTCAAAAGCCTTTTATTGTCATTATACAACAAGTTGGCTGTAAATCGTTAGTAACGTCCGTTATTACATGACGTCCGATCATTATAAATCATTATAAATAATGATTTACAGCCAAGGCCTTTGATTAATACTGATTTATCTGCCCTTATCGTGTCAATATACTAACTAGAATAATTCCTACGTATTTAGTGTATTTCACAATGTAAGTTCGTCAGTAGCAGGCTGTGTAACGCCCGTCATTTTTCTGGACGGAATGACTGACGTCCGTTACTTGATATTATTTCTTATCTCAAACCACAGAAACTAGTACAAAAACACTACAGTTTTCTCCAGAACATTATTTTTAATTATAACTTCAGGATAAAAAAATAAAAACACGAATATTTTCAAAGGAATAGGTTGTTTATTCAATACACAATCAAGCATGACTAAAAAAATGAAATTGTACCTACCTTTCCGTCCATCAACCTGGAAATGATTTTTTCTAATTCCGTCATTTATTGGACTATCTTTCCAAATGCATCATATTTATGTCAGGACTATGAGAGAAATAGGACTCAATAAAAGTTGTCCATATCTATCATAATTAAGGCTGTACGTCTATCAATTGTCGGCACTAAAAAATTTACACATTAGCATGGAATGACCCATATAATGATACTGTATAGGATTATTATTATTATTATTACATTGCGCTGATACTGAAGGCATTATGCAAATATCTTTCAGACTATGTTCCAGTGACAGCAAATGACCCAGAGCAGACTATGGTCCCAAGAGAAGCCTTCAACAGTCTCTTTTAAAAGTATAATCAACTCAGCACTGAGTGTGATAACCTCAGAAATGACTGTTCCAGACTAAGAGGAGAATGCAAGATTGAAAGAGAAGCTTCAGAGATCACACTTCTGCGTTTCCACGATCAAAGACAATTCTAATTAGTGTCTCTTTCTCACTGGGTTAACATCAGTGCTCTTCATCAACCTCATCTGTGTCATTCTTCCACCTCAGAAACATAGCCAAAGTAATACCAGTTATAAATCAAAAAGATGCTGAAAAACTGGTCCATGCTTTTATCTCCAGCAGACTGGACTACTGTAATGCACTCTTCACAGGCCTCCCAAAAAACGTCACAGACAGACGTCAGCTGATCCAGAATTCTGCAGCTAGGTTACTAACCAGAACCAAGAAGAGAGAGCACATTCCTCCAGTGTTTTCCCTGCACTGGTTACCAGTAACTCACAGAATAGATTTTAAATACTACTGCTCACTTATAAAGCCTGAAATGGAACAGGACCCAGTTACATTTCAAACTCACTGACCAGTTACATACAAACTAGAACACTAAGGTCATCCAATGCGGGCTTACTCGTGACTCCCAGATATATTACAAAGAAATTTGGGGAAGCAGCCTTTGTTAATTATGCACCAAAGTTATGGAATACAATTCCAAAAGACATCAGGGAAGCCGGCTCACTGAGTATATTTAAAACTAAATTAATTTTTTTTTTTTTTTTTTTCATCAGCATTTGAAGGGAGATAAGGAATGGACTCACAATTCTGTGACCCTTTTCTTTACATTCTTTATACTCTTTACGTAATCAAATTTGAATATTTCTGATTTGCTTTAGTAAAATTGTATAATGTATGTACAATCAGTTTATTCTTAACTATTGAAATTTTATAATACATGTCATACTCTTGTAATTTTATCTGTAATTTTATTTATTCATTGATCTATTCCTTATTTATACTCAGTTTATTTTGTCACCCTGTCTTAAAATTGTACTTTAATTTTTAATCAATGTCAAGCACTTTATTGAAATTTTATAATCAGTTTATTTTGTATAATGTATTTTTCACCCTGGCTTATAAATGTACACTGTAAAAAATCTAAATGTGTAAAAGTACTTCATGAATGTACTTAAGATGTAGACTGTACTTTAGGTGCTTTACTGGAATATTTGTGACTTTAATACTGTAATATCTTTTACTTTAAATCCCTACATTTTTTCATCTGTAATTTATACTCCTTCCATTTATATAAATACCTGTACATTATGCTCCTTATATTTATATAAATATCTGTACTTTATACTTCTTACATTTATATAACTATCTGTAATTAATTATCCTTACATTTCTATAGTATCTGTAGTTTATACATTCTTAGAATAGACTCTTAACTGTTTCAAACCAAATGAATGTGACATTGGTTGCACTACCTAAAAACAGCCACTAGATGGCAGTCAAAGAGAAGGAGGACTGAAGACCATCACTTCCTTCCACAAAATCAATTTCTTATTAATTTTATGATTTATTTGTTAATAGATAATTTAGTAAATATTAAAATATTCAATTCTAAACAATACAATTAAAAATTAGAAGGAAAAATATTACAGTGGTTTAAACCCTGACCTTGAATCCATCATGAATGTTGATATTTTTTTCCTCCATCTCAACTCTTGCACATCATCCAGACTAACCTGAGCCAAGACAAACTTTAATGTTTTTGTGTGTTATGTGTTACACTTTCTATGCAGCAACTTCTCTAAATTATTCTTTAATTACTCTATAATTATCAAAATTATCCAAAAATAAAACTTTTAAAAGTGAGTTACTGTGTAGATAATGATTTTCATCTGGTCACAGTCTTCATTCTTGTAGGTATGGGCAGGAAATTATACAAAAATGGGGGGTTGAAAAAGTCACAATTTAGATAAAACGTGGTTTTTGTAAGAATAAATGTCATAAATATGAGATTTTATTAAATGCACAATTATGGCATAAAAAGTCAACATTGTGAGATTAAATATCTGAATTATAGATAAAAAGGCATAAATATGAGATAAGAAATGCATTACTACACATAATTGTGACAAAAAGAATGAAAATTATGTGGTGAAATATCACAATGAAGAGATAAAAAGTCATAAATATGAGATACAAAATGCATAATTATGAGAAAGCATCAATATTATGATACAAGTCCAAAATATGAGATGAGAAATACAGAATTATTAGATGTCTTGTTGTAGAATGAAACCTTGTCTCTCTTTTTTTTTGGAACTCCTCCGCCCCCACCTGTGGTGCCATGACATCACAACGCATTGATCCTATTGGTTGGATTTTACTACAGGCGGGGGCGTCATATTACACCACGGGTGGAGGCGTGGTTTTTATTTTTTGTATTTCTTTATTACTAAACTACTGAAATATAACAAACATTGTGTTCAGGTGGGGCACACGGAGGAGGATCCACACACTACGGGGAGAAAGGTGTGAACTTGCAGGGACCGGGGATCTGACTCCGCCCCGTGATGCTGTGAGGCAAAAGTGCTGAAGTGAAAAGCGCGAGCGTACAAACCTATGCTAAACCCCGCCCACTGCCCCTGTCTTCACTTTCCCTCCATTGTACTTCCGGGTCATAAATGCTTTACTTCCGCTTTGCAAATGAAACATAAACAAGCGGCGGCTTCGAAGTGGCTTCTGTGAACATTCCCAGGTCAGAACTGGAGCTCGTCCGAACCCGGAGCCCGTTTAGCACCATGGTGAAGTGCGTCGTGTCCGGGTGTCCGAACCGCCAAGGCGGGGGAAGCGGAGCACGGAGTAACAGCCGCGGCCCCCGGAGCCTCTTGAACTGTCCCCCGAAGAGATTCTTCCCCTTCCCCAAAGACCCAGCCAGGGTCAAGGTATGACTGCTTTAGTCCATGTTTTCAGGCTTTTAATCTAGTTCATCAATTAATGTGTAGATCATCAGCAAGCTAACTAACTAATGAACTAACTCTCTGTCTTTGCCCCCTATCTCTCTCTTCCCCCTCCCCCTTTCTTTCTCTCTCTCTCTCCTCTCTTTCTCTCTCTCTCTCCCTGTCTGTCTGTCTCTCTCTCTCACACACACACTCTAAAAGGAAGAGACACAGAAAGAAGTTTAACTAAATCAGGGGTCTCAAACTAATTTTCTTCAGGGGTCACAATCAGCCTGATTTCATATCCAGTGGGCCCAACCAGTACAATAATAACTTATAAAGTCCAAATGTTAATTTATTTTTGTGCAAAACCCCTGGTAAATTATGAAAATACTTAGTTTTATAAAGTATCCAAATGCTAAATATGTGAATAACCTGAAAAAAGTGACATTTCACAAGGAAAACTAGACACAATTTTAACAATATTCTGCCTGAAGCTATCATTAGTCCATGTGTTTTATTATGGTAGTATAGTATACTACTATACTAGTATAGTATACTGTTACTATACTATGCTATAGTAACAGAAGCAGAAAATGGTTCAAATTGTGTCTAATTTTCTTTAGACATTTCAGGTTATTCTTTTTTGTGTGATCAATATTTTTTTTTTAATTTTTAACAGGGGAAGGAGGTGTCAAGGTACAGGCCTATCAAACATCATTGCATATTGCAACAGTGGAAATAAGCAAGTAAATAAAACATGGTTAAAAAAAAATATAACAGAATAGGTAAAAATAAAAAGCCAGTGCATCACCGATTGGTGATGTCCAGCGATATGCTTGTCTCATCCAAGAGATTACATTTGGTTTCTACAGTCACTGGTCAAGCTTTATTCAGTCTTGCAGTAGTATCTTCCATATTGACTATTTTTAAAAGGCTTTGTATCCAGAAGGACTTCATGCAGATATCTGGTGTAAACCAGTGCATTGTAATCATTTTCTTTGCAGATGTGAACCCAGCAAATTACATTTTATTTTGGATTAATTTTAGATAGGTATCAGAGGTGTCATTTAAAAGACAAATAGCAGAGTTAGGAACATAAAAGATGTCCGGTAATACAGAGTTCACATGAGTCCAGAAACTAGATATGATTGGACAACTGCAAAACATGTTTAGGAATGTCCCAGGTGATGAGTTACAAATATGATGGTCATATGAAAATTATTCACATTTTATTGTTACAGGATAGTTTGTAAATGTAAATATTTTCATGATTTAATGTTAGTTTTTCCACTAAAAACAAAGACAAACATTTTAAGTTGTCATTAGTTGTAGACAGAGAAAATACTGACAAGAAAATAGTCTTTTTTTAAGGTATTATGCTCTTCAAGCCTAGGGGCTGTATTGGTAGATTTGGTGGGCCGCATGTTTGAGACGTCTGAACTAAATACTGTTCCTGAATCCAGGAAAAAAGCTTTTTATTCAAACTGGATTCAATTAAAGACTTAAAATGGTCTCAATATTTATGTTCATGGGTGGTTTAAGGATGTTTTTTGGTGGTTGATGCGACTGGAAGCGATACATACACATCCTTTAAATCATGGACGTTCCTTAAGTCTGAGGTCAAAGCTCAGAATGATGTAGAACCAGTTTTAGGTAAGGACCCAGATCCAGGTCCAGAACCATATACTAATGATGCTGTCTCTGTCCAGGTCTGGCTCGCAGCTTTGAGGGAAACTGACAAACAGGACTCAACGGATCTCCAAATGATCTGTGAAGACCACTTCCTGCCAGAGGATGTGTCCATCGCTGGTGTCAACAGCGATGCCATTCCCATCATGCCTGACCTGGACGGGCCCCTGGGCCTGACCAGTACCTGGGGGGTGGAGTCATCGGAGGAGCAGGAGCAGTGGGCCCCTGAGGATTGTGATGAAGACGATGGAGGAGACGTTGGTGCTGCTCACTCTCTATCAACTCCACAGGCTGCAGTTGAAGTCCGTCCACAGGTCAGAGCGGCTTTCTCCTATAAAACACGTCGTCATGGCGATGGCTTTGTCTGCCAGTGAAAGACAGAGTTGAACAAAGTACAAATACTCTTTTTGTCCTGAGTTCAAAAGTAGGGATGGGACATGATTTTCATATATTGGTGACACGCTCAAATATAGCATACTAATTTCGAATACTTAATTACTTGTATTGTTTTTCACTTGGACAGAATGCCATATTAACTTGAATTGTACGGTGGCGGACAGGGGCAAATTCACCACCTCGATAAAACTCTTCCAGCACAAGAAAGATGAACAACCAAAAACACAAATGCAAGAGAAAAATGTTGCAGTAACAGAAACTAAGCAGAGCGCGTACCACTCTGTGCCCACAACGTATGTGCCGTCGGAGTGCTTGTTCTCAGCAGCTGGATTAATTGTGAATACACGCACACACCTCCACCCCAAACATGTGGACATATTAATTAAAAAAATAAAACCTGGCATATATTCATGTGACTGTTGTTAAATCCGTTCGACATTGTGGCTGAAATCAGCTGTTTCACCTAGTTCCGCCGAGACAGTTAAATGAAATATAGCATTGGCCGCAGTTATTGTGACTTTCAAATTAAAAGCCTTAATTGTTTCATGCAGAACATGAGATGAATCGCTCAGGAAAAAACATGTTGTAGTTGTTGTGTGATTTGTAATATTCTTGTTTATTCACTAAACATTTGGTTACCTCTTACCATTTCTGTCACCGCGTTTGAGTTTGGGGGTGGAGGCGCACATCAGCGTGCGCCGGGAGGGGTTGGGGTGGGGGGGTGGAAACTCATTTGATTTTCAAATAATATTCGAATAGTGTTTTGGACCAAAAGTCACATCCCTACTCAAAAGTAATGCAATGTAAATCCTATGTGTTTGACACTCTTTCTAGATCCGTAGATCATAAATCAGGTTCCCTTGTTTTCACTTTGACCCAACTATAGTCTGCAAAAGCCTTGTTATATTTTCTGCTTTCTAGGACCCAGTACGAGCTTCAGCAAGTTATCGGCAGGCAGAGAAGTCCAGGTAATAAACTCACCTGCTTCCATGGAAACACTGCCTGTGTACTACGCCACCAATCACATGTTGCAAATGTTGAATATACGTAATGTTTGTCTTTTTCAGGGGGACACGGGAGATAGTCTATCGCAGACCCCTGTACAGACACGGTTTGTAGCTTCAAAATAAAAGCACCGGCTCAAGTTCAACATAAAACATGAGCTGAATATTTTTTTTAAAAAAGGAAAAAAAAAACCAACTTAAAACTTCTAAGATTTAAAAAAAAATCTAAATTATGAGATAAAAAGTCAAATTATGATATAGTAAGTAGCAATTTCTAATTTACCGATTTAGAACTTATTTTTCATACTGTCACATTTTGTCTAGTTTGAGAAAGTAATGGGTCTATTCTGAGAATGTAATGAATATAAGGTACAGATATTTATATAATTGTAAAGAGTATAAAGTACAGATATTTATACAAAAATGTAAAAAGTTTCCAGAAAAATTAATACTCAAAGTACAGATGCCTAAAAATTGTGCTTAAGTACAGTTTGGTTTTATTTGCACTAAAACAATGACAAAAATTTGGAGTTGTCATTATTTATATGTTATTATTTTACTGGTCCGGCCCACTGGAGATCAAATCAGGCTGAATGTGACCCCTGAAGAAAAGGACTGCACTAGGGAAATGCATTTTCATTGACTTCCCGTTGAAACAGTTGAGGTTCATGTGACTGAGTTGAAGATGTTACAGTGCTGTGGTTTGTTATCTTGTCATCGCTGTACTGCTTTCAGACGTGTCCCTAACGCTACTAACTCGTCGGTTCCTGGAGCTGCTGCTAGCGGCGCCCAATCAGACTCTGGACCTTCGACAGGTGGTCACCAGCTTGAAGACCCGCAAGCGTCGAGTCTATGACATCACCAACGTCCTGGACGGCATCAACCTCATCAAGAAGGAGTCGGCCAACAGAATCGAATGGATGTGAGTCCCACCCTCCCAGTCTTTCTTCCATTTCTATACACTTTTTTGATTCCATTTGGGTTGGGTACTAAAAGGTATAGAACTGGGGCAAACATTAACGATAGTAACCAGAACATAATCTAATGTGAATTTTGGTACCACATTTCGGTACCACACAAAAGCCATGTTTCCACGATGCAATACGGTACAGGTCAGGTCTGGTCGGGTACGGTACAGGTCTCTTCTGGACAGGTTGCATTTCCATTGTCTAGGGAGACCTTTAGAAGGAGGCGTGATCACGTCGTATGAGGTGCGCCGTGAACTGGAAATATAAACAAACAGACCGGCGAAGTAGAGGAATAACACAGTCATTTCCAGTGTTTTCTTTCTGAGCCACTCCCACTGTTATGGTCCTTCACCTGCATTTTACGCCCGTCTCCCCTGACTATGAAGCGTTCCTAGACCTATACATGTAAAGAATAGGGATAGCGCAGATAGGCTAACAGAGTGAGTCACTTTAATAACAACTACAAATAATTGGTGTGTGTGAATTCCTCAACTGGTGATATGACATGTAGTCCTAACTTAATAATAATAATAATGGGTTAATAAGTTGTAACAGATGTGTTCTCACAGATTGTGTGTTTGTCAGACAGACTGGTTCAGTAAGTCATTGGTTAAATTTTGATGTTACACTTCAATTATGTATGTCTCTGGTTGTTCTTTCTTTCTTTTTTTTTCTTTTTAAAGTACCGATTTAAACACTGTTTAGGAACTGGTACCGATTTGGTATCAAACAAAACCCTTTCGGGCCCCAGCCCTTTGTTCCACTGTAATATCTCCTTCCATGTGGTTGTTCTTCTGTTTCTATATGTTCTCCGTGTCCATTGTCCTGTTGGCAGAGGGACGTGTCCCATCTCATCTCTCCTATGGAAGAACCAGCAGAAGTTTCAGGCAGAATTGGACAACCTGAAGCTGGTGGAGGACACGTTGGACAGCCTTATAAAAAGCTGTGCTCAGCAGCTGTTTGACATGACAGATGATGTGGAAAATGCTGCATATCCTTTCATTGACAGAGTAACCCTAAACCTTTTAACCCTAATCCAGTAACCTCGATGTATAGAATGAGTAACTGGGGTTAGGGTTACGGTTGGGGATGGTGTTACAGTTAAGGTTAGGGTTGGTGTTGGGGTTAGTGATGGGGTTGGGGTTAGGGTTCAGTATCAGCTGTTTACACTGTGACATTGGTCTTTAACTCTGTTTACATTGGCGTATGTGACACATGATGACGTCCAGCGACTCAGAACCTTCCGTGAGCAGACGATCATTGCTGTCAAAGCACCAGAGGAAACCAAGCTGGAGGTTCCTGCACCTACAGAAGTAAATATACAAACAGTCATCCAAGTCTATCCACACTTTGACCAATAAATCACAACTTTATTCATATAGGAACTGAAAATGACCTGCTCGTCGTTCTCTCTCTCTCTCTCTCTCTCTCTCTCTCTGCCTGTTTCTCAGCCTCACTCTCTCTCTCTCTCTATTTCTCTCTCTCAGTGTCTCCTTGTCTCTTTCAGTCTCTCTCTCAGAGCCTCTCTCTCTCTACCTGTCTCCCCCTCTGAAGTTAGTGTTGGATTTGTTGTACAAGCTTGGTTACCGTGGTAACAGACTGTGTGTGTGCTGCTGTAGGACAGTATCCAGATCCACCTGAAGGCAGGGAAGGGCCCCATCATGATCCTGACCTGTGAGGTGGGCTCAGGTGATGCCCTTGTGACCTCTGACCCCATAGACAAGAGCAGTTCCTTTGTAACGCTGCCAGAGAGTCGGATAAAGACAAGCACAGGTGACCTACCCTCAGGTTTATTTCAGTAACATTAACCCCACCCCCAGGTTTATTTCATTAACATTAACCTAGTTCAGGCTCATGTTGTTGTACAGATCCTTCACTTTCACTCGGGGGTGTGAACTCGTAGGCAGCCAGCACGGGGTGGAGCTTCACACTATGTCCAGGCGATCGGACAGACATTGTAGACCAAACAAACCTGATTTATTGTGATAATGAGGTGCAACAAAAGCACCAAGAGCATCATGGGATACGGACGCTACACACCTGGACATTTTCATCTAAACCGTCCAGGTGAGATGATGAAGATGAAATGATGAAGCGCATTGAGACGTCCCAGGGCTTCAGAAATGTGACTAACATGTCATCACCTTCCTTTTGTCGGACACTATTTTACTACTTTTGTTGTTTTTCTTATATTTTTTGTATTTTCCTCCTTTGTTAAAATTCAAACTTGTATCAATAAAACATTATTCTCTACTTTGCTGTATTTGTCACGTGACTCCATTCGACAGGAAGCGGAAAAAACTGATTCTGTTCTGCATTATGTCAACATGGCAACCATAATATAAGAAGCCTAGCTCTGGCTTCATTTCCTGTTCGAGTGCTAATATAACTAGCATAGCTCTGTCTTCATTTCCTGTTCTAGTGCTAATATAACTAGCATAGCTCTGGCTTCATTTCCTGTTCTAGTGCTAATATAACTCGCCTAGCTCTGGCTTCATTTCCTGTTCGAGTGCTAATATAACTAGCATAGCTCTGGCTTCACTTACTGTACTAGTGCTAGTATAGCTAGCCTAGGTCTAGCTTCATTCCCTGTACTAGTGCTAATATAACTAGCTTAGCGATGGCTTCATATCCTGTACTAGTGCTAATAGATAGATATGAAGCGGGTAGATGCTGCGCCTCCGGTGGCCAGGTATGTCAACATGGCGGCCATATTGGAGCTGTTCTCTCGTCGAGGCGTTTCCACCGTTTTTGTGTTTGGTATTTGTGACTAATCACACTTGGCCCAGTTTTGTGCATCTTGTGTTTGAAATAAGCGCACAGTCGAGTCAAGGGCGATGAAGTCACTTCACAATTAACTATTATATATTGTTTCATCCCGGTTTTACCAGGACAGTCCTGATTTGGGGTTGTTTGTCCCGAGTCCCGGACTCTGATTTTCGACACTTGCTACATTTGAGCAATGTGGGAATAATCGTAGATATGAACAGACCCTAGTGAGTATAAAGCGGGTTTAGACGAAAAGATGAAACAATATTTTATGTCATGACAGCATTTCCGCCATGAAGGTATTTTAATCATGATGTTATTTTAATGTGTTTAGGGTCAGGGTTTACTGTTAATAAGGTAAGTGGTCATATGACAGATGCTGAAGGGAAGGTGCTAGCAAAAAGAAAAAAAAAACAACACCTACACATATTCTATTTTTGTTGGAAAAGTGTCCGTTTAAACCAGAATTAAAATCGTTATAATTGTGTTCAGTTGTGAATTATTCATTCAATATATGTATTATTGTGAATTCTCTCAACAGAATGTGGAGGTGGGTGTTGACATCACTCAGCCTCTGCTGGCTTAGTTTCATCTGACTTGTCTCTGCCAGAACATTCTTACTTATCTGGATAAAGTATAGGGGATAAGATAGAAGAAAATTCAGGGTTTAAACCACTGTAATATTTTTTCTTTACATTTTATGCGTATAGTTATATATATATATATATATATATATATATATATATGTGTGTGTGTGTGTATATATGTATTATTTGTAAATCAATGGGTAATTTAATACATACACCAGAAAATCAATGAAATGAAAATATAAATCCGAAACTTTGTAGAAAGAACAAGTGGTTTTTTTCAGTCCTCTAGTGACCTGTCTGTGTCTTAGACTGACATCTAGTGGATGTTTTTAGATAGTGCAGAGCTTCTGATATATGGGGAGCTGCAGGGCTAAAGGCTAGCTTTTATTGCATATTATTTACAATTAAACTAATTATTTTACTGTACACTTTTTGTGTATCTATTTCTGGAGTCAAGTTCTAGAAAAAACTAAGTGAGAAACTCAAGTAAAGTCCAAATATGAACTATTTTAAGTGTAGAAAATCTTCTGTTTACTAGATACAATTGATAATTAGAATTTATTGACAATTATTATTTAATTTTTTATATAGTTTATGTATGTGTGTGTGTGTGTGTGTGTGTGTGTGTGTGTTTCTAGGTGGGTCAGTCCCAGTCCCCCCCTGACTACGCAACGCGGTTGGCATCACGTAAAAGGGTCCTGTCCTTCCTTTCGCGTCCAGAAGACAGAAGGCACAGTGAGTCCATGGTCCTGGGAAGTGGCGGACGGTGCTGTAAAGCTCACCGCTGTAGCCGCTATCCCTTCCTGGCTGACCCAGAGCCGGTCACAGCACACCGCAGAGGATAATGCACCCGCGTCAACAAGCCTGTGAGGGTCATAACATCCAACACAAGCTTTTTTCTTTGGAAAAACCACATCCACCCCCTCTGGGTTTTTGATAAATCACACCCATTTCATTTTATGATTTAAAAAAACATATTTTATTTATTTTGACTTTTTCACTTATTTATTTTATTTATTTTTACTTTAAATAATTTACCCATTTATTTAGAATTTTAAACATTTTGATAAAATGTCATTCATTTTTGTAATTTTTAAAGAAACATATCTTTATGTTTTGGTCTAATATTTTTTTCCTTGGCTGTGTGTTGAAGTGTTGGCAACAGAAACACAGAAAGGAGGTGTTTGTGTATTCAGCTGTAAATACACTGGAGGCAACACACACCCACACAACCCGAACAAACTTGCACCTTCTTGCAGAAAAGAAATTAGAGACTGAAATGGGAGTTGAACTGTGTCAACATTGAAATACTGATGTGTGAATCTGTAACAGACATGTTGTTTTGCTGTTTGTTCGAGGGTGGGGGGGGCATGATCAGGAAAAGACATGTTGAGCAACAGCTTTGAGTTAATGTGGTCGTTTAATCTGACACAAGATAACACACTCTGACAGCCTTTGGAAGCCACACAAGTGTGTGTGTGTAGGTGTGTGTGTGTGTTGCATCCAGTGTATTTACAGCTGAAATACACAAATACATCCTTTCTGTGGCGTATAGATTTATACACAGGTTCATACAAACACTGAGTTACAAAAATGTACACAGAGTGATCAGGGGGGGGTGTGAGGACGTTCCATTTCAGTTTGACTTTTAAAAAAAGTTAAATGTAGCAGAAAAATATAGTAAAATGTACAATAATACAGAAAAATGCCTGTCAATGCACAAAACTAAAATAGCACAAAAATACTACATTACCCTACGAATAGAGTACAATGCCATTATATATATATATATATATATATATATATATATATATATATATATATATATATATATATATATATATATATATATATATATATATATATATGTAATGAGATACACACGTATCTCACAGTATAATGTCACAGTCTGCCCATTTTTCTGTGCATTTACTAAAGACAATAATCCCAGTCACTTAGACTCAAATCCATCAGAAACAGCGAAGTAAAATCTCAGCATGTTTTTTGTCTGAACTACTGATAAGGAGAAAGATGCTAATGAGCTTCCTCTTTCATCATCCTCTGAGCCTGAATTCACAACAGGTTGTTTCAAAACACTCCGTCATACTCTGTAATTGTCTTTGACGGTATATGTAGTAACATGGTTTCAGCAGAAAAACATCCACCCCCACAGAACGTCTACAATAATACAAGTGGGGAGAATTATTTTTGTCAAGTACTGTATATTTTTATTAATTTTGTTAATAATAAAAAATAAATAATTGAAAAAAATTTCCTTTGGCCCCACCTGGGCGGTGTCTCCTTCAGACTCAGGTCCTCTATCAGAGGCCTGGGAGCCTGACTGTTTCTACCAATGCGCTCTTTTGGACACAGATCTCCATTGTTGTTCCTGGTATCTGCTGGAGACATTCTCCCAGCCTGGGGGTCACTGTCCCTAGTGCTCCCGTCACTACTGGTACCACTGTTGCCTTCACACTCCACATTTTCTCTAACTCCTCTTTCAGCCCTTCTTATTTCTCTTCTGTTCTTTTTTTCTGATGTTGCTATCACTGGGGACTGCTACATCTATAACCACCACTGTCTTCTCATGTTTATCCACCACCACTATATCAGGCTGATTGGCCATCACCATCTTGTCGGTCTGGATCTGGAAGTCCCACAGGATCTTGGCCTGTTTGTTCTCTGTCACCTTTGGGGGGGGGTCTCCCATCTTGACCCTTGACTTCCAGTCCATACTCTGTACAGATATTCCTGTACAGTATCCCCACTACCTGGTTATGCTGCTCCATGTATGCCTTGCCTGTCAACATCTTACACCCCACTGTGATGTGCTGGACTGTATATATGTATTTGTGTGGCAACTGGTGAATCAATGTTGTAGAAGATGATGTTGTTTCCATGGTAATGATCATAAAAAGATGAATAACTGTATTTTACACCCATTATTGACATGTATTGATAGTATTAATGTATCGACAGTTTAGATCAGTAGATGCTTTTGGTCGACAGTGACTGTTTAGGCCTTTATGGATTAAGTTTATCACCATTTATTACAATATTATCCTCTTTATTTAGGTTTTTATGAATTAAAATGAGGTATTTTCTAATATTTATGTTAATATTATGTACTTTAATCATCATGCTGAGTTTATATTTCAGGACAATGGTATCCAAAACAGACAAAAATGAAGAAAAAGTGACTTTTTTTAGTCAAATCTCTCATTAATGGAACATAAACCCAGTGTTTCCATCCACTGTCATTGATCCATGGGTTTGACTGGTGAAGATGATGGTGCTGTTTCCATGGTAACTACAAAGCCTCTGAATGTCCAAATAAGTCATATCTGATGGCCATGTAAAGATGAAGGACAGTATTTTACACCAAATATTTGCATGTATTGATCAGATTAACCAATCAGCAGGTATTCAACAGTTTAGATCAAGAGGTGCTTTTTGGTCCCTGGTGGATGTTTTTTTTTTTTTTTTTATGGGTCTTTAAGGGTTAAATGTTCTGCGTAGAGTTTCCCAGCTTTGGCTTTTCCATCTGTGCGTGGTCGTACAGACTGGAAGTGGTTCTGGATAAGTGGCAGAGGAGTCAGGCGTTTACTGCTCTTGTGTAATGACTTACAGTAATGCAACAAAACAAGACAGATGATCAATAATGTGCATTTGTAAGAAGTCATGAGTTCAGTGTTGGAAATAATTAAGGACCATATTTTCTGGACTATAAGGCACTTATATAAGAAAACACTTTAATTTTCTCTCAAAAACAACAATGTGCTTTATAATCCAGAGAACTTTATATGTATATGGATTAATTCTGGTTGTGCTTGGAATCTTGACTTTTTATCTCATGATTTTTAACATTTTATTGTATGATTTAACCTTTCTATCACATAATTTTGACTTTTTATCGCATAAATTAGATTTTTTTTTTATATCACATAATTTTGACTTTTCATCTCATGATTTTAACTTTTTGTCTCATAATCTTGACTTTTTATCTCATGATTTTGAGTTTTTGTCACATAATTTAGATTTTTTATCTCATAATTTTCGACTTTTTATCACATAATTTTGACTTTTTATCTTAAGACTTTTGCTTTTTTTAAGTTTGATTTAGCAGAATAAGAGTCTGTTTTGTTCCATGTTACAGTTCAGCAAGGTTGGGAGTTATTATGACTGTTTAACTTCAATTAATCCGTTTCATAGTCTAGTGCGCTTTAGGTCGCGTTCTGGAGCGGTTCATTTCAGGTGTCATCACCATCTGCACCAATCACAGGAAGTGCATAGTTTAATGATCCACTAGACAGTGATATGAACTCTGCATCGCAGCATTCATTCGCAACGCTAGTTGGGTGTTCTGAAGTTGCTTGGTGTGGGCGGTCACAACTGTGGTTTTAGTGCAAATGTGTAAATGCAATATTTTGGACACAAAACAACTGCACCACTGTAACTGCACTTTTCCTGTACACAGCAGTTGTTGTTTTTTAAAGGCCTTCTGAACAGCTAGCCTACTTACCATCATCCCCAACAATCTCTGCTACTTTCTTCGATACTTCATGGAGAGGCTAAGTCACGCCCTTTTACTTCCGGTCCATGGGTGCTTAACTTTCAAAAAATGTGAATGAGGTGAGTCAGGCTAAATTCTGATTCTGTCCGTCAAGTGCTCAAACACAGTGATGTTAAAGCATGGTTCATTTTGTGCACCAGTAAAACATATACCTGTATTTTGAATTTGAAAAAAATATTTTATTTTTCATGACCTTAGTGAGGATAAAGCAGGTTCAGAAAATGAATGATGAATACAATAAATAATAAGGTGTGTAATTCATGCAGTTCATTCATTGTATTGGTTTTGTTCTTTGAACACAGTGATGTTAATGCACACTTAATTTTGTGCACTAGTAAAACATATACCTATGTCTTGAATTTGAAAATAAAAATTCAATAAAGAAGGGTTCGGTGAATGTGCAGATGAAACTGGAGGGGTCCAGTACCTCCAACACGGTTAAGAACTACTGGTATAATTTGTAAAAGAAAATATTTTCATAATTTAATGGGGATATTTTGCACTAAATCAAAGACAAAAGTTTGGAATTATTATTTACATATTGTTTTACTGCTCCGGGCCACTGAAAATGTGGCCCTTGAAAGAAAATTAGTTTGAGAACCCTGATCTAATGCATGTTTGGACCAGTCAGTCAACTCTTAATAAGTGCTTTGTGGCTCTTTTCATGCAGGTAAACAAGACCTTTCACATATATTTACGGAATTGCAAAAGGCCTCGGTTCCTGCTCTGTGATGAGGAACATGTAGATACTTCCCCCAACAGTTATTAGGATCACCAAGAAGTTCATCTGAAATTCATCTGAAGTTCAAGTCATTTCTCAAGTATTGGCAAACTAATGGTCTTGGTGTCCTGGGTTGTCGTCATGGTCGTCGTTCCCAGGCCGAAGTCTGCGTTGTGCAGGCACTTCTGAAGAACCGAAGGACAGAAGCTGGATGTGTAAGCGTCTTTAAAACCCGAATTACAGAAGCAATACACCAGCGGGTCCAGCAGGCAGTCGATGTAGGACAGAACCATGAGGCTGTCGTAGACCTGGACCACAACGTTCTCAGCATCCTGCCAGTTCATCAACCTGACGACCAGCAGAGCCACCCGGGCTAAGGTACTGGGCAGGAAGCAGATGGAGAAGACCACCACTACGGACAGGACCACGTACACAGCTCGTCTCAGCTTGGTTTTCTCCCCGACTGTTTTCTTCCTCAGCCGATTGACGATGCGGACTGTGCAGTAGACGAGGATGATGAAGGGGATGACGATCTGGCTGAAGTAGACGATCTTAAAAGAGGAAAAAGCATCCGTGAGTACGTTTCAACCACACTGGAACACACCACTAGGAGGAGCCATGGACAAAATTATGTGAACGAGGGGGCATGTATAGGTAAAAATTAGGTGAGAATTAGGTTAGTATTAGGACAGAATTGGGTGAGAACTGGGCAAGAATTGGGTGAGAACAAATCCATTGTCAAACTGACAGATTCAGGAAATTCTTCCTGCCACTAGCCATCAAGATATAATCAGAAAATGTCACACTATGTACTTATAAATAATACTGTAATTACATGTTTTACTTCCTATAAATGTAAAGAATATAAAGTACAGATATTTATATAAAAATGCAGTAAAAATATTTGAGAAAAATAAATACTGAAGTAAAAGTGTTTTCTTTTCGTGGAAATCGGGTTCAAATGTCTCTTTGGGTGTTACAGGTTGTCGATCCCTGGTTTAGATGCTGTGTTAGTGTTGATAACTTTTGAATGATGAAGCAGAACAAATATATTTTCTCAACATATTAACTTACAAACAAATGACATGGAATTTAACACGGAAATAAATGCAGGTATGTCAGTAAGGTCATGTGATGTTCATAAAGACCATTGACTTCTTTTAAAAAATGCAGGTCCAGAAGCGGGTCGGGTCCGTCCTTTTCAAATATATTTCTTACAGTCCGAGTTGCGGGTGGGCTAGGTAAAAAAACAGTCGGTTGCTGGTTGTTTATATATCGACCCACACATCACTGACAGATAACTAAAAACTATACTTAAGTACAGTAAAGGAAGTACGTGTACTTAGTTACTTCCACATGTGGGTTGACAGTAGGGATGTGAACTGATGACCGTTTGACCGAAGGTTGACCGCATCAACGTCGTCTGGTTAGAATTTTCTGTTGTCGGTTATAAAAATAAAATAAAATAAAAAGCCATTCTGCATCAGTCATTCCACTGCACAAACTATTTTTCATTGTAGTTTAGGTTATAAAGAGGAAGCTTTGTGATCTCTTCATAGCACATCTTTAAAAATCATGAATCTGAACATTATCAATACAAGACAGAATTTATTGATATCAAACTCAGAGCTCAATTAATCTATGTGGTACAACCATTTCACACCAGTTTAGAACATTTACTCAAAACAAACTAAACACAAAGTTGACGTGAGGTAATAGAACTTCTTGAGCTAGCAGCTACAGACTGGGACAGCAAGTTGTTACCATGACAACCCAACAGCGTGGTGGATGATGGTGGTGTTATCCATCTGACAGATCTACTGAAAATGACATGAAGGGTGTACGACGACAAAAAGAGTTTAAGCAGAACTGACGCAGGCTGGTAGACATCGATGAGGTTTTTTTCTCCATAATATTTAGCAGCAGAATTTACTGGAACATCTAATGTTTTCTGTTTGTGTGACGATTTAAAATCAACTTTTAACATAACATCGCTCGATCTCTCAGTGTGACATGGCTGTGAGTGTGTGAGCCGACAAAGCAAGTGTTTTCTTTTCTCGGTGACTGACTTCAACTGGTTTATGAGGCTCAGTGATCGGCCAGGATTTTTTTTAGACATTTCGCCATCCCTAGTTAAAAGCGTACCTCTCTGAAGGTGTCCGTGACATCGTGGGCAGGTGTCTCGAATTTGCGTCCGTGGCTGTTACAACACTCGAAGGTTTTGACCATGGTGGGGACGGTGAGGGGCAGCAGGAGCAGCCAAATGACCAGGGAGATCTGAGGGGACTTCTTAAGCACCTTCACGAAGTTCCTCTTCCCCAGATGGACCACGTTGAAGTAGCGGTCCAGCGACAGCGTGATGAGGAAGGCGATGCTGGCGCCGCGGTTCAGGAAGAGCATGAACAGCATAGTTTTACACACCAGGCTGTTGTCACTGCGCCGGTTCCCCTGCAGGTAGTGGTAGGCTTTGAAGGGAAGGCACGCCACCAGCAGGAAGTCCGCCACCACGATGTTGAACAAGAACACGCTTTTGTTCTTCCAGAATTTAAACCTGTTATGAACAAAACACATGTTCAGCTTTTATTTTAAAATGTCACAATTAGGTGATAAAAGTCATATAATCAATCTCTCCCACACTAGCGGAGGTAAGGGGAGGGGCACTTAAGCCACAACTGAGTTTTTTTTTTTTTTTAGTAGTATAAAATTTTATTTATAAATGCTTATTTCCTGATTGCATGAGGAAAATAAAATAACTGTAAATGTGCCCTGGTTTGTAGAGTGTGTTGAGTTCGTAAAGTTAATCCTTCATGCTTCACTCTTGCTACAAAGTAACCGTCACCCGCCCCCCCCCCCCTCCCCCGTTCCCCGACTACCTAAAATTCCCACGGTTCGTGAACGCATCTTGCCTCACGTACACTGTAACTGACACACAGCGCGAGGAGACAAACAGAATGCTGCTAGCATGCGCGCGCAGCCAGGACTAAGAAACAATGGCGCTGTCCGTAGACCAGTATGAGCTGTTAGACTATGATAAATCTGTCGTTTAAAGTTCTAGAATGCTACATAAATAAATTAGCAGTTAAATGTTAGCATCACCTACCGTGTCCTGAGTTGATAAAAGAGTGGATGGACCATGTCGGTAAGTTTCCAAGTAAACAATAGCCTGACATATATGTATTTAATTGACAAACCTTCTATGTTTAGACATATACGACTGTTATGTGTGTGCATGAGTAAAACATGTTTTACAGACATAGACATAAACTTCTGTGACTGAAGTTAAACATTTTACCAAGTCATCGTCAGGTCCAGAAGGTTCCTATGTACGAAGCCTTTGGTGTTTTACCATAAACTGGATGGTTCTAATTAGACAGATAAGTGCACATTTATGGCAGGTAAACATCCTACTGTTCTATGTTATTGTTGTTGTTGTTGTTGTTGTTGTTTGTCCTTGCTGCTGCAGTTTTATTCAAAGTCTAGATTATGGTTAGAATGTGAAGGACAGACAAACAGACATTCCTGATCGTGCTCTTATCCCAGTTCACACGCTGGATCACTTGTAACCATAGACATTATGTATATTTTTTGAATGGGTGAGATCCAGATGAAAGTCTATACAGTTTAACCCTGTCCTTGTGACGATTCTTACAACTAACAACATAACAACTAGACATTTCTAGTTCAGCTTTAGGTATGTCATCTATATAAACAACTGTGTTTCCATGCAGTTTTTTTAGTCCAGTCTGTGCGCGCAACTACCTCTTATGTTTGAATGATGTTGTGAAGGGTCTATAGTCTACTTTTATACTGAAACAATCTGAAAACATAAACATAAAAGATATAAAAAACTAAATGACTTGAGGAAGATGAACATGAGGAGGACTAATTAAAACCATGGTGTTGGAATGAACACTAATAGTATATATTATACTAGTATATAAAGGGCCCACCCTACAGTGAACCAAACACTCCGCCCCTGCTCTCCCAACATTGGTTGGGTGAGATTATTGTAATCACCTTGTGTGTGTTTGTGTGTGTGTGTGTCTGTGTGTGTGTGTGTGTCCACAGAGACATATCATGCAATAACTTCACAAAATCGGGGCAAGATTAGGCATTCTCTGAATACTTGTTATATGTGTGTGTGTGTGTGTGTGTGCATGCACGCTACAGTTTCTTTCCTCCACTGAAATGACTTGTTTTATTATTATTATAAAGTACAGATATTTATATAAATGTAAAGAGTATAAAGTACAGATATTTATATAAATGTTATACAGTATAAACTATATAAGAATGTATTAAATCCTCACTCGTATACAACATTACCCATTTATAAATGGTCACCCTAGCATTACTTACTTTTTCATAATTGCATATTAAATTGTGAGTAAAGTAAAACATAAAGGATTATTATTGGTTCCTTATGGGTTAAAATAAAAGGCAAAAGTTCAGTTTGAATGTGTGTTCTGTCATCTTCATGAGCATCTGCAGAATATGTAGTAATCTCAGCGTCATCGGTATGTGGTCTGAATAATATTTGACTGATAAGAACAGCTTCTTGTTCCGTCTGTTATAGTCAAACTCAGTTTGTGTTCAAAATTTTCAACAACAAATGAATGATTCACTAATGAGGAAGGTCTGGTCAGATCAGATCATGCACATGTTTCTCACTGGTGCTCAAATTATTTCTTATTCTTCTTCACTTTTACTATTTGACATATTTTTCCTGTGTATAAGCAGAGCTGGAAGTAACTAAGTAAATAATTTTTACTGTTTTTTTTTTACTCATAATTATGCTTTTTTTAAAATCATGTATTTATGACTTTGTATCAAATAGTTTTGACTTTTAATCATAATTTAGATTTTTTATAAATATCATAGTTATACTGATTTTTTTTTTTAAATGAATTGAATGACTAATGTATATAATATATAATATAATGTATATATAATGTATATTTATTAAAATATATTCGATACACTAAAAAAGTAAAACATTGAATCAACTTAAAATTCTTCTTCAACTATGACTTTTTATTTCATAATTTTGACTTTTTATCTCACAATTGTGAATTTTTATCCCATAGTTTTGACTCTTTACGGTCATACATTAAAAAAAAAATCAAGTTGAGGGTTAGGGTTATTTTAATTTAATTTGATTCACTCAACTAGATGGTTTTATGTGTGACCTATTGGAAGAAGAATGTTTAAGTTGATTAAATATTTTACTTTTTTCATTGCACAGGTTAGTGACAAATGAAAGGAAAACCCTGGGATAAAGCATCAGTTTCCAGATGAACATGGTGTGAGTCATATGTTTTGATTCTAGATCCGCGTCTTTCTTTTTGGTTAATATATTAACCACCTCCAAAACCTTCACACTTGTCTAATCAACAGGCAGGAAGTGTTAACATTATAACTGGACAAACAAACACCACACTTTACCTTTAACTACAAGCACAGCCTGTCCACACAGCTGGACTTAACTCAAGTAAAGTACTATATTACTGTACTGAAGTAGATTTTTTTTAAGTATCTGTACTTTATAGTCTTTACAGTTATATAAATATCTGTACTTTATACTCTTTACATTTATACAAATATCTTTGATTATTTTTTCCAACTTAATTTGTAAATTTTTACTCATCAACCTATCTGTCTGTATTTTTGTTCCTTGTGCTACTTATTTTCTGCTTATTTTTTGTCAATTTTCTTGCCGTTTTCGTTCATTTTTTAGATCAATTTTGTCCCATTTTATTTTTCTAAAATTTTGTTGCAAATATTTAGTTTTTACTCATTTTGATGCTCATGTTTTTCCATTGTTGACAATTTTTTCCCACTTATTTTGTTATCTGTCTGTCTGTTCGTCTGTCTACATTTTTGTTCATTGTGCTACTTATTTTCTGCTTATTTATGTCCATTTTCTTGCCTATTTTGTTAATTTTTAAAAAATTATTTTCTCATTTTGTTAATTTTTCACAAATTTTGTTGCAAATATTTAGTTTTAACTAAAGTTTTTCCCACTTTAGTTCCTTTTTTATTCATCAATCTGTCTGTCTGTATTTTTGTTCATTGTGCTACTTATTTTCTACTTGTTTTTTTCCCATTTTCTTGCCTATTTTATTCATTTTTTTTACATTAATTATTTTCTTATATTGTTCATTTTGTTGCAAATATTTAGTTTTTACTCATTATCCATCTGTCTATTTATCTAAACAATATGGAATGATTAGGGGTGAAAGGGAAATAATTTTTGTGCGGAAGTTCTATTTGTGCCATTTGAAGGTAAATGGAAAAAGCCACATGTGATTGGTTGGGAATTCCTACCTGAACATGAAGACATAGAGGACGGACAGGTTGAGCGGCAGACCCAGTGTGAACTCTCCGATCATCACCCCCGCAAGGATGTTGTAAGTCAGCTGATGAGGCGTTTTGCAGTCGTCCTTTTGGGGCACAGTTACATTTACTTGGTTCATGTTTGCACGTTCGAGATGAAGTTACAGTTAAAGTCAGAGAAGTTGGAGACGTCCTCTATGGCATCAGTGGAGAAACTGGAATGTGTGAGGAAGCTGAAGCAAACATAGACCCCCCCCCCTCAGAAAACAGACAAATCTGTCCAAATTCAACAACCGCCTCCCTTCTGAGAGCTCTACGATAACTCCGGAGCTTTACGAAGACCCCGGCATCTGTGGCAAGACATACCGAGGAGGAACGTCTCTGCTGCAAACTACGCCGAAAAATGTGCAGAGCAAAGGCAGAGTGTGAGATGAAAGGCAGAGTGTGTGCAGCTGCTTCTGGTCTGCAGAGTTTATAGACAGACGAAGGTGTGGTTACGACACTCTGACAAGCCCTGCCTGGAGAAAAAAAAGAAAGAAAAAAAAACCCACCAGCCGTGTCTTCCTTCACGTCTTTATGTCCAACACAGAAAAGAGTAAAGTACCGGCTGAGGCTGTTTTCACCACATGTGGGGAAATTCCTCAGGTGGTTGACTGTTCGAAACCACCGTGCCTGCACATGTCCAGTGACAGTAGTACTGGAAAAACATGGTCATTTAAGGAGCAATGACAGATTTAATGGGAAATAATAATAATAATAATAATACATTTTATTTGTATAGCACTTTACATGAAGTAAAGCAGTACAGTCAGAATAAAAGTATTCAAACACGTCACACGAGATCTCGCGAGATGTAATTTCCCGAGATTTCTCATCGTGTTAAAATTCTGTCTCGAGAGACTATTAACGACACCCCCGCCACTTTCAAATCATTTGTTTGCCAGCATTTTAGGTTCCCAGCAGAAATGATAAATGACACGAGAGTGAGTGATAAGACATGGACAATATACAGACTGTGACGGTGAGACATTAAACGGTCCATCATCTCCTGCCCCAGTGTGCTTGCTCTCTCTCTCTCTCTCCATCTCTCTTGCTGTACTTTGGGAGTGTGTAAAACATGGCTCTCTCGCAATGCACTGTTTAAAGTGGACATTATTTGGACCTCACTACCCAGTCGTTTCCCCGTGTTGTGGGCACTGGGTGTGTACCCCCAGGCGCAAACAATGCTGTACATTGAGGCTAATATGAGCACAACGCAGAGACATTTCCAGCAGCACCGCAGCTCAGTACGCAAATAAACAACTGCACCTGCCAAGACAACCAGACAACGCTGACAAACACATTCACACCTCAACTTCCACAGTCAAGAGCCAGATTTGATTAAGAAAAAAGGAGAAATGTATATAATATTTATTTTATTTTAAGTTTTGTAACATTTCATTTTAGTTTCAATTTGTAGAGGAAGAAGTTCATTAAGAATTTGGTGATGGAGGACTTTATGGGTGAGGAGGAGGATCTTAAATGTAATTGGGTGTTTGACAGAAGTGATGTGATGGTGTCAACGGGTGTGAGTGAGGAGTTTTATGAGTCCAGTCTGTGCGCACAACTTCCTCTAATGTTTCAATGACGTTGACTGTGAAGGGGTCTGTCGTCTATTTTTATACAGAAACAATCTTAAGACATAAACACACAAGACATAAGAGACATAAAAAACAAACAAAATGCCTATGCCTCGAGGAAGTAAAAAAACATCTGATTCTATCTTGTCTGAATCCTGAGATATCACCACTTATGCAGGACGTCCAGCGGTCAGGGAAAAGTCAGGGGATTTTGTTTTAGGGGACTGCTGGACGCCCTGTTTAAGGGATAATTACGTATATCTTAAAGCTGTTGCACACTTGGAATTTCTTCATTGTTGGAAAGGTTTGATTACCATTTGTTGTGTGTTGTATTAAGATATGTGGTAATAAAATAGATATTGAAAATAATTCACAAATTTGTCTATCGATTGTATGTAATGTTGGATATTGCAAAATTGGATTTGACGATTATATATTTGGTTCTTGTCACTATTTAGAACATTGATGTAATATATATGAGGATCTAAACATGATTTCTAGATTTTACATGATGGCAAATATATAATGGTCAGTATATATGGTCAGGGAAATTGACAAAGTGGTCAGGGAAAAGTCAGGCAATTTTGTTTTAGGGGAATGCTGGACGCTGTTATGTGTTTTAGCTGTTAAGCTTTAGTGTGACCTTGACCTTTGACCTTCATTACTCAAAATCTAATGGTTTCTTCGTTCTTTCATTATCTATCATCCCTGAAAGTTTCATCAAAATCCGTTCAGAACAGACAGACAGACATAAACTGCCACAACGCATGTTGTAATATATTTTGCCACATTGCTATTTCCAAAATATATTTTAAATATTTTAGTGCTTTCATATATATTTCAAATTGTCCATGTCTAATATGTCCCAAACAGCTCCTTAAGTATTAATGCTACACCACCAAATGTAAAAACTTATTACTAAATGTGGCATTTTATTACAAAATGAAATGAAAAAGTTATTACATTTTGGATGTTTATTACAAAATGCGGCTCAACATACCTCCTTGGCGGAGGTAATAACAATGGAATGACTCCTTTAAAAAGAAATTACAATCATGGACCACCCAATCTCCGGCCTCTGGTACCTGTTTCCTCCTCTCATTTATCTCCAACTGCTAAACGGCTAAACGACGTAACAAACGTTACCAGTTAAATACTTATGTAAACTCGACACCTGGAAACAACGACATTTCATGAAACCATAGCCACAGTTTCATATGAACTGAGTTGAATTGACTTTAATCTGGCCGTCAATCAAGGAAGTGTTGGAGCTTCTTTATCATATCACTGGTGGTAAAAGTTTGTTATGTGATCAGATAGAAATGTGTGTGATAGAATCCATATGACAGAGCAGAAGCATCACATCTACAAACACCGTCACTTCCTGTGACAGTAATTCAGCAGGAAAACCCACACCTGGCCTGTTGTTTTACACTGGAAAAGTCCCCTCACTCTATTTACTCTTGTTTTTAATGAATATAGTTTGAGCTATTATCGGCTATCTGCATAATGAGCCAGTTCAGTATTGAAAAAAGTATCTGATTTTCACTGAAAAGCCCAAAATGCTAGGGATAATATTGTGAACTAGAAAAGCACTCAGAGCGCAGACCTCCCCCGAACAATATGGTAAAAAATGCTCCAAAAAACATCTCCTACCCCACCTTTAAAATATTTATTTTGTCTATGTGGTGAATATGTTCAGTATGTCTACATGTGGAAAGCATGTTTTAGACTCATGTGATCAAATCTGTGATGTGACATTTCACTGACTCATAGGAACTGTGGCATGAGCAGGACTTTAACCCTGTAAAACCTGAACCATTAAATCATTGACAGAAACTTCCATTTTTTTCTTTGTCTGAGAAAAACAAAAACTCTTATTTTCAAATGTCAATTTACATGGATATCCATGAGTTTTTGTATCACATTTGATACACTGGGTCTCAGTGCTGAAATATTATTAGACCTGAGCACCGACGTGTCATGTCTGTGAACAGGGGCAGATTCAGCCATTCTGGGGCCCCGTGCAAAATATAGATATGGGGCCCCTCATTCTGTAAATACATACACCAAGTGTGTGAGTGAGAGACATTGAGAGTAGACAGAGATTGAGAGGAGAGAGAGAGAGACAGAGAGAGGGAGAGAGACATTGAGAGGAGAGAGGCAGAGACCGAGAGAGAGACAGAGAGGGAGAGAGAGAGAGACAGAGATATTGAGAGAAGAGAGAGATAACAGTCAATGACAACACGTTCAAAGCGCAGATATACTCCGTCGAAATTTTAGGAATATCGCTATTGTTTTGTGAAAAACTGGAATGGAAACTTATTGAGAGAGAGAGAGAGACCAACAAGCACATCAAAAGCAAATAAGGATGGATTTTATGACTCTGAAACAGTAAATAATGATAGAAACTTCATATGAAAAGGAACAATGAGAAGAAGTACAGCAAAAAATACGATTAATGTCAAATATAGCCAGGGAGACCAATCATTTCTTTAATTGTTTTATTTTACAACTGAACACACAACATTACATTAGACTCAGACAATTAACAACATTCCAACAAGACTATTTTTCGTATACAGTTTTAAGCAAGAGGTGAGATTAGGCATTCTCTGAATACTTGTTTACTTATTATTTGTTTGGTTTATTATTAATTTTCATTCTGGTAATTCTTAAACTGACTGAACGGACACAAACAAACCTCCAAAAGCTTGTCGCAGCTCCACTTTTCTTAGGAAGTTTACATTTGAAAATGAGTCAGCAGTTCCACACACTCACAGTTTAGTTGGATAATGTCACCTTAACCTTGTTAATGTCCAAGTATGTTTATGTCCACATTAAAACACTTTAGCTTTGGGCTGTTTTATCTCAAATTTAACCCATAAAAACCAACTGGAAACTAGAAACACTCACTGATCTGAATGCTTTTACACCTGAACATCCTGTAATAGTATCAATACAGATCAATAATTGGTGTAAACTACAGTTTCTACCAAAGGGGAGATGGGCATTGTGTTTGTTTGTTTGTTTGTGAACTGTTGGACCAATAAAGGTGTGAGTTGGCCCAGAATTGATCCCATTAAATTTTGATGAAAGCAGATTAAAGGTCACAGTCAGCAAAAATGTGTTTATTGTGCCTGAGGGGGCAGGGTGTAACAGTGTAATACATAACTGCCAACACTCCTGTATTTTGCGGTATTCTCCCGCCCCCCTCCCGTTTTGTAATTTCTCCCGGTATTCTACCATAATTTGTTATGTGAGAAAAACAAAATGTGAAGACATATCTATCATTTGGCTGATGTTCTCCAGTTGACACAGATCATGTACGGAATGTATACACGTCATTTGTTTACTATCTGAAAACTCATAGATGCATAGTTGATCTGTGTGCAAGTTGAAACTTTTCCCTGGACAGTATCACACACACACACACACACACACAGGCTAACGATGGCAGCTCAGTTTTAATCCTTTTTTGGTCACATCTAAAAAAAAATTTTTAATGATTTTTTTTGCTTTTTCAATCCCACAGGGACTATTATAACATAAAACATAGATTTTTATTTTTTTACTGACCCTAAATCTAACTAAAATATTACTCAAATTTAAACATTACACCTTTATTAATCTTACCAACATAATTTGTAACTTGATTCAAATTTGTGTTTGTATCATCAGTGATTAGCATTAGCAATTAGCATTAGCATTTCATGACCCTTACTATCATCTCTACCATTACGTTGAGCATGTTTTCAAAAAAGTATTACATTAATACCAAAGTATTTCTGAAACGTGATTAGGATTATTTATGTAAAATTGACTCTGTAAAAGTTAATGAAATGAAAAAAAATCTAACTTGCCTGCAATTTTGTGTCCAAAAGAAAAGATCATAGTAGAGGTGTTGTCACAGTTATGATCTTCTGCCTTGGTGATATATATATATATATATATATATATATATATATATATATATATATATATATATATATATATATATATATATATATATATATATATATATATATATATACTTGCATGAGCTGAATATATCCTTGACAGTGCAACCCAGTGGTGTGTTTGTGCTTCTTACAAAAGTGGGAGACTGTCCAAGAAGTTTGGTGTCAAAGGAATTCTATTTAGGTTAGATATTAGGGTTTAAAGTTACCTCTACCAAACGGTTCAGCTGACCAACAAAGGGTGAATGTCATAAAGCACAAAACATTAATATGTTTGGAGATTCTGAGTAAAGTTAAATCCAACCAGGGGATATATTTGTCACTGTGTGGACGTGCATGATTAAAGTGAGAATTAATTAATTGTTAATATGAATTTAACAATAATAAAGTTCATTTGAATTTAACAATAAATGCCATCTATTGAAAAAACAAATTATATATCTGGATAAAAACAGTGTTAGAGTATTTAATCATACACTGGAAACTAATGAAAAACCACTTTACCATCATTTATCATCATAAAAACAACATTTGCTCACTGGTGTCTCCTGAAAACACAACACCCACCACCACCGCATAAATCTCCCAGACTCTGCTACTGAAATGTTGGCAGGCAGTAGCAGCAGGGCATGCTGGGTAAACTGTCAGTGACAGTGGTTTTCTCTAAAGTCGTCCAGTTGGACCACAGTGTGTGCTGTAATGCTGACTATTTTGCTGCAGCTCTTCTCGTTTTGCCACATCATGCTAACGCTAACGCTGTGTTCGTGAGGCTCATTGATGCAACAGTCAGTGTGTCAATACTGTGGTGGGTGACGGTAACCAGTGTTTGAGGAACCTGCAACATGAGCATCTGTCATTTTAAAATGATTATAGCTGCTAAACCACTAAGACTTTTAATCAGATAAATCATTGGGTTACTGTGGATTAATTTTGATTAATCATAACGATAATAATGATGTTTAATCTATATTAATTGTGTTTCATTTTTCAAGGATGGACCCGACCCACTTCGTGACCCGCATTTTTAAAAAGTAGTCAATGGTCTTTATGAACATCACATGACCTTACTCACATACCTGCATTTATTTCTGTGTTAAAATTCCATGTCATTGTTTATAAGTTAATATGTTCATAAAATATTTTTGTTCTGCTTCATCATTCAAAAGTTATCAACGCTAACGCAGCATCTCAACCAGGGGTCAACAACCTGTAACACCCAAAGAGACATTTGAACCCAGTTTCCACGGAAAAGAAAACACTGGGAGCCGCTCATCATTTTTAAAAATCTCAGCCAATGTGTCTAAACCTTCCTTTTTTTGTTTGGATTATTCTGGAGCTTCCAGTCTCTTGCTCCCTCCGTGGAGCGTATAAGTCTCCGCCCCATCTGGGAGGCTCATGGGGCCTGAGATCGGAAAATTAATGAATGGTATTCAATGGGAAATAAAACGCTAAAATCATATCTGGTTTATCATGTGCCCTGAATCACACACATGTTGTACATCATAATAAATGATGTGTGTTTCAACTGCTTCTGTTAACCAACGGCTTATTCATTTGCGAATAAAACCTGTTAATAATTTGGCGCACATGTGACGTCACCACAGACTCCACATCACAGCTGAGACATCACATACACATACATTACTAAGCCCACATAAAACCTAATGTGATGTTTGCTTCTCATCAACAACAGGTGGTCTGCATATGCCACATTAAATATTTATTATTAACCGCTATCATATGTGATTTTCAGAGCACTTGTCAAACAGAATCAGAATTTAGCTTGACTCGCTCCATTCACTCCCATTCAAGTAGTAGTAGAAGTAGAAGGGTGTGACTTAGCCTCCTCATACCATAGGCTACTTCTGATGTTTTACGTCACCTTCATGTAAATTCAGTTGATAAAGCGTATTTACCATTTATTTTAATCTCAAAAGTTTATCTCAAAGGAAAAAAAACAAAGCGACCGACTGCAACCTGAATATCATTAATTAAAAATATTAAAATTGTACTTCTCTTAAGACATTTCAGATTGTTCATAGTTGTTCCAGTTTTTCAGACTTCTTTGTGAAATTATTCTTTTTTTTGTGTAACTAAATGAAAACATTTATATTTACAAGGAAAAAATTGGATGGGTGTGTATTGATAGGTTATTTTATGAGAGTTAATTGGTGTGAATGTGGAACCTCAAGTAAAATGATTCATAAGTATAATTTTACATGTCATCCATGTTCATCCATGGACCATTGGACCCTTTTGGCGAGCAGGATTTGGTCCCCGGGCCACATGTTTGACCCCTGTGGTGTAGGGCAAAAGCACACTTATACACGTTCTGGTTTTAGAACCAGAGCTGCAGAATCTGATGAAAAATGATGATAAGTAACAGAGGAAGAATAGAATACAGCAGAAGTCCAAGTGTTTAACAGAGCGAGAAGAAGAAGAAGTGTCGGGTTTCACCTCTGAATTGTTTTGTGAAGTTAAAGGAACCAGTCTGACAAACCACATGTGGGAAATGAGTTGTCCAAGTTACTGTCTGTTGACATTTTTGTTCCTTTACTTCAGTTTAATGATGTTCTGTGCATTTTATTTGCAGCAGTTACAGTCAAACCACCAGTGGTAATATGACACCAACAGAGTTAATTGTAACACTACCTGAGTGAACATATGCTCCCTGTCTACACTTAATATCTGACCAGAGGTGGATGAGTACAAGTTCTTCCTTTACTGTACTTAAGTAGATTTTTTTTTAGGTATCTGTACTTTACTGGAGTATTTATTTTTCTGGCACCTTTTTATCACCATATTTTTGTACGAATATTTATAATTTATACTCTTTACATTTATATAAATATCTGTACTTTATACTCTTTACATTTATAGAAGTATCTGCATGAATCGTAACACATAACTCAGTGTGACATTTGTGATTTTTTTTTCTCTTAATATAGATTTAAAATGCAAATACAAGTAATATCAAGTAAAAAAATGAGTAATTTGTCATTAACGCAAATTAATCTGAGACAACTTTGTGATTAAAAGTGTGAGTCATGTGCCAGCCTGATGAAGCAGCGGCTGTTGTAGGTGTTAGTGGAGGAGGTGGAAAGTGAAAAAGTGTAAAGACAAACATCAGAGCCAGAGCAGGAACACAAACACAGATCAGATTAGATGATTAGATGTGTAGTTTCTCTGAGCTCATTCATGTGGGAGGACAGACAAGTTAACCCACTGCAGACGCTGATGTATTCCTGAACACTTTAGTGTCTGTCTGGAAAGTCTGGATGTGGAAATCATCATGATGAAGACACACACCAGTGGAGCAACAGTCTCTGTCCATCACCACTACAGGAAGTAGAATCAGTGCAGCCAGAACATTATGCAAAAACTCTTCTAAAATACAGAAAAAGATGAAATATCCCAAACTTATTCAAAAACTCTAAAAAAAAAATACAGAAAAAAAACACACACAAAATGATAAAATGTCCAAAATACATAGAAAAAAATTAAAAACATGAAATATCCTAAACTTATTCAAAAAATAATAATACAGAAAAAAAACACCAAAAAATTATAAATTGTCCAAAATATGTTCAAAAACTATTCTAAAATACAGTAAAAAAAAATTACAAATTATCCCAAACTTATTCAAAAACGTTTCTAAAATACAGAAAAAATTTGATAAAATATCCCAAACTTATTCAAAAACTCTTCTATTGTGACATTGTGGACTTCCGTAAGAACAAACCTGAACATTACAACCTTCTCACCATTGGCTCTGAGGCTGTGGGGAGGGTCAGCAGTTTTAATTTCCTGGGGGTGGTCATGGCAGAGGACCTATCCTGGGGAAACCACACTGCCTCCATAGTCGGTAGGACCCTTACAACGCCTCTTCTACCCGAGGAAGCTGAGGAGCAACAACATCCCAAACCGCCGCGCGACTGTGCAAATGCGGAATCCGGGAAAAGTCCCGCCTTAAGCGCTAGGATTGGAGAGGCAGCCTGTCAATCAAACTAGCTCCCCTGCCTACGTTCTTGATTCGACAAATTCATTCTTAACAGTTTGCGACAGCCACAGTGGAATGAGTTCGCCTTCGTTGCGTCGTTTAAATCCATACTAGATTACGTACAGGTACTACTCAGAAAATTAAGAATATCGTGTAAAAGTTTTTTTATTCAGGTAACTCAAAATAAAAGGTGAAACCAATACATTTATAGACTCATGACATGCAAAGTGAGATATATCAAGCATTTATTTGTTGTAATTTTGCTGATTATGATTTACATCTTATTAAAATTTCAAACTCAAAAACTCCGAAAATTTGAGTTTTGCTTGAAAGTGAGTTTTCTGAAGCTGTACATCCTAATCAGCAAAATCAAAAACAAATGAAAGCTTACAATACATTGATTTGCATACTATGTGTCTATATAATTATGTACATTCCACAGTACAGAAATGCAAGCACCTTTTCAGGATATTCCAATTGTCCGAGTATGGCTCTGAAACAGCTCAGCCAATCAGAAGCAGAGTTTGGCGAACTTTCCCGGATTCCGCCTACGATTTGCACAGCTCTGCCATCAGCGTTTTAACATGTACATAGCTTCGCGTGACGTCACCGCATCGCCTAGTAACGCGCGCCGCCATTTTAAAATGGGAAAATGACAACGTAGCAACAGTAGACAGATAGCTCTGTTCTGATGTCCTTCAGACAAGATAGAATCTGGTGTTTTTTTTTTCATTCGCCTTGCCTCATCTTCGGACATCAGATGGGTCAACATCAATGATGCGCGAGCTGACCGTATTAGCTTTAACAAAACACCGGCACGAAATGGCATTAATTTATGGACGGATGAACAACACACCATGCTAATATCTATCCGAACTGCAATGTGTTATTCATATTACCGGGTGGCATTTACACACAGTTATGAACCAGTGATATGTGAATAAAGAGGAAAAGGAAGGCGAGGAGATGATTTTAGCACGGTTACTTCGCAACACAGCGGCTAATGCTAAACGTGTTCATAACGTCACTGGTGCGTTCGCAAGCGTGGGATATTTGAATACTTACAGAAAATGAGTTGTTCCTGAATTGATATAATTAAACAATCAAACAAACAATTAAAATGTTTGGGCTTTCTAACAGACGGTAAATGCGTTTTATTAACTGAATTTCCGTGAGGGTGACGTACAACGTTGTCAGTATCCTACGGTATGGAGGGAGCAAGAGAGAAAGTCAAGTTGGGAGAGTGGAAGCTCCAGAAACACAAACAAAAAAGTAAGGTTCATGACACATTGACTGAGATTTTTAAAGATCATGAGCGGCTCCTAGTCTTTTCTTTTCCATGGAAACCGCGTTCAAATGTGTCTTTGGGTGTTACAGGTTGTCGACCCCTGGTTTAGATGCTGCGCGCGAGAAACAACATCGGATTTTAACACGGAAATAAATGCAGGTATGTGAGGCAGGTCATTTGTTCATAAAGACCAATGACTACGCTTTAAAAATGTGGGTTCAGAAGAGGGTCGGGTCTGTCCTTTACAAATATAAATCTCCCAGTCCGAGTTGCGGATTAAAAAAGCAGTCCCTTGCGGGTCGTTTGTACATCACTGGTCAACACATATGGCTCCATCACGTCACGTGTGAATGAAAAATCAAGCCTTGGTGGAGGTCTGCTGGCTCTGACTATCTTGTTATAGTCTTTCTTTCTGTTCCTTTCAATTAATTTCACCTACTTCCACACCACATTACAGTAGTAGCTACGGGCTCTGCACTAGTTTTAGAAATAACGGATCATTTTTATTTATAATCCCGTCCTTTCTCCAGAACACTCGTCTCTTTCTCTCTTTTTTTCACCTTCACTTTTCATCTATTTTCTTTTCTTTTTGTTTTCATATTTTACCACTGGCGTCTCGTCCATCAGATGAAAACCAGTCTGGAACTGGACCACATGTCCCCACATGTTCTAGTCCCCACATGTTCCATCTGCAGAATCTGATCTATTCAAACACAAACGTTCACTAACATGATCCAGCAGAAAAAACAAAAGCACAACCAGTTTTCACTCTGAAACAGGGCTGTCAAACATATGGTCCACAGGCCAAAAGCGTACCCCCGTATGATCCTGTCAGGTCCTTCAGTCTAAAAACTGAGTGTCACAACCCGACGCGTGCGGCTCTTTCATTCTTATCCCGTGGCTCCGAGTGACTTGCAAAAATAAATTACAAAAAAACCTAAGTATATAATTGAAGTGATTTTATTTGTGTTGGTTATTTTTTTAAATTGATTCTAGTCCTGAATTGGAAGATTATTGTAATCTTGAAATATTAAAATATTAATAAAAAATAAATATATTTTATTGTTTTTCGTCGCTCAAAATAAACGGCATACTCTTGGAAGATGGTTTTCCTGCCAAAACAACGTCCATTTGTCACAATTTTCAAATCCAGTAAAAGCAAGTATGAAAAAAATATTTAAGAAAAGAAACATATCTGAAGACCTGGTGACGGACATGGATCCAAACACACCACAGACTTTTGGTGAACCTGGACACACAACACACGGGCTCAGAGTGTAGAAAAAGAAATAAAACATTTTTTAAAAAGCATATATGACAAAGTCCCACAGGGTCAAAGGTTATCCAGGCCTGGAGTGTACCCCCTGGCAAATCCCACCCAGTTTATATGACAAAAATAATAATCAAAATGTGTCTCTGGTATTGTTCAGGGGACTGGACTAGATGTGGGGACGGGCCACATCCGGCCCACGGACCGTAGTTTGGGGACCGCTGCTTTAGAGCTTTGCACAGATTAGGTTTTAGTCTATTGTCAGCTAATGTTTTCCTTTTGATTAATGGATTTAATAGGAAACAATAGTGAAGGTTCACACGCACTGGTGAAGCCAGAACACTAGGTTTGTTTAACACCTGAGTTCTGTGGGAAGGTTTGTGTCCAGACAAAGACCAGCGGATGAGAAAATACTAAGAAGGAATGAGCAGAAGTGAGAAGTAACAAAGTAAAAATAGTCCTACTGTGCTTAAGTAGATTATTTTAGGTATCTGTACTTTATTTGAGTTTTGTTTTTTTTTTTTACTCCCTACATTTGTTCATATGTATCTGTACTTTATACTCTTTATATTTATATAAATATATGTACTTTATACTCTTTACATTTATATAAATATATAAATATCAAAATGTCATATACTCATTCTCAGAATAGACTCATTACTTTTTCAAACTAAACAGATGTGAATGAATATGTCTGTGCACACACACACACACACACACACACACACACACACACAAGTACTGATTCAACGCCTTTACTGAAGTAAAAGTAAAAAAAAAAAAGGTGCAATTTCTCAAAGTAAAATTAAAACTGTATTTTTCCTTTTTTTTCTATGGATGAAATAATATTTATTTAAGCAGGAATAACCAGGAAATGTTAAAAATATCCAAAAAATAAAGCCTTTAAAAGTGAGTTAGATGACGTAGATGATGTGAGGGCAGCTGTGGCTCAGTAAAAGTACTCCCATTCTGTACTGGTGTGAAAAAATAGAGTGAGAATGTGAGAGTGACTAAATAATGGATCAATAATGTAGGGTTGGTGGTTCACATCCCGGCTCTGACTGTCCACATGTCGAAGTGCCCTTGGGCAAAGACACTGAGCCCTAAGTTATTCTCCCAGAAGGTGTAACAGAACCTTCCATGACCACAGCACCAGTAGGTGAATGGGTGAATGGAAAACGCTTTGAGCACCATGAAGGGCAGAACATTTACTGAGTTACTTCCACCTCTGACCTGATGATGAAACATGACATCACAGCTTTTTGGTTCTAAATTCTGCCACCAGGTGGAGCTGCATGACCGATGTTTCACCACTTTAACCAGATCTGGGAAATATTTGTCTGATTAACCTCAAACTAAGTGTCAATGAAAATTAATAATGATATTATAATTATTATTATTGCTTCCAACAACAACAACAACAATAATAATAATAATAATAATAATAATAATAATAATAATAATAATAATAATAATAATAATAATAATAATAATAATAATAATAATAATAATAATAATAATGGATTATATTTCTGTAGCACTTTTCACCCAAAATGATTTACATTATTGATCCATTATTTATTCACTCTCACATTCTCAGAGTATTTTTTCACACCAGTACAGAGTGGGAGTACTTGTACTTAAGTGCAAAATGGGAGTACTTGTACTTCAATACTTTTACTTCCTCTGGGTGTTTAAGAGTTAATGTTCATTCTACAGTGGAACAGTACAGTCATGTAGTGTCTGGTTTTAGACATGATTCATGAAGGGTCAAAGGTCAACATGTCATATTTTGTATGTGTTCTGTGTTAATGATTGTCCACATGGGATTTTACAATAAGGAGTCACAGTTTATCCCATTTTTTTTTTTTTATTATATACAAACATAAAAAACTTCCCAGACAGAAAAATATATACACCTCTTCTTATTTCTCTATAAAATGTATGAAATAGTAAAAGTTTATCAACTTAAATCCACATTAAACGTAAAGCATCTTCTTCTAAATTCCTGAAACTGTCAACATTAGCTTTGGGATCACTTCAACACAACCTTTATTTTTATTTTTACTGCTTTTAAAGTCATTTTTTTCCATGGTCTTCCAGTGTTGTAGTGTTTGACCCTCGACCCTGGAATATTAGATAAAGACTGAAGGACATTTTCTTTTCTTTTTTCTTCTGGCATCTGACGCTTGTAATGGAATTTTTCATGGTCATAATTTCCCATTTGTGCGTCCAAGTCAAACAGAGAAACAGATGTGCATTCTTCTGCTTCATTTAACTCAGAATATATGAAGTTGAACTGAATAAAGTCCAGGAAATTTAAATATTCAAAGGCAAACAGCTGTGATTTATCCACATCTGATTCCATTCATACTGTGTGCACTTTTACTCCATATTCATTAAAAGAAAAAAAAAAAGTACGTTTGGTCCTTTTACAGAGTTTCCATTAAGTCTCTTTACAATTAAACACATTACCGTATTTTTCAAACTATAAGTCGCAATTTCTTTATTCATAGTTTGGACAGGGTGTAACTTATACGGCGGAGCGACTTATATGTGAAATTATTACCACATTATTATATAATTTTGTATGTTACTTTCACATTGACAACCGCCTGAGGGTGCTGTAGGTCTGTGTATCTGTACCTGTACTTCTGTACCTCTGAAAATGGATTATTTCAACATTATCGGTAACTTATAAAAACAACTGACAAAAATAGCATTGAAAAGAAAATGATATTCTGTAGATTACAAGATGCAAGTAGTGAAATATTCAGGTGAAAACGGTAACGGAGCAGCAGAAAGAAAGTTTGGAGTGAGCGAGAAACTTATGAGGCTGACGAAATGAAGAAAACAAAACAAGCTAATCGTGGGCTAAAAGCTAGGTGGCTACAGCTAGAGGAACGAGTTTGCACGTGAGTGTTTGAAACCTAATTAAAACCTATTATGGGCTATATTTATTCACTATTTATTCTCAATATGGTACGACTGTTTATGTAGAGCCATGACCATCCATCCATCCACCTCATTAAGGAAGTTTTTCTCTAATGGTATTTGTTTAAAGTGAATGAGAAATATGGCAATATTACCATTATTATTGTTAATTTTTTTTTAAATCCATGTTTGTCAACCACTTGTAATGATTAGTTTTAATTGTAAAGAGACTTGTTTGTGGACATTTGTAGATCTTTTCACAGTTACTAATGCAGATGTCAGTCTATGAAGTCCATCCTGGTCTTTTCATGTCACATGATCAAAAATAAATACATAAAATAAAGTAAAAATATACATAAAATAAAAAGATCACATGATCACCTCTATCCTGGTCTTTTCAGATCACATGACCATATTCATCCTGGTGTTTCAAGTCACATGATCAATAAAAAATAAAATAAAAATGGAAAAAACTAAAGAAAGGATCACATGACCATGTCCATCCTAGTCTTTCAGATAACATGATCACGTCCATCCTGGTCTTTTTCAGATCACATGATCTCGTCTGGGGTTGGACATGTTGGCGGTGGAGCTTTCGAGTGGCAGGGGGACGTCTTTGGCGAGGAAGGGCAGGTACTTATTGAGGTAGAGGCCTTTGAACTTGGTGCTGCAGAAGCAGTAGACCAGTGGATCCAGCAGACAGTCCATGTAGGACAGCACCATTAGGCCGTCAAACACCACCGTGGCCTTGTCCTGGGCCAAGGCGGACCACTCCTCCACCCGGGCAATCAGGAGGATCATCCTGGCGATGGTGCAGGGGAGGAAGCAGAAGGAGAAGACAACCATCACCGTGGTAACCAGAAAGACGGCTCGCCGCAGCTTGGTTTTATCCCCAACTGTTTTCTTCTGGAGTCTCTTGATGATGTGGACGGTGCAGTAGACGAGGATGATGAAGGGGATGAGGATCTGGGAGAAGAACACCGCCTCTCTGGAGCTGTCGATCACATCCTGGAAGAAGACAAAACCAAAAGTGCAACTGAAAGAAGTGAAAATGATCTGGTTCAGATTTTATTATTTAATTTTATTATTAATCTCGCCCAACATTGGTTGGTTTATTTACATTGGTGCAGGCTGCATTTTTTTGCAAAGTTTTTTGTATAAGTCAGAAGAAGTCAGTCATATATAAATACATTCCTTGCAAGCACACAGGGAATAATGCAAATGTGTAGAGACTTAATGGTGCATTGTGCTGCCTTTTTCACATGTTCTATTTTCAACATATCTATGTTCTGCAGCTCTGTTGGTGTAAAAATAGCTGTTGAATCTGGAAATAGTTAAGTGTGGCTCATATCAGTCTATCAGCTGCAGAATCTCTGGTACACATACGCCGTCACCTGTTTTATCAGCTACTTAAGCTAATTTACAACCTTATCACAGTTGTTAGGCACAGCTCAGAAACCAGAGGTGAAAGTAACTAAGTAGAAGTACTTCCTTTACTATATTTAAGTAAATGTTTTAAGTATATGTACTTCAGTATTTATTTTTCTGGAAACTTTTTACATTTACTCCCTATATTTTTGTATAAATATCTGTGCTTTATACTCTTTACATTGTCAGAATAGACTCATTACGTTTTCAAAGTAGACAAATGTGACAGTATGAAAAATAAGTCATGAATCAGAAATTGTGAATTACTATATCATGATTCTGACTGGAAGAGGACCCCAGTCTGAAGGTGATACCACACAGGGGGAGGGACACACAAAGGATCAGAATCTACATGTAAAGGACAGAGCCACCGCTGCCTCATGTGTCCCTCCAAGTGCACCTATCGAAACCCCACCACAGCACGCCCAAAGAAAGTGATTCCTGGTGCGAATATCAATAGAAGATGATTAAAAAAAAGGAGGAGGAGGCAGCCATCATTGCACCAGCACAAACAAAAGACATGAATCCCACAAACCACCCTGCGCATCCCGGGAACATCATGAAAACTCATCAAAGGCAATCGTCCCCACCAAACACCCCACCAAACACCACTGAAGGCGAACGTGACATCTAAATCTACATTTTCTTTTACTTTTAACACATATTTCATAAAAAATTGGTATTTTTTTAATCATCTTTAAAGGGTTTGTGGAGTGGTATTTAGGGCCTTACTATGTTATCGGACCATTATTACTTTATTGGACAGTTATTACATTATGGGACATTTATTACATTATCGGATTGTTATTATGTTATCAGACTGCTATTACGTAATCAGACAGTTATTATATTATTGGACCATTATTCCATCATTGGTCTGTTATTCCTTTATCGGACAGTCCTTCCATTATTGGCCCATGGGAACTCCAGTGCATTACCTGAATCAAAGCAGACGAACGGTTCTGGGGGTTGGTGAAATTCACTTTTTCGTTCGCCCGGTGGCTGTTGCAACACTCGAAGTTCTGGAGCATGGTAGGGATGGTGAGCGGCAGAAGAAGGATCCAGATGATGACGGAGATCTGCGGGGACTTCTTTAGCGCCTTCAGCAGGTTCTTGCGTCCAGGGTGGACCACGTTGAAGTAGCGGTCGATGGAGGTGACGGTCAGGAAGGCAATGCTAGCGCCGCGGTTGAGGAACAGCATGAAGAGCATGGCTTTGCAGACCACGTCGTTAGTGCTCCGCCGTTCTCCATCGATGAAGTTGCTGGCCTTGATGGGCAAACAGAAGAGCAGAAGAATGTCCGCCAGCACCAGGTTAAAGAGGAAAATATTATTGCTGTTGGATTTCCAGAACTTCAGCTTGAATATGAAAAGGTGGAGGACAGACGCATTGAGCGGCAGTGCCAAGATGAAGATTATGATCATGACGGCGGCGTAGAATCTGTATAAATGAAAGTGCGTGGCTTTGCATTCTTCGATCAGTTGGAGCACTTGGTCCTCCGACGATGCAGTCATAGTTGTTATGGGTAAAAGAGTAGCAGATTCTACAGCGTTCATGCTGCAACACGAGCCCTTATCTACCAAATCACTGAGAAAAAAATCCTGCCAAACAAGTTTCTGGCTTGTAAAAGTCTTTGTTTTTAATCCTTGTGAGTCTTTTCAGTCTTTCCACAAACAGAAACCAAAGCGGCAGAAGGTTCGATCTTTGTTCTGTGAAAGTTAGGAGCTAGTCTGGAAGTAATTGTGTCAGAAGGGTGAAGGCTTGTGTGGGTTTCTGTGTGGAGTGGAGCTCCTCCTTATAGCCTGAGGAGGTGAGTCACCAGCTGCTCTTCCACTCTGGGCCAATGAGCAGCTCTGACACCAGCCTGTCACTTTTACTCTACAAACAACACTGGTCTATAAGTCAAATACTTCTGGAATCACACTAATGAAATGTTCCCACGCGTGTTAGTGATAAAGAAAACTCAAGTCTTAAATGGTAGTTGGACAAATTTCCAAGATAAGTCTGGACTCAAAATGGGAAATTCTGAGAATGAACAAGACAATAGGTTTTAGTACAGAGGAATATTGGTGTCAGATCTACCAGATCTACTTCCAAACACTGTCTGCACATTATGATCCATTCACTTTACAGGTTCTTTCCTGTGGAATATTTACAAATCCATTGTATACATGTACATAAACCAGCATATGTGTGGAATAACACACCATCATTTATATTAAAAACACAGCACTAAGCATTTAATGTTTCTAAAAAAAAAAACAAAAGTGTACAGCAGTGTTAGTGAAGTGAGTATTTAGTGGGTAAGTAAGTTTCCAAGATAAGTCTGGACTCAAAATGGGAAATTTAGCTTTTCGTTTTACTGAATATTTTGGCCAAAGATTCTGCCAGTGAAACTCGTGAAAATGATCTTGGTCAGATTTCTTGATTTAAGCAAGAAATAAAATAAATTGAAACAAAAGAAATACATTTTGAAGTAAGCAAAAAATATATCTTTCAGTGGAACCAGGTAAAGTGATCTACAGTAGTTTAATCATTTTGGTTCAATCAGATTAGTTCCAGTTCTATCTCAGGTATTCACGAATCTCGACCAACATTGGTTGGGAGGGATTATTGTAATCATGCTGTGTGTGTCTATAACTCAATGAATGCTTAAGATATCACCATGAAATTACATGGGCATATACATATAGGTAATGTGCATCAGATGCAATGAACTATTTGAACAAAGGTCGAAGGTCACATTTAGCAGAAAGGTCAAAATCACATTATTGGCTCTACTTCAAGAACAGGTTGTCATAGCAATTTGAGATTGGCACAAAATAGGGGCGAGATTAGAAATCTCATGATATGCCTCTGCGGACCCATGCACACACACACACACACACACACACACACATACAAGGTGATAACAATAATCCCTCCCAACCAATGTTGGGCAAGATTAAAAACACATCCCTTTGTTCAGATAAATATTTTTTTGTCTGTACTTCCAGATGTTAAAAGTCGTAATGAACCAGATCTTCTGCTCATGTGCTTGACAGAAGATCAGCTGGACTTCCCGTTAAAATTCTCTGGTATAAAAAGTTTGTCATTATTGTCTTTGAAACGTGTCTCTAGAGCGTTTCAACAGTCAGAGTTGTCTGGACTTGTCATTGAACTGGAGCTGGAGTTGAAGGCATGCGGAGCGGAGACAAGGCCTCCAGTTAACCCCCTAAACACTTCCAAAAAAACTAAAAACCACTCCCTTAGGACTCAACATTCCTCCAAGCACATGGGTTTGTCCTTACATAGTCGAGACATTTGACAGCAGCACTTTCTTCATCTACTGCTTCAACATATAAATCTATGCTTCATTCCCAGGATCTGCATCTGTGAACTCCCAGGAAGATTCTTCTGTTCATCCTTTAGTAGCGTTTTAGCATCTGCTCAGTTCTAACATTAACACTGAGCTAGGCTAGCCCGGAACTCTGCAGGTCAAACAGTAGCTTATGGGATTTATTCATATGCAAAATGGAAAATAAAAAGGACAATTCTCACAGACTGAGCCAAGAAATCTGCTGTACAGGAGCTTAAACGATTCCATAGGGCATTTTCGCAATGTAGAATGAATCACAAGTACATAAACAATTACTCCAAAAACAATTATCCCCAAAACAATAACCACAAAAAGAATTATCGTAAAAACAGTAATCGCAAAAATAATCACAGACTGTAATTGCAAAAACAATAATCACATAAACAATTATTGCGAAAACAATAATTGCAATAACAATAACTGCAAAAACAATCACAAAAGCAATAATCACAAAAATATTTGCAAAAACAATCACTAAAGCAATAATCGCAAAAAAAATTATCACAAAAACATTAATCCCAAATCCAATAATCCCAAAACCAATAATCGTAAAAGCAATAATCGCAAAAACAATAATCGCAAAAACAATAATCACAGAAACAATAATTGCAAAAACAAACAAACAATGCCACAAACAGCATTTTTTTGGTTACAAATGTTTTATCTTGTTAAATGTACAGATTTCTGTCTTTTTATTTGAATAACCAAATAAAGTTCATTCATTCATTCAATCATTCAATTATATCTGCACTTAACATGTTTGTCCAAGCTAGGCGACACATTAGCCTAGCATTAGCTTCATGCTAGCAAAATCCCTGCCTTTTTTTTTTTTTGCTTAATTGAGGAATTTTCTTGTACACAGTTTTTATTTATTTGCAATAGAATCCAGATCCTTCATTAAAAAGTACAGAATGTGTTGAAGTAAAAGTACTGCTTTAATGTGGTATGTGTGGAATGTAACGATTCTGATGACACAGCATGTTTCAGGACACTACATTAATCTCAGGAGAGGATTAATGGGAGGAGGAAAAAGAAAAAAAACTACTGCAGTTCCAATAAATAAATGTGTTTTAAATTTTTCAACAATCTTTTGTTTTTTTAATGTGATGATTCATATATTTATTAAAATAGACTCATAAGAGAAGTTTAGTTGAAAAAAGAAGACTGTTAGAGCAGCTCAAGTTTGAACATGTGCATTGGTAAAAATAATTTCCATATCATGTTTTTCACTGTCGTCTGTTTAGAATTATGGGATGACAGAAGTGTGGTGTCACCCAATGGTTTATGAGCCACTGATTTAAAGCCAATACTTTATGATTTTAACGTTACTGATTTATTGCAGACCATATTTGGATATAAAAGGTCATAACTATGGGAGTGGAACTGGTCAGTTAGTGAGTCAGTAAAAGTTAACAGTCATCAGTTGTTACTCAATAGTGGTATTTAACAGTTTTTGCAGTGGAACATATTAACGACAACCACAAAAGAGGGGTTTATTAACCCTTTCATTCCCACTGGTCACTCCAGTGGACACTTATTCTACAGCTGTTCTATTTATATTCATGGGTTTAGTTATTTTGTCCCATATTAGCCAACACACTGGACACGTATGCAACATCCCATAATATACTCACTTTATACCAATACTGTAACTTAGTTGTTCTTGATAAAAACTGATCTGCAGTAACATGTTTGAGAGTGAATCAGTTTTTGAAATTATTTGTTGTAGATAGTATCTCTATGACATAAGTAATAAGTAGTACAGTGGAACCTCAATTGATGAAATTAATTCGTTCCAGAAGTGCTTTCGTAACGTGATTTTTTTCATAAGTAGAGTCACATTTTACATGTAAAAGGCCTGATTGGTTTCAAGGCCCCCAATACTACCCCCTAAACCCTTTAAAAATTATAAAAGTATACACATTTTGTATGAAATGTGTGTTAAAAGAAAAGAAAATGATTCATTAAACCATTAAAATGAAAAAGACATGCAGATGATTTACATACCATTATGGTTGTTTTAATTGTGGTCAGTGCTTTTTGCCCATGTGGGTCCACTTTCCCATGTGGGTCTACTACTGCAGTACTGTATGTATCATCCCATTGGCTATGAGGGACCATGATGCCTTTGGTGACCTTTGACCCTCATTCATCACAGAGTTACTGTTGTTTGGTGAGTTTTTCTAGTGTGTTCATTTAAACTTTATTACAGTACATATTCGTTATTCATCATGAGCCTAAAGAAAGTGATTCCTGGTGCGAATGAAAAGAAGAAGCGGCTGCGTTATCAATAGAAGTGAAACAGGAGATGATAAAAAAGAACGATTCCATCTGCACCAATAGAAGACATGCTGGACACATTTAATCAACTTTCACAATTTGTGGAAAAAAGCCATCCCAAAAAAAAAATATTAATGAGTCGTGCTATCGCCCACTTTGGCAACGTATGCCTTGTGCATTTTAGGAAGAGTATGAAAAGTGGTCAAAGTCAATCATCTTTGGATCAATATTTCACCAAACATCCGTCAACAAACATTGTTGAAGGTGAAAGTGACAATTAAAACACAATGGTATGAAAATTATTTACATGTCTGGTTCATTTTAATGGTTTAATGTTAGTGAAGACACATTTACCCACTAACACCAATAAATTACATCTAAAATCTACATTTTATTTTACTTTTAACAGATATTTCATACAAAATGTGTATACTTTTATAATTTTTAAAGGGTTTAGGGGGTCTTGGAACCAATCAGGCCTTTTACATGGACAATGCAACTCTATTAACGAAAAATTCATTTCACAAAACCACTCTTGGAACAAATTAATTTCATAAATTGAGGTACCACTGTACTTTTACCAGCTCTGCCCGTGTGTCATATGGGATTCACACACACACAAGTTCAGTATTTAGTTGTTCAGTAGTTGTTACACATGGTAGATCAGTAAATATTCTTTCTTGTTTCGGTCTTTAAAGCTCAATTAAACGGCACATGTTAGTTCAACAGAAGATGTGAGGGATTTATTGCGAGTGTTGCAGATTCTGAGCAATGAAAATAAGGAAAGCGTTTCCAGTGATAAGAATCCAACTCCTGTAGTGAGATTCTGAAGCTGTGACTAAAAACAAACACTGGCTGTGAACATATACTCGCGGTCATAACTCAGAGCGCTGCAGAGTTCTCAAACTGTCAGACATAATCTCACAGGACGCTGAGACCTTTGGCTCTCGTCCAATCACATGCTCTGAATTCTGGCTTCTTTCCCTCCTTTACGGTGGCACTTGGAGCCTTCTGTGTGTTTACTACCATGTTACCGTCGTTTAGTTTCCTCATTCTGTCCCTGTGGTGTGTAATGTGCAGAGGTATGAAAGTACACTGAAAAAAGTAAAGCTTTGAATCAGCTTAAAAAATTGAGTAAATCAAATCAAATTAAGTTATAATAACCCTAACCCTATGCAGTTCAATTTGGTTCACTCAACTAGATGTTTTATGTGTGACCATAAAAAGTCAAAATTATGAGTTACAAAGTCAAAGTTGTGAGATAAAAAGTCAAAATCATGAGGGAAACAAACTCAAAATTATGAGACAAAAAGTTTAAATTATGATAAAAAGTCAAAGTTATGAAATAAAAAGTCAAAATTAGGAGATAAAAAGTCAAAATCATGAGGGAAAAAAACTCAAAATTATGAGATAAAAAGTTTAAATTATGATAAAAAGTCAAAGTTATGAGATAAAAAGTCAAAATTATGAGATAAAAACTACAAATTATGAGATAAAAAGTCTAAATCATGAGGGAAAAAAAGTCAAAATTATGAGATAAAAAGTTGGAATTATTATAAAAAGTCTAAATCAGGAGATAAATATTCAAAATTGAAGAAGAATTTTTAAGTTGATCCAATATTTTACTTTGTTCAGTGTAGTAACATTCTGTACTGCAGTAGAAGTACAGCTACTGTGTGGAAAAATACTGTTGTAAACGTTTAAGTACTGATTCAGCTGCTTTATTCAAGTAAAAGTAGAAAAGTACAACTTTTTAATTGTAATAAAGTGAATATGGACAGAAAATTATGGAAAAGTTCAAACATCATAAATAGGATAAAATAAGTCAAAATTCTGAGATAAAATGCCTCAAGTACAATAAAAGTCAAGATTATGTAGAGTATAAAGTACATATATTTATATGAATGTAAAGAGTATAAAGTACAAATATTTATATAAATTAAAGAGTATAAAGTACAGATATTTATAAATAAATGTAGGGAGGAAAAGTCCAAAGTTTACAGAAAAATAAATTCTCCACTAAAGTACAAATACCTAAAAAAAATCTATTTAAGTACAGTAATAAAGTACTTTTACTTCATCAGTTGCTCAATAGATGCATCAGTTTCATGGATTGTTCACCAGCGTCTCAGGGGATGTGACTAAACAGATGGAGGTCAAAGGTCATGCAATCCCTCTGGAGAAAGTCACATCCTGATTAAAAACAGGTACTGAAACTGTACGACGCTGCACTTTGAGTGTGTGTGTGTGTGTGTGTGGCTGTGGCATGGCTAAAAAACAAAACAAAACAAACAAAAAAACACACACACAATGAGCAACTTGTATTAAAGTTCACTGCAATGTAACAATGTCCACTGACAAGACAAGACACCACACTGTCCACATCATGTTTGGAAGAAAAGAGTGAGTTATCTTAGTGCGTGTTGTCTGCATTGTTTATCAGTCAAGTTAGCTAGCGGATGCTGCTCGCTAGCTCAGGTTAGCCAATAGCTCTTCAGATGGCCGTGCCGTTTTTTTCCATCTAAAATGAAAAATTTCCACACATGCGACATGTGTCTGTCACTCTCTTTTGTTTTGTCCTGACTGCTTACAATACGAGGTGACTCACTCACTGCAAACCGATTTTACCCAAGGGTACAATGAAAATATTCTGATTCTGATTCTATCTGGCGTTTGTTACAAACAAACACTGTCAAAATTGCTTAACAATTGAGCGATTTATGACAACTTTAATTGTATAAGTAGATCATTCCTCTATGGAAGTAATGAACCGTAGGAGCGAGTGGCCCCGATCCAAGATGGACGCCGCTCAAGTGGGGGACTGCAGTCAATTAGGCATCTATGTACATATGTCTATGGTCCAGAATAGATCCCATTAAACTTTGGTGAATGTAGGTCAAAGGTCAAAGGTAGGGTTGGGAACCGAAAGGGTGATCCACAACCATGTAGGTATGGGTGGCAATGTAGTATATATTTGCTACGTACTGTTAAACTCTGATTTATTGCACATGACGTATGTGTTGTCATGGTAACTCTTGTCATGTCCTGAAGGGGGCGTGTCCAGGCCAGTCTTGGTGGAGCTAAGTTTGGCAGTGTTTACATGCATGGAAAAATTCACTTACAATCGCATTATTGGACTTCCTCGCTCTAACTTCTCAAACTCCGACTTTAATCGGAGTTGGGCAGTAATTTATATTTCTCAAAGTGCATGTAAATGTAGCTATAGCATCTTGGGTTTCTGCAGAACTTGGAAACACAACGCAGAGGGAATAAAGCGCTCACACTTCTGCAGACCAACGGGAACAAAGGATGCAGAACATGATGTTATTTCAGAAAATGTGAACTGTGCGTATGAATCAAACGTGGTCCGCCTCAGAGGAACCACAGCGCGTCCCCTCAGGCTGCGCCGATCAGGAAGTTATTGTTAGCTTTAAGAAGGAGAATGACCACATGGAGAGAATCTCAAGCTCCAAAATGGAAACTTGATCCTCAGCCACGATGGGAGAGAAAACACATTTGTGTTTGTGTGGCTGCAGCCAGTCAAGACCAGGAAGCAACAAAGCCCTCAAGAGGTCAAAGGTCAAAGACAAGCCACAACAAATGCAGCATTCTTCCATCGGGCAAAAAATAACACAAGTCAAGCTTGGACACCTCCTAAAATGGGTGGATTTCCTCTGAAAACAGGTGGATTTCTACTAAAAATCAGTGGATTTCTCCTAGAAAACAGGTGCATTTCTACAAAAATGAATGGATTTCCTCTGAAAACAGGTGGATTTTCACTAAAAATATGTGGATTTCCTCTGCAATTCTCAGGCATTCCAGTTAAAGGAACTGTGGCAGAAACAGCAGAGGATGAAGATAACCCAAATTCCCAGTGTCACCAGTTTCCCAAGCTCATACCCCCCTACACCCCCACCCTGGCCTTGAGGATCTAAATGTATCTGAAGAGGACTATGCCAGTCCTGGTCCCATGAGTGAACCCCCGGGGGCTTCTGGGAGTCTGGAGTAGAGAACAGAACCTGATTATAGGATCATATTTAACACTAACAAACATCCTCTGGCTTTAACAGAATAGAATAGAATAGAATAGAATAGAATAGAATAGAATAGAATAGAATAGAATAGAGTAGAGGGCGGCACGGTGGTGCAGTGGTTAGCATCAGCATTAGTATTAGCACTCATGCGTCAGACAGAAGGTCCCTGGTTCGATTCCAACACCAGACCTTTCTGTGTGGAGTAGGTGTCTGCGTAGGTTTTCTGGCTCCTCCCACCATCCAAACACATGCTCTGATAGGTTAATGGGTTCTCTGCAGTGATGTATAAATGACTAAAAATGTTTACATTGTGAAATAAAAAGTCAAAATTGTGAGATATTAGTCAGTTTCTCTCCTCCAATGATTTTCTCTCTGAAGTGACTTATTTTTCATACTGTGACATCTGTTTAGTCTATTCTGAGAATGTAAAGACTATCAAGTACAGATATTTATATAAATGTAAAGAGTATAAAGTACAGATATTTACATGATTCCACAATTCCAGGATGGCTGCCAGCACTGTCCTTTGTGTGTTTGCTTCTGAGTGGTCTCTGAATTTGCATCTGTTTTAGTGAGATTTATTGACTTCTATAAGCTAAGCAGGTGTCTAAGTAAGGTTTACGTTCAAATCACTCATTATGAACCTTCCTGGGTGCTTTTATGAGCTTTTATGAACTCTACATCTGCTGGGATCAAAACCGCTACAGCTTGAATATCAGCTACCTTCAGCTTGGGCCGCAAAGGTCAGTCCTGGGACCACTTTTGTTTATATTGAACATTAATAACATCCATCAAAGCATATCAAATGCATAATTTCATTTTTATGTTGATGATACAGTCATGTACACTGCTGCTTCCACTCCTGTTCAAGCTCTCTTTTATGGTGATGTCCTGTATGTGCATGGCTCCTCCCACACTCTACAGTTACTGGACACTGTATCATGGAGCTCTGAGGTTTAAATCCCTGGTTTTAAATCTCTGACTCATCATTGTTCACTCTATGCTGGTGTTGGTTTTCTTTCTGTCCTTAAAGTTAGAAATAAACAAGGGAAAAAGTCCTTCCAGTTCACTGCTCCATTCACCTGGAATGAACTGCCAAAAACATTCAAACTTAGACAGTTGGTTTCACTGGTCACATTTAAGAGGATGGTATCTGACGTCTGGTTGAAGATGTTTTATTTGATGTGCAGGTACATTAAACACAAAGTATTAATACTTTGTGTTTAGTGTACATACACATGCACTTTTCTTTGTTTGGTTTGGTTTTTTATTGTTTTTTTAGCAAAGGTTTGGCTTGACACTGAGCACCTTGTTATTATGATGATTTATTTTATTTTATGAATGAATGTCTGTTGTATTACTGCCCATTTTGGCCAAGATACTCTTGGACAAGAGATTTTTAATTTCAGTGACTTTTTCCTGGTTAAATAAAGGTTACATTTATAGATATTTATATAAATGTAAAGAGTATAAAGTACAGATATTTATGTAAAAATGTAGGGAGTAAATATAAAAACACCACCTTTAAATACATCTGGGCACACAGTGCTGTACTCTGCAAAAACACTTGATCCCACAGAGAGAAAAAAACAGCAGCATTTAGTAGAAATTGTCAGGTAAAACATCTGATGAGTGTGTGTAAAATGATCAGTAATCTGTTCATCTGACCATTGCTGCATCAACAGGAAGTAGACACTGATATTTATCTGTGCAGATTAATAAGAATGTGCCATTTGTGACAGGCTGCTTTTATCATTTTCTTAATTTTCCTGCATAGTCACAACACTAAGAGAACACCCCACATGTCATATATATATATATATATATATATATATGTATTTATTTATTTATTTATTTTCATACAGGGTTTCGTAAGCCCGGTGGCCGAGCATGTTTTTGATTTTTCAAAAAAAGGTTAATATAAAATGATGACTATTATGTGTTATTATAAGACATTTATTAACAATACTTACATCAACTATCCACTCTAACAAAAGAACACAGTGTTGTAATGCAAAAAAAGTTATGCAATGGTCACATTTAAAAGTAAAATAAATTAAAATTAACACATACCTGCCAACATTTCAGTAGCAGAATCCAGTAGATTTTTATGCCAGTGGTGGATGTTGTGTTTTCAGGAGACACAAATGAACAAATGTTTTTTTTTTATAATGAAAAATGATGGTAAAGTGGTTTGTCATTAGTTTCCAGTGCATGATTAAATACTCTAAGACTGTTTTTTATCCAGAAATACAATTTTATTAGTCAATGGATGGCATGTATTGTTAAATTCACATTAACTTTATTAATTAATTCTCACTTTAATCACACACACACACACACACACACATACACACAGTGACAGATATATCCCTTGGTTGGATTTAACTTGCCTGAGAATCTTCAAACATATTCATGTTTTGTGTTTTCTTACATTAACATTGAGCTGCTATCATTAGTGTGTGTGTTTGTGTGTGTGTGTGTGTGTGTGTGTGTGTGTGTGTGTGTGTGTGTGTGTGTGTGTGTGTGTGTGTGTGAGAGACACTGTTCACAGATCAGATAATCAACAAATGATGTGTATACATACCATACATGATCTATGTCAACTGGAGAACATCAGCCAAATGATATGTATTCAGATTTTGTTTTGATATTCAAACCTAATAAATTATGGGAGATTATTGCATTGCTTGTATTATTAAATTCACAATAACTTTATTAATTTATTCTTACTTTAATCACATTAATATGGTATATGTAAATAAATCCATTGTCATCCTAGGAAAAAAAAAAAAAATGGCGTGTATTCGTTCCATACATGATCTATGTCAACTGGAGAACATCAGCCAAATGATATCTCTGCAAATTTTGTTTTTGACGTTCAGAACTCATAAATTACAGGAGATTCCTGGGAGAAATTACAAAACAGGAGGGGGGGCAGGAGATGGGTCTGAAAGTCCCAGGAAAAACGGGAATGTTGGCATTTATGTATTAACATGTTGGCAGTTGAGAACCCTCGGTTTGACTTGTGACTTTAGTGCAAAAAATAACATTAAATTATGAAAGTGTTTGCATTTACAAACTATCCTGTAACAATAAAACCTGAACAAATATGAACAACCTGAAAATTAAGCACAATTTGAACAATTTTCTGCTTCTGTTACTAAGTGTTTAATATTTTTGTAGATCTGAACGATAATGCACATATATGATCAGTTGAGGCAGAATAGTGTATTATTGTTGTATTGTATTATTTTATTCTTGAAAAATGTTAGTTGTTTTCAGGTTATTCACATCTTTCTCATTTGGATAGTTTACAAAAGTAAGTATTTTCGTATTTTAATGGGGGGGGGGGGGGGGGGTGCACTAAAACAAAGACAACATTTGGAATTGTCATTATTTATAGGTTATTATGTTATTAGTTTCTTGGAAAATAAATCAGGCTCAATGTGGATCCTGAAAAAATGGGTTTGAGAGCCGTGCTGTAAATATTCTGTTCAACACAAGACAACAATAGCAGCTTCTACTTTATTCCGACACATTCTGAAACCATTCCCGTGTTTTCCCATGATTTCATCTTGGCGTTTCACAACAGTGTCTTCCGTCACATCCACTCACCTTTACACCACTGCCAGGCAGACGCTTTATTGTGAAATATGATGCAAACATTAGCCAGGGATGTGACTATTTATGCTCCAGTGTTTTTAAATGAGTTCTTCTTGTTTTCCTTTGAGTCATGCATGAGTGTGAATTGTTCAGGTGTGGAAACAAAGACAAAGGCTTACGTGACACCAGGGCTGAGACTCTGCTTTAAATGATTTACAGAAAACTGATGATGGAAATTATACACATTTAACACTTTGATGCATGAATTCTGAAAATCTTAGTCCAGATTTTTTCCTAAGTATTTTTATTCCTGTTTAGGCTGAAAGAACAATGTGATGTAAATCTTTTTAATTAACCAATTTTTTATGGAGTTACAAAAATATCCACTCAGCTGGAAAACATGTGTTTAAGCTTTGAAGCAAAGAAACATGTATTTAAAACACAATATCAACACTATGAAATAAAAATTTTAATTCAATTTCTGTTTAAGAAGAAACTGTTCATTACTGTTAAAGGGATAGTTCACTGTTTTTCACATGAATTTGTATAAAATCAGTGTCTTTACTCTGGTGCACCCACAGTGACTTACCCCCAACAGTGTCCTGTGAGCCCAGTTCTGGTGCGGTTTTGGTCAAACCGAAAGTAGTCCCGCCCGGCAGGTTTCCTGGGGTCACAAAACTGAAACGTGTTTCTTCTCAAAACAGTATGTGTTGGAATGAGTAATTTATTTGCAGAACAAAACCATCACAGAACAAAAACTCACACCTCGTAATTGCTTGGAGCTACTTTCTCTCAAAAGCGATCAATGTGCGTTGTCACTGCTAACAGCTGTACACCTGCACATAGCAGCCGCAAACACTGCCGAACAACTGTTAAAGTATTTTGCTAAGGTACGGTCGTACATTTAGCTTTGTATTTTGTAAATTCAACTCTATAGAGTAAATTTAACTCTATACTGAGTACATTTTGCTCTATATTGAACACATGTAGCTTTATATTGAGTAAATGTAGCTCTATATTAAATACATGTAGTTCCCAATTGATGAAAGTTAGCTCTATAATGGTTACATTTAGTTCTATATTGAAAGAAAGGGTTAAGAAGTGAGTTAACATGTGTGTAAAAATAGATGTATAGCTATATATGTGGATGCCTCACAGACATGTGCATGAATACAGATCAGATTTCTGGAGCAGTGTGTTCACCTGGACATGTTACAACCTGTTTCCTTTAATCCACTTGTCAAATGAGAAACTATTAAAAACGTCATCTAGTGTCAGACAATGAAGTGCACAAATGTTCTGTCCTTCTGCAGAATCGTAAGACCGGGAAATTTACAAATGAGCTCAGAAGACATGATGACATAATGGCACAAATGAAAAAACAGGTTTATATATGTGCTCTTCCTCAGATTTAAACGTTTGATGGAAAAGCCTGCAGGCCAAGAAAACACCATGTGACTTCTGAGAAACAGCTGAGTCTTTGATAGTATTTATTTTTAATTAAATGGGACTCCTTGTCATCTGTATATTCTGCCCACAGCCACCTGTCAAACTGGTTCCTGTGAACAAATCCACTCGCCACATGTTTAGAAAAAACTTTTAAAGGCGGAGTCAACGATTTTGGATACTGTTGATACGTGAACTGACAATGAACAAACAGGTAGTAAACCTACTCCCATTCTGTATGGAATGTTACAGTTTTTTTATGTAACATAAACAACAAAGACAATCCATAAAATTAATGGTTAAATTAAATAAATAAAAATAATAATAATAAAAAAAAACAATCAAAATAATTCAATGATTACTTCCTGGGGTCAGATTAAAAGACAAAGCAGATAACAAACTATAAAGGCGTACAGCATTCTTAGATTTAACTTTTTCCAAAGAGTCCAAAAAGATAACAAAACCTGTACATGAGATGTGACAGACATGAATTTAGATTTATGAATAAAGTATTTTACAAGTATAATGATGTTGTTTACTAGATATTCCGTCTTTTTATCCTCCAACACAACACCAAATTGAATATTATCATAATTTAGGGGTGACAAGAGCTATTGATAAAGAGTTTTCCAGAATATATCAGCGATGTTACATCAGAAAAAAGGTGTTCCTGAGTTTCAATGTTATTTTTACAAAATGTACATTCATTAACATCAACATTAAATCTAAGGCGCAACAGTTCTTTACATGTATAAATATCATCCATTGTCTCAAAGTGCACTTCTTTAGCTTTTGATGGAAAAGAAAATTCATTGTCAGGGCGGTTCTTCTTTCTGGCTGACGGAACCGGAAATATTTAGTGCAGTGAGGAATGTTCATGGTAGGTTTATTAGCTCAGTGCTCCACATGAATAGTTTATTGATGAGAAATTCCATCTGTATTTGGAGAACAGTTAGGTCAACATGTATAATATGACATACTGATCGTTTGGAAGCTAATTTGTTGTAGTTGATATCCCTGAATTACACATTTCAGCAGCATTTGTGATACGTTAAGCTAAAGCTAATTATGCTAACTTTTTTTTGTTGTTGTTGCTAATTATGCTAACCCTTATAGCAGAGACTGAGCACTGTTACCAGCCGTGACTGACCCATCACAATACCTATTTCTGTATGTTCAGAATAAACAAAGGGCAGAAAAGTTACAGAGACTTTCCTCTTTTCATTCACCTGTGGGACACAACGACATAAAAAAAAAATACACAATGTAGCCGATTACATAAAGTACAAGTGGAAATAATAAATGCTGATAAAGAGAGGTTAAAAAGAAAGAAAAATAATTATTTTGGAGCTACACTAGCCTTTTTTATGTTAGTTTTTATTTGTGTTTTGTGGTATCCTGTGTGTAATACTCTCCCATTCCACCAGAGGGAGCACTTCTCCTGTGACCTGAGGATATGATCAGTGTTAGTGTGTACAATAAAAAAAGATAAAAGAGATGCCTTGGACAGACATCATGATTTATAAGTATTAGTACACGTTACAGCATGGTGGTGCAGTGGTTAGCACTCGTGCCTCACAGCAAGAAGGACCCTGGTTCGAATCCCATACCAGACCTTTCTGTGTGGAGTTTGCATGTCCTCCCAGTGTCCGCGTGGGTTTTCGCCGGGCACTCCGGTTTCCTCCCACCATCCAAACACATGCACTGATAGGTTAATTGGTTAATCTAAAATTGTCCGTAGGTGTGAATGTGAGAGTGATTGTTTGTCTATATATGTTCAACCCTGAGATGAACTGGCGTCTCATACAGGGTGTACCCCGCCTTCGCCCATTGTAGCTGGATTAGGCCCCCAGTGACCCCCGCGACCCTAGTGAGGATAAAGCGGGTTCAAATAATGAATGAATGAATGAGTACACGTTATCACATGTTTAATTCAGAATAAAGGTTCATTCCTCTTTCAGATGAACCATATAAACACCAGTTGAAAATGATCATTCTGAATGAAACTGAATTCCAAATAAAGTCACTGGTTTATTACAGTTAATTTATGGTGTATATATAGTTTTTCTTAATTGTTAAGAAATTAACAAACAATGCATTTTTCTTCTATACAATTTCCCCCCTAATGGTTCAACTCATTAAAAAAGCAAAATATAATACTATTACAGCCACTATCTGCTTCTGCATTGTGTGAATATTATATTACTGTTAAGACTACGTTGAATATTAATATACGCCAAACCATGTGTCCTGTGAATGACGTTTGCAGAAAAAAAGTTGTGAAAATCAGTGAAGTATTCATGATTGATTCATTGCTCTGATTGGTCACTGCGCATGTCAAACAGATGACAGTCAGTGGAGGTTCAATACAGCGTCTACTTTTTTTAATTATGTCTATGGTTTTGGATCACAGCTGATCCAGTTGTTAACACCTGGATGCTTTTGAATCAGCTGATCTAGTTCAGATCTGTTTCCAGTTTGATGATGAAACTCTTGTATTCAGGTCTGAGGTTGAGCAGCAGAACGTATCCTGAGAACGTACACAAACACACACCCACTTCAGTCAACACATGCCTTATGCTCTGACACAGGAATGTGTTCAGGGCCTGAGGCAGCACACACAAGGCTGGTCTGTAGTTCAACACTCACAGTTGCACTACAGCTCCGCCCAGTGGTCAGCTGGTGTACTGCACAAAAAATACCACAGAAGAAGAAAAAGACAGCCTGAGGACAAAGAGAACCTGGTACCAGATGGTTCTCCTGAGGTTCTAATAATATGATGGTTTAAGAACAGAGGGTATGTTCTACTGACTACCATCTGTTCTACTGTCTAACTGCTCTACTGACTGTTCTACTGACTGACTGTTCTGCTATCTGACTGTTCTACTGACTGACTGTTCTACTGGCTGTTCTACTGACTGACTGTTCTATTGACTGACTGTTCTACTGGCTGTTCTACTGACTGACTGTTCTACTGACTGTTCTACTATCTGACTGTTCTACTGACTGACTGTTCTACTGGCTGTTCTACTGACTGACTGTTCTACTATCTGACTGTTCTACTGACTGACTGTTCTACTGGCTGTTCTACTGACTGACTGTTCTACTGTCTAACTGCTCTACTGACTGACTGTTCTACTGGCTGTTCTACTGACTGACTGTTCTACCATCTGTTCTACTGTCTAACTGCTCTACTGACTGTTCTACTGACTGACTGTTCTACTGACTGTTCTACTGGCTGTTCTACTGGCTGTTCTACTGTCTAACCGCTCTACTGACTGTTCTACTGTCTGACTGTTCTACTATCTGACTGTTTCTGAGGTTTGTGTTCTGCTGTGTTGCCTGTAAGCAACTGAGGCGATAGTTAATTTTTTTCTAAGTGACTTTAAACCTTATAAATAAATAATTTTAAATATTAACATTATAAATACCTGTTAGATTGATTCAATTATTCAGGTGCGTGTAAATTCTGTCTGCGGTGTAAATCTTGTAAGGGATTGTTGTGTAATAATAAGCTGTTAAGTGGTTTTTAAGCACACAGTAATAATAGATGAGACTGAACAAAGACTGGTGTCAGAAATCCACCTGAGCTCATTCCATGTTCATGTGGTGGAAAAATGATCCACCTTCACAGTCACATATGGCAATAACCATGTATCTGTGTCACTAACCATGTATCTGTGTCACTCACTACATTCACATGCACTTAGTGAAATGCTAATTATTGCCTTAGTTGGACTAATCTCTTTAGTTTTCTTAGTCCTGTTTACACCTTTGTGTGACTGGAATGGAACTGGAGTTTTAGAAGTGGGACAAACCAAGTGGTCCATATCTTTGTGGTTGTGGCCCATAATTTTCTGGTTGTGGTCCATATCTTCGTGGTTGTGGTCCATATCCTCATGGTTGTGGTCCATATCTTCGTGGTTGTGGTCCATATCCTCATGGTTGTGGTCCATATCTTTGTGGTTGTGGTCTATATCTTCACGGTTGTCGACAATATCTTCATGGTTGTGGTCCATATCTTCACGGTTGTGGACAATGTCTTCATGGTTGTGGTCCATATCTTCATGGTTGTGGTCCATATCTTTGTGGTTGTGGTCCATATCTTCACGGTTGTGGACAATGTCTTCATGGTTGTGGTCCATATCTTCGTGGTTGTGGTCCATATCTTCATGGTTGTGGTCCATATGGTCATGGTTGTGGTCCGTATCTTCTCTGAGTGTTGTTGTCCTGCTACATCTGCTTCAAATCTGTTGAGCCTTTGTTTACTGATATTTATTCTTTTATGGTGCTAATTGGAAGAATGCTAATGCTAAAGGGCGTATAGCACCTCCTTGTATTTAGGAGTCCAACAATTATCTATCTATCTATCTATCTATCTATCTATCTATCTATCTATCTATCTATCTATCTATCTATCTATCTATCTATCTATCTATCTATCGTTACAGTGTGTTTGTCCCCAGTTTCCATGGTTACCACATATTTGAAGGCTAATGTTCCTCTCATTCCCCTTTCTCCATCAGTCCTCTCTGGGTTTGTGCAGAGTTCATACATCCACCTCCACCCAGTGTGAGAGGAACTGTCACCAAACTGAATGGGTACCAGGGGTCAGCGTGAATAATTAAGTACCAATATTTAGACGCCGCCAGGAGTACCACGGCACGTGAGGAACAATAACACACTGTCACTACGGGAAGAAAATTCTATTGTGAAAATAAAGCCAGTGATGTGGTAGGGCCTGGAGAAATGAACGCTAAGAGTACACTTAATTTACCCACAATTCATCAGTAATTGCTCACTATTATAACAGTATCATGACTTCATCAGGTGCAGTTTGTAGGTTTTACTGGATACACAAGCAACTGCATGAATGACAATGGATTCAACATTTGAATAATTAGCCTTTTGTAACATTAGCCTTTCATAATATTAGCTTTTCATAATGTCAGCCTTTTGTAACATTAGCCTTTCACAATGTTTGCCTTTGTGACGTTAGCCTTTTGTAACATTAGCCTGTCTTAATATTAGCCTTTCATAATGCTAGCCTTTGTGACGTTAGCCTTTTGTAACATTAGCCTGTCTTAATATTAGCCTTTCATAATGCTAGCCTTTGTGACGTTAGCCTTTTGTAACATTAGCCTGTCTTAATATTAGTCTTTCATAATGCTAGCATTTGTGACGTTAGCCTTTTGTAACATTAGCCTGTCATAATATTAGCCTTTCATAATGGTAGCCTTTGTAACGTTAGCCTTTCATAATGTTAGCCTTTTGACCCATAAAGACCCAGTGTGACTTTTGCTGCAGCTCCAAAATAATTAGTCTTTCTTAAATGATTCATTGACATTTATTATGACATTTTTGGTCTGTATTTTGCATTTCTTCAATAACTAGAAAAGCACTCTGAGAAGCCCCCCACCCACCGGATCACCACCAAAAGCTAATCATTTCCAGATCTCCCCGTTACCAACCTACCCTGAAAATGTCATCAAAATCTGTCCATAAGTTTTTGAGTTATCTTGCTAACTATCAGACTAACAGACAAACTGGCAAAAACAAAAAATCTGGTATGTTCCCCAATTTGATTTACTGGTTCATGTCCAGTAGATGTTCATAAAAAAAGAGAAAATGTACAAAAACGCCCAACAAGGACCTCATGGTTAAGTGATTTATCATCATTTATTATATTATCAATTTAATTTTCTAAAATTATTATTATTAATTAGTTTACACACCTTCAGTTGATAATGACACTTTAATAAATAGCATGTATTTTTATCCCAATATGTGGAACCATTCTACTGATTATTTAGACACAGGTTTTATACATGTATAGGATTTCCTTTTTCCTTTCTTTTTTAAACATTTAAAAAATATATTTAGTTATTTTAGTGTATATATAAATATATATTTTTTAAATCATTTTCTTTTCCTTTTTAATTGTTATATATTTCTTTTACAAAGTGTGTCCTGTAAACTGATATCTCACCCATAAAGCAAACAGAAATGTATCACAACCAGAGAAACAAGTTCATATTCAGTGTTTACATGGTTTTTAGGTGTTAATATTTACCTACCGAATTGTTTTATATCATTTAATTTCAACCTGATAAGAGTTGTCCTTCTGACTAAGGTGGTCACATGATGCATATTTATTCTTATTTTACTGTTATTGTTATTCCTAGTGGCACATTGTGGTCTGTGTAAAAGCAGATAGTGTTAAAATGTTAGGAAGTTATAGATCTTTTCTCCTTTTTTTTCTCTGTTAACTTTATAATATAAAATGTTGTTTAACCTGTTTGTTTCAGCGTCTAAATTAACTCTAAAACTTCCAAATAAACTCTACTGAACTTTTCCTAAGTTATTTATCAACACTTATAATATTATTTTCTGTCCTATGCATTTTAGTGGATTTCAGCATCTGTTGTATATATCAGATAAAGAGTCTAAATTCCAAGTCACTAAGCACAACCAGAATTAATCGACATATAAGGTGCACTGTCATTTTTGGAGAAAATTAAATTATTTTAAGTGTGTCTTAATAGTCTGGAAAATACAGTAACATTGAATCTTAAAAATGACAAGAATGACCATAACAAGAGTCCAGTCCCATGTTGTATTTCCTGTGTGTTTGGCATCAGTTTATCTGTGGTGGCTTTGGAGCAGGTGTGTGATCTGTGGTGGATCCTTTGGCCCCCAGAACAGTGACTCAAACTCTTCCTCCTCCTCCTCTTCCTCAGTGTCCTTCGCCTCCTCTTTGCTCTTGGTCTTCTGTGCTCGCTGACGTCCTGAGGAGAAGTGAGCGGTCAGTTTGTTCACTTCCTGGATGACCGTCCTCACGTCCAGTTCATGTTGACACGCTTTCAGAGTCGCCTTATTGAAGGGAAACGTCCGAATAAAGTCTCCAACTCTGGCTGGAGGAACGGGTCCTCTGCTTTTCTGAGACACACTCCTGCAACACACAACACTTTATTCCACTGGTCACAAACAACACATATATACAATATATATACAAAACATATAAGCAGGTCTTCCTCCTCTCTCCACCTCTTTGTGCCCTCTGCCCGTCTCAGCACCATGGGGAGCAGAGAATTCAGCCGCTCTGGAACTCTCTCCCACAAGACATCCGTAACACTGTTTCTTTGACCCATTTCAAATCGAAACTCATCTGTTCCGAAATGTCTGCTCCCTGTAATCCACTGCTCCATTTTACTTTGCTGTGCTTATTGTTACTGCTGTTTTTATTTATTTGTATTGTGTTTTTATATTTGTAAAGTGTCCTTGAGTGTTGTGAAAGGTGCTGTTAAATAAAATGTATTATTATTATTATTATTATTATTATTATTATTATTATAAATATATATATGTCACAGTAGAGATGGCAATACAGTAGAATGGACAATTTTCCTTGGAGAGATTCCAATCGCAACCTCTACTTGGAAAATTGCCAAATCTACTAGTAGAGATTGCAATTGGCATCTCCTCTAGGACAATTTCCAATTCACTAAGAGAAAGTTTAATCATTCAATCAAAGGTAGTCAAGATAGACAAAGAAGAAAATGCTCACACACCAAAAAGGTGAAAATACAACTGTGACATGAAGTGTAACATCTCAAGAAGTGTGATGGTGTATAATTAGAAAACTAATTGCAACCTGATGTGTATAATTGATTAATATTGTGTTCTTATATGGGTGATATGAACATTATAGAATTATATGATGAAAATTGTGATGTAAAAAATATTATGTGTGGAAGAAAATAAAAGAAACATCTGGTCTTGTCATTTATATTGTCCACTATTATTGAATTCTGTAAATGTGACATGTTAAATACAATTATTGTTACTGATTGATACTTTTCATATTTTTAGAGTTCCCTTTTATACAGATTTCATCTGTCCTAGGAGAATTAGTAATTCTGCTAGGACAGATAGCAACTGAGATTGTATTTATTTAGGACTTCAATCTCCCCTAGGAGAAATGCCAATTGCAATCTCTACTAATAGAACTGACAAAAATAAAAATAAACCCTCAAAAAAATACAAATAAATACTCAAGTAAAGTACAGATACCTAAAACCTGTATTTAAGTACCATAAACAAAGTACTTCAACTAAGTTACTTCCACCTCTGATATAGAGAGATGCATTTATGCACTTTGATGATCTATCTATTGTATCTTTCTTATGTGTTGTATGTGGTAGCTTTGATTTTCCAAAACAAATGTCCCGCAGGACAAGAACGATCTTGAATCTTAAATCTAGAATTTGATCTGGGATTCAGTCTGTTGTGCAAATTGACTTTATCCCTCCATCTATGTAGGCCAAAGCTCCAACACTTTCCAACTTCTAGAGTGTACTTACTGCTTAATATTTCAGCGCATGCAGGAGAGTCGGAAATGACTGGTTTCGGTTGGATGATGAATCTTTAATATGTTACACAAAACTACAGAAAACACAACATACCTGTGAATGTGCGGGACCTTCCAGGAGACGCTGGAGGCTTTTAATCCCAGCCACTGTGGAGGGATATCACGTTTCGAGGAAGAAACGTCGGCCTCTGCTAAGTGCTCCCTCTCAGCTCGGGTTTCGGCATCATCATGGTTCGTAACCTCAGATACATGACGACTCTTGTTGTCCGTCAGATATGGACACATCTGCCTTTTAGTCCTTGAGTGTTGGCTGTAGATCAGGTCTATGGTCTGGCTGTTGGTTGATGTGACTACACTGGTTGCGTACATCTTATTCAAGTCGACAGGTGGAAAAGGTCCCGATACAAAAGTTAGTGGACCCAACTTCCTTTGGCCCTTTTCGGCTTGACTTCTAAGTGAAGGTAATTTAGGAATACATGGCTTTTTTTCACCGATCTTCAGGTCTTTTGACATCGGAAGGACAGGCACCGAAGTGTACGAAGGTTTGACGATGTCCAAAGACATTGCCTTGCTCCGTTCCTTTCTCCGATATGCTTTGTCTCGCAAACCGTCAACCCACGTGTAGTTCATCAAATCAATCAAGTCGCCGACGAGGCTTTTCTTGACGGCAATGTCAGCCTGGCAGTCCAGCGTGAGTGCCGGGCTGTAGTTGACCTCCAGGAGCCATGGCTTGAACCGCCCGTCAATTAAGATGTCAAAGCCAAAGAGCTCCACACAGTTGGGGCTCGGGGGAACGGACGGGGCAATGGTGAGCAAGGTCAGGGTCACAATGTTGTTGATCCTCTGCCACAGGAGAAGCTCGTTGACGTCTTGGCTGTAGAGGAAGTGTCGGAACTTGCTCATGGTCCACTTGCATCCCTGTCCAACGCTCTCTTTGTCCGTTTTGTAGAAAGGACTGAACTTGTTGATGCTGGTGTTGGTGAGGTGGGCGTACAGGTTCCACAGCGACGACAGCCCGTACTTCTCGGTGGCGAAACGGACCAGACCTTCCTGATGAATGTAGACGGTTAGTGGGTTGAAGCTCTTCACGCACACGTAGATCCTCAGGTCGAACTTGTAGCCAGAGATCAGCAGAGGGTCGCAGATGTAGCGCTGGACGATGACAGTGCAGTCATACACCAGGCTTTTAATGTCCTGGAAGATGAAGATCCCTCGGCCTCGGGACAGATCCACAGGTTTGCAGATCCAGTAGACCGATGCGCCCTTGCTCATGCGCAGTTTGTTGTATTCGGCCAGGAATCGGATGTAGTTGTTCGGGAGGATGAAGGTGGTGGGACTGAAGTTGTAAACGGACGCACCGAATGTGGCTTTCATCCTCGTCAGGTTTCGTGCCAAACAATCCTGTGGGAAAAATGTCAAGTTAATACATGAGTGGATGGATGGATGAATATAAGGAAAAATACAAAAATCCACTGGTTGAATAAGTGAGAATGATCTTATTCAAATTAGTTTAATCAGATTAGTTCCAGATCTATTGTTTATTAATCAGTTCCTCTGGAGGTGATTCTGTCTGATTTGAATCTGATCGCATGTTTAAACTATAGAAATGAGACTAAAACACTTGAGGTCGGATGTATATGTTTACAGTGTTTATTCTGTTGATGTTGAAATATGTTGTTTTTATCATTAATGCTCAGTTACTGAAAACACAAAACACTTGATAATATTGACTTTGCTGTTTGTGTTATTTATTGACTAAACTGAGTAATTGTGACCTGTGACCAAACACATCTTCTACACACTAACTCACTTTTAAAGACTTTATTTTTAGATACATTTGAATCTTTTATTATTTTTCCTGTTAAAATAAATATTATTTCATTCATGGAAAAAGTGCAGTTTTACTTTTTACTTTTGTACTTGAAGTTACTTGTACTTTTACCAGATTATTTTTACACACCAGTAGCTGTACTTCTACGTAAGTACTTGTATCACCTGTGTGTATAAGTACAGAACAAACCCTCACCTTCCGTGTGATTTCAGCAGTTTTGGGATGGTGGTTGAGCCGTTGCCATGGCATCAGGTTCTGGTACTGGGCACTGCAGAACCTTCGGGTCCTCCAGTAGAGGTTCCAGTCCTCCTGGGCCCGCTGGCCGGCCTGGTAGTCCTCCCATCCACGCTCCAGAAGAACCTCCCTCACCAGCTCTGGTCCTCGCTCAGGGAGTCTGAACACCAGAGCTGAAGCCATGGACCAACATCTGCTGAAGTCAAGAACAGATATTTATATAAATGTAAGGAGTATAAAGTACAGATATTTATATAAATGTAAACAGTATAAAGTACAGATATTTATATAAATGTAAACAGTATAAAGTACAGATATTTATATAAATGTAAGGAGTATAAAGTACAGATATTTATAGAAATTTAAAGAGTATAAAGTTGAATTTTATAATTGTGATGTAAAACAGGAAGGTGTGTAAAACCTTAATACATCTGGATTTTTTTGTACGTAAGTATTTTTGCAGATTTTCACCTGTGCAGATATCCAGTAGGAAAGTCTGAGTACATGAGGCCCCGATACCTAAAAAAACCCTACTTAACCCTTTGTTGGTCACACTACAAAAATCACAATTAAAAAAAAAACTTTGGGGGGGGGGGGCTTTTCCCACCTCACAGGGACAATTATAACATAAAACAGTTTTTTACTGACCCTAAATTTAACTAAAGTATTAAAACTCAAACATTAGTCCTTCATCAATCTTGCCAACATAATTTGTGACTTGGTTCAAATTAGAAGTGTTCACTCTTTGTGTTTGTATCATGAGTGATTAGCATTAGCAATTAGCATTTCATGACCTTTTACTATCATCTGTACCATTTGGTAGAGCATGTTTTAAAAATATATTACATGTATACCTAAGTATTTCTGAAATGTGATGAGGATTATTTATGTAAAATAGACTCTGTAAAAGTTAATGAAATGGACAAAATCGGACTTGCCTGCAATTTTGTGTAAAAAAAAAAAGATCATAGCAGAGGTGTTGTCACGGTTACCATCTTCTTCCTTGGTGGAAAAATATATACTAGTTTACTACTAGTTTGGCTGGAATATATCATTGACAGTGCCACCCAGTGGTGTTTTTGTGCTTTACATTCATCTTACAAAAGGGGGAGACTGTCCAAAAAGTGGTCGGCACGAGATCGGAACGGAAGTAACAGAATCCAACATGGCGCCGTCTATACGCTTCGTAAATAATCATAATCAAACAATCATCATCATTTAGGCAATATGGTTCATTGTTGTTTTCATTTGCCAGCTGCATTGTCGATGTTAATGTTGGCTTTTAATGGATTTATGTGATTATTTATGAAGCCTATCGACGGGCGCCATTTTGGATTATTTTACTTCCGTCCCGGTTCCGTGTATAATCTAGTATAATCGACCTCCAAGAAGTTTGGTGTCAAATGACTTGAATTTAATTTAGATATTAGGATTCAAAGTTACCTCTACCAAACGTTTGAGCTGACCAACAAACTGTTAAATACAATAACAGATTACTATTACTTACCGGTAGTTACTTCCACCTGTGCTTTTACTGTTTCTGTGTCATTTGCACATTGTCCAGTTGTTGTGTTTTTGTTTTTTAATGCCCTTAGTAACATTTCAAAATAAAATCAAGTGGATTTTTGAAAGTAAACAACATAAGTTAATCTAAATCAAATTGATGTGTTAATTTTGACAGCAGTTATATATATAAGCCTCGGATGAAGACACCAAATGATGTTTTAATTATTTCTTATTTCTTCATTTTCAATAAAAATCTGGTATTTTCTTATATTTAATTCACTGATCATAAAATTTCATAAAAGCTCAGATCAATTACAGCAGGGCTCTCAAATTCATTTTCCACTTTCAGCCTGATATGATCTCCAATGGGTCGGACCAGTAAAATGAAAACATAATGACCTATAAATAATGACAACCTCACATTTTGTCTTTGTTTTAGTGCAAAAAAATCAGTTTTTAACTATAAGGGCAATTATAACAATATTCTGCCTCAATTTATTATTTGTCCATATGTTTTATTATGGATCCGTTCTACAACGACACTAAACTCTTAGTAACAGAAGCATAAAATGGTTTTCTTTAGACATTTCAAGTTGTTCACATTTGTTCAGGTTATTCACATTTTATTGTTCCATGATATTTGTAAATGTAAACATTTTCATTATTTAATATTTTTTTGCAGTAAAACAATGACAACAATTTAAAGTTGTCATCATTTATAGGCAAAAAAACTGAGAAGGAAATATGGAGTCATTTAATGTTATTATTAAGACGTGTTAAAAGAAGACATTAAAAACATAAACAGATGTAAAAAAAAAAAAAAAAAAAAGTTTAAAAAAGGTGCAAACATAAAAATGGTAAAATATGGTAGAAAATGTAGAACAAATACATAAATGTAAAAGTGCATTTAAACACATGCTGAAAACACACAAACATATAAATATATATGTTAAAAGACATTTTTTTAAAAACCACACAAAAATTTTGAAAAAGGCATTTAAACACAGATAAAAAATAATACACATTTTTAAAATTAAAATAAATATAGAGGAGGGAAAGAGTGGATTTTGGGTTGTTTTAGAGGACTTCATTGTCACACACTTTGAAAACCACTGATTTAAATCTCTACTAAAACTATGACAGACATCTAAAAGTGGATGAAAACTGTGGACAGAGTGAGTGTCATACCTGGACGGTTGCCACGGTTACCGTTTCAGTCTCGGCTGCTTCCATCAGTGAAGAGAAGCAAAGTGTTTCTGAGGTAAATGTGAGACGCTCAAACAAACCTGACACTGTCTGCCTCCAGCGCACGCCACAAGTCACATGGTCACACCGAGGACTTTAAATACAGCCCATAATAATAACTGCCCCAGTGCAACTAACTGAAAATACAGCCCATAGTAATAACTGCCCCAGTGTACCTAACTGAAAATAGAGCCCATACACTGACAAAAGTAAAACATTGAATCAAATTAAAACTTCTTCTTCAACAGGTCACACATAAAAACATCTAGTTGAATGAATCACATTAAATGAAAATAACTCTAACCCTATGCAATTTAATTTGGTCACTCAACTAATTTTTTTGTGTGACCAAAACGAGTCAAAATTATGAGATAAAAAGTCTAAAGTATGAGATAAAAAGTCATAATCATGAGATAAAAAGTTACAATTATGAGATAAAAAGTCAAAATCATGGGATAAAAAAATAAAAATCATGAGATAAAAAGTCAAAATTGAAGAAGATTTTTTTAAGTTGATTCAATGTTTTACTTTTTTCAGTGTAATAATAACTTCCCCAGTGCAACTAACTGAGAATACAACCCATAATAATAACTGCCCCAGATTACAGACATTTGATACCAGTTCCCTGTTAATGTCATTTAGATTTGACTGATTATTTTGAGGAGAAAACCCCTTCACATCCCTCAACATCCTCTAACTGGACAACTTTAGACACACACATTATGTTTGTACTGGGCACCACTTGTTATGTGTGATTTTATTTTAGATTTAATTAGTGACCTTTTCATTTAGGATAAGCCTTCTTTGAACTGTTTGCATCTATCGGTTTTATTTATCCTCACTTTTAGGTGAGTCTGTCACCATGGTTACCTGTAGGGATTCATAATGTCCAGCAGGTGGCAGTATCCAGTCACACAGTAACAATACAGTTTGGCAAAGTGTCCAAACACTTCATGAAGCATCATCTTCCATTACTAGTTGTTACTTTACTGGCGTGTGTATTGTCCATGAAGTCTAATGAGTTAATGAGACTGTGGTACACGTGAACAGGAGGAGGATGAATGCTGCCAATGCGTCCTGGGATGCACTTTTCGGCGTGTGCAATCTCTCTCTCCCAATTCAATTCAATCTAAAGAGCTTCATTGGCATGGAAAACAGACATTGCCAAAGCAGTTGTGCAGAAGTACAAAATCAGCTCAGCCCAAATTTCTTGCGTTTGGGTTCAGTTCCGGTGCTCAGGTGGTCAAAAAGGATAAATAATCAAATAAAACTAGTGTCATTTCCGTGTTCTGTTAGCGATACAGTATGTACAGTACATGTACATGTTTGCACATACAAGTAATTTTCTTCGGTTTATACTGTGTTTCAGTATATATAGAGCAGTATATGTACATATATGAACACATAGAATGTGTCCAGGTGTCAGGACAGTGGACATGTCAACTGTCCAAATTGCTTGGTGTGAAGAATTGACAGGGTTTTAAGATGACAACACTTACAAGTATTCATTCTCATTTTAAAGGATATATTTTGAAGTTCGGAGACGCCAAAGCGAGAAAACGGGGTTCACCAATTATGACCGGATGGATCTTTCTTTTCGCAACAATTCCGGAAAGCTCATGGGGTCTGAGATCGGAAAATTAATGAAATAAAATGTTAATATGGTATCTGGTTTGTCATGTGCCCTGAACCACACACATGTTGTGCCTCATAATAAATAATAATTATCGATGTGTATTTCAACTGCTTCTGTTAACCAACGGCTGGTTCATTTGCGAGTAAAACCTGTTCATAATTTGGACTACACGCCTGGCGCACATGTGACGTCACAACAGACTCCACACTACAGCTGAGCGGACTGTGATGTCACATACGCGACGCATTGTAGTCTCTTTCTAATCCCACATAAAACCTAACGTCACGTTTGCTTCCTGTCAAAAACGGGTGGTTTGCCTATGACACATCAAATATTTCTTATTAACCACTATCATATGTGAATTTCAGAGCACTTGTCAAACATTCACTCACTTGATTTTTTTGCGAGCTAAGCACTTATGGACGAGAAATAAATATGAAAAAATTTAGAAGATTTGTAATGCAATAAATGTTTATGTACCCTTGTAAAAATATATATATATGAAAATGGGACATATGCCTTGTAAAGACATTTTCTTTTTCTTTTTTCTTTTCTTTTTTTTGAATTTTAAAATATTAAATATTAAAAAAAAAAAAAAAAGAACAACAACGGGTGGAGATTTCCTTTTATCAAAGATGAGTGAAGAATGTGAGAAAACATCAGCAATCTTTAAATTCATTTTACAGAAGCTACAACAGTCGTTAATTCCCATAATCCACCATTTTGTTTAGTCATTCCTAACTTTCAAATCAAATTTTAAAAGGCAGTTTTCAAATCTGTTAATGTGGCATAAAATAATAATAATGAATTTCGTATGCTCTTTAGTGTTAGTGCTGCTTAGTGTTAGTGCTGTCTCTCAGAATGTATCTAGCTTCAATATTATGCTCAGGAAACAACTGTTTGGCTTTAAAAACAGAATTGAATCATCTGTCAACACTCTGCTTAAGATAATTATTAATTCAGATGCATATATTGGATCCAAAACAAGGATATACTGGTACAAGAGCTTGTATGTGCAGCAGTTTTATTATTTTTAAGCGGACTGATAATAATATTCTGCAATATCTTTTTTATAAAAAATGTTTTACCCTTATTTTTAATCTTTTTTTAAATGTATTTTATTTTACATGCTATACACGGCTATATGGACATGTAAGTTGTTGCACTGTCTGAAATAAATAACGAATTGAAATGGAATCATTCATAACTTTCTCTGGACTCCTCTGTGAAAGAGCTACATCATCCTAAAGATTACGCTGATTTATTTGAAAAACAATCTTTTAGCCTCACCTGCCCTGACTGATGCACCACTAGACCCATACATGGAATGAATAGGCTAGACTAGTGATGACATATTGTGGCAGTTATGTCACATGTGGGAGGTCGTATTCACACTAAAGAAATGATAGCTGTAAAGTTTGAAGTCGTACTTCTAATTTTTTAAGTCGTACTTGTACTTTTTGACAAATACACACTGGTATCCAATCTGTGGACACAAATATACTGACAGTTATCTTACACCATACACTGAATTATATTGATGATGTCTGAAAAAGATGAGGGCCAAATGATTCACACCAACATGTCCCAGAGCCGTGAATGCAGCACCGGAGCGCGCATGTCATGTGATGTGAGGTCATGTGGCGCATTCACTTCCTTCTGACTCGGTCCTTAGCTGACACAGTCTGCTGTATCATGTCGACGTAATTAGGCTTCGCAGCCACAAACCCCCGGAATAAACATGGTATTTGGGAGTAAATCTGTCCTCCGGTCGCCTGTGGAGCTGGTCCTGGGGGTCGCGGTGTGTTTGGGATGTTTATTGGCGCGTTCCGGAGCGGAGGGGGACGACGGTGTGTGGTACCAGGACCTCTGCAGGTACAAATCAACACACCTCCAGGAGAAACACCGCAAATATACACAACAAAACCAGGCTTGAACAGACGCCGCTATGCTAAATTCACACAGAAAACACGGAATAATGACGTTAACGACACCACAGTCTAATAATGTAACAGTTAACGGCGTTTCAAGCCAAACACTGCTTTGTTCCTCTTATGAAATAAGCATTTGAATGCATCTTCACCAATATAAACGTTAAGAAAATAGCAAAAACACAGGTGAAACTCTAGGTTTCGCTACTGAACTGTGCTTTTTTGTGATTTGTTGTCGATGTTAAATAGTTAAAGTCTCTCCTGAGTTAATTAAACGACTTGAATTGTGACAAACAAAAGAAACTTGAATGGTTATTGATTGAATCAAACCTGCTACGTGTAGATTAGCTAAACCGCTAAGTGTGCTAACGCTAAATGTTAGCCTCTTACTGTAAACTGACCCGGTTAGAAAATAATGAAATACACGTCGGTAGGGCAGGGAAAAAAGCAGAACAGGGCACGTTTTATTAGTGTTACTGGCTGGACTGTCTTACTTCAGTTCAGTTGACACAATCATCCTGTGGTCAAATATTGACACAGCATTAATGGCAACCATGTGACTCAACCTGACTGCTGTCATTTCCTTGTTTTGGCAGCTCTAGTTAACTTACAAAGTCAGCTTGTGCAAAAATACCAGTTCATTTTTTGCTTGTTTCGTTTCACAGCTGCAGTGTCTGATCGATTGGACACAGAACTGATGCTTCTTTGCTGTTGAATTTTTAATCACAACCAACAAAAAGTGAACACACAAACACATAAACAATACAGAATCTAAACAGAATCAACCTAAAGCCCAAATAAGGCTGGTTGAAAAGAAGGAAGAAAGATATGAATAAGTCAAATAAGAGGCAGGAGTTTATGTCTAAATAAAAAAAAAGGTAAAATACACTCAAGAGCTTAAGTTTAGTTTAATTCAAAATACATGTATATTCAAAAAGTCTTCTGAAATACAGACAAAAACACCAAAAATATAAAAGACTCAAAACAGATGGAAAAATAAGAATATATGTATATACAGTTAAAATTCAACACCTTTAACAAAACTAAACAACTGTTCCCTTGAATCGACCAACAAGAGAAAATCACACAATTTCTTTCTTTCTTTCTTTCTGTCTGTCTGTCTGTCTGTCTGTCTGTCTGTCTGTGTTTTTATTTATTCTTGTTTTTTAATTTTTGTTTATTTTAAAAAACAGTGTATTTATTTTTAAAGTTTTTGTATTACATTTTAGGTTATTTATTTTTAATTTATTAAAATTTTTAATTTAAATGTTAAATGTATTTTACATTTTTATCTTTTTAATTCATTTTGTATTATTTTTTAAGTTATTTTTTATTCATTATTTATTTTTAAAGTATATATTTTTTATTTATTTCATTATTTGTTTTATTTATTTTTTAATTTGTGTTCATTTAAAAAAGACTTTATTTAACTTTTAAATGTATTTAACATTTGTATTCATTTATTAATTTAATTCCTTCGGTTACAAAGAAGGATGACACTGGAAGGTTTGTTCAGTGTCGTCCACTAATCTGTTTGAATGTTTCGTCACCACACAGTTGTTATTTACTCCTGAGGATTTTTTTCATATCGTAATACATATCGCAAGGTTAAAAAAAATTCACAATGTCAGGTTTTTTCTAATGTGGTGCAGCCGTAGTTTTCATGAACATTGTTGTTTGTTGTGTTTCAGTTACACATGGGAGGCTATAGATCAGGATAATAAAGTCAGCTACACATTGAAGCTGTGCGATTCTTCGCCGAACACCGGCTGCGGTTCTACGACGGCGGTCTGCTCTCGGAACATCGCCACAAACACCAACCACTCAGTGGGTGAGTAAAAATGTCCCCACACAGGCTCTGGCACTTCTTTCCAGTGCTTTAGCATCTACGTACATATGCACAACTGTGTTCTTTAAATATATCACTTAATAAAATGAACAGAAATTATTTTAAAAGCTGACAAAATAATGAATAATACAGAGAAGATAGACAAATATGCACTTAAGTCAAATAAAAAGGATGAAATAAGCGACAAAATGAAGAAAAAACAGCCAGTATAATGAATGAAATCCATAAAAATTTACCAAAAAAAGCCTAAAAAATGTCCTTTTTCCTATTTTTAGTTTTTCCCTCTTTTCTTTTCTTTTCTTTTCTTTTCTTTTCTTTTCTTTTCTTTTCTTTTCTTTTTTTTTCTTTTCTTTTCTTTTCTACTTGTTTCCTTTTATCTTCTAGTTTGCTATCCTTGTTTTTTCTTTTACTTTAATTTTTACTTCTTGCTTTTCCTCCTTTTCTTTATTCTTTTCTCTTTTTTCCTTAATTTTCCTCTCATTTTTGTTTTTTTCCCCTCATTTTCTTTTCTTTTTTCCCCACTTTTTCCCTTTGTCTCCACTTCTCATTTCCTCTTCTTTTCTTGTTTTTCTCCACTTTTTGGTAAATCATGGCAGGGGAAACAGGCTGATACCAGAAACACAGTAAACTATGGTCCCCACATGTTGTCCGTGTGATATAGTGTGTTTATCATTAGTTTGGAGGCAACTGCCCAGCTGACCTGTATCCCAAATGCCCTTTGACCCTCGTATATCATCTGTGTCTCATGACTAACACGCAGCTCTGAACTCCACGTCTCTGTGATGATGTAGCGGTGAGAATGTGAATGTTCCGGTTGTTTTGTGCGGCTGCGCTGCCGTTGTCATAGTGAGACTCATGTGGTCTATGGCTGCACCGAGCAGGAAACGATCTGAAAATACACACATGTTCACTAGAGCTGCACAATAGAAGATTAGACTATCCACATCACAATATATTTGTGCACAATAGTCACACCCATGGTTCTGCAATTATTTTTATTAATCTCAGCCAACATTGGTTTTGTGAGATTATTATAATCGCTTTGTGTGTGTGTGTCGGCAGAGACATATCATGTTATAACTCATTGAATATTTGAGATATCACCATGAAATACATATAGCTAATGCTCATTAGATGCAATGATCCATTTGAGTAAAGGTCAAAGGTCAAGCTCACAATTAACTAAAAGGTCAAAATCACATTATCTGTTATAACTCAAGAATGGAAGGTCACAGAACTTTCAGATTGGTACCAAATGATGTGGAATGATGTTTTCTACAATTATAGTAGTTAGGGTTAGGAGTTTTTGAGATCTCTGGAGGTCAAAGCTGACATGTCACAAAATGAACTTGTGTAACACTGTGTGTGTCAACCATATAACTTAATCAATATTGGACATATCATAATATTATACACACTAACGCATATATGCATATAATGAAAATATCAATATTGCAAAAGGTCAAGGTCATTAATTTTTTCTTTTATGCATTTTTTCTTTTAAAAAATGTTTCAATTTATTTTTATTAATTAATTTATTTAAATTTTTAAATTCATAATAATAATAGAACTACATAATTTTAATAGACACTACTACTATTACTACTAAAAGGTACTCAGGAGTTCCTCCATTGACAGAATGAAAGTGTGTCAAACAGACGTATCACAGGTGGTTCCTTCCTGCAGCTGAAAGAATCCACAACACAAACTGATACAGAAACTGATCCAAATCAACTGCAATAAACTATCCATGAGCAGTCAAATAACCTATATTTATATTTTAAAAAACAGTAATAAAAAACTGTGTATTGTATATAGAATACTGTATTTATTGACTTACTGTATTATTTATTTATTTTTTTTTACTTCAGTAAAGCAGTTGGACCAGTACTTCTACTTTTTATTTTTTCACACCAGTAGCTGTACTTCTGCTTAAGTACAGGCTGCATGTACTTTTTTGGGGTTAAATCAGAGCATCATCTAAGTCTTTGCTGATGCTGGTGTTTGGAGCTGATGTGAGATTTGAGGTGGTGTCCACATGCTGTTTTTGGATCGGGCTTTTCCGCCGAGGCTCCGTCAGCAGCTCTGATCGCTGCTGAATCTGCGTTGTCACTAACATCCACATCTCAACTCCTCTGCTCCTTGAACTGATGCCAGTCTTCCCGTTTCCGCGGATACAAATGAGCCGTTAACAGCAGAAATTCCAGACGAGATATTTAAGGTGGTATTAATGCTCAGATAGGATGTTATTTAAAAGTGCCAAAATTAAATAAACAAATACACCATTAAATCATTAATTAATTAAAATTGGAAATAAATACGTAAATGTGTTATTAATTCATGAAAATACCAATTCATTTCAGGCCAAAACATTTATTAAGAATATTTTATTCCGTATAAATAATTCAGAATAAAAAAAACAAACTAATGTCTGTGTTTCTGCTGCTCATTAGTCTAAAGGAGTCGAACCTCCAGACACACTTATTTCACAGTTGCTCAACAACAGCGTGTCCTACATGCGCAGGTCGTGACCTTTCCGTCAGCCCCCCCCAGACACACAGTATGTTGGGACAACGCTGGGAAATTCCTTCCAGTCCGTCATGTCACAGTTTATTTAGTTTGGTTCAGTCGTGTGTGTTTTTGTTGTCGTTGAGTCCAGATTTACAGACGGTAAAAGTGAAGGAACCCAGACATGACAAACAACCAGCAGCAGCTGATCACATGACCTGGGAACGTATCACATGACCTGGGAATGCATCACATGACCTGGGAATGCATCATCACACAGAAACACTCACAAATAGAACTGTCACACTCTGCTCACTCACCCACTGCTTTCTTATCTCTCGTTCTCTCTCTCATTCTCTCTCTCTCTTTCTGTTTCTCTTTCTCTTGCTCTCTCTCTGTCTCTGTTCTGTCTCCTGTCTCATTCTTTCTCTCTCTCTCTTTCTTTCTGTCTCACTCTTTCTCTCTCTCTTTTTTTTCTGTCTCTCTTCTCTCTCTTTCTGTCTCTCACTCTTTCTCTTCTGTCTATTTTTTCTGTCTCTCACTCTTTCTCTTTCTTCCTGTCTCTCTTCTCTCTCTCTCTCTTTTCTGTCTCACTCTTTCTCTCTCTCTCTTTCTCTCTGTCTCTCTTCTCTCTCTCTTTTCTGTCTCTCACTCCTTCTCTTCTCTCTTTCTTTTTTCTCTCCCTCTTTCTCTCTCTTTCTTCCTGTCTCTAATTAATTAACTCTACATACTACTGTAACCATACAATGGGAGGTTCTGATGTTTAAAGCTCTTAGTGCTACATAAACCATGTAAGAAAAGTGCTAGTCAATATAAATAAAGATTGATTGATTATTGATATTTAACAAATTATTTAATAATGTATTCATTTATATATTTAATTTTGGCACATTTAGGTTCCAGCTCCACCCTCAGTTCACACTTATAAAAGTAGCTGCTGATGAACTTTTAACTGCTTTTGTAATGGTGTTAAATCTTATCTAAATATCCAGAGTCACTTCAGGAACAGTGGACGGTTCACAGTTTGTTCCACTTCTGTGTCTTATCTGTCCATGCCAGAGGTGGAAGTACAGTAACTAAGTAAAAGTACTCTATTATTGTACTTAAGTTGATTTTTTTTTTTTAGGTATCTGTACTCTGCTTGAGTATTTATTTTTCTGACAACTTTTGACTTTTACTCCCTACATTTTTGTATAAATATCTGTACTTTATACTCTTTAAATTTATATAAATATCTATACTTTATACTCTTTACATTTATATAAATATTTATACTCTTTACATTTATACAAATATCTGTATTTTATACTCTTTACATTTCTATAAATATCTGTACTTTATACTCTTTACATTTCTATAAATATCTGTACTTTATACTCTTTACATTTATATAAATATCTGTACTTTATACTCTTTACATTTATATAAATAGCTCATACCCAGTGAACTGTGACCCAACCAAACACATTTTCTTCACAGTAACTCACTCTTAAACGGTTTACGTTTGGATGCTTTTGAAACTTTTCAGAGTTGTTCTGGTTAAATAAATGGCAAAAAAACAAGACAGTTTTACTTTTTGCTTTATTACAATTAGGAAGTTGTACCTTTTTTATTGACTTTTATTTCAGTAAAGGAGTTGAATTAGTACTTCTACTTTTACCAGAGTAGCTGTACTTCTACTGTAGTACAGAATGCGAGTACTTTGACCACCTCTGGTCTGTACATTGTTTGCCCAAAGAAAGTGCAGCTTTAATTCCAGACTTTGTGTTGAAACATTTGTACAAACTGATAACGTTGTGGAGTCAGTGGAGTTTTCCGTGTTAGTAGGTCACTCTGTTGTTCAGTTACATTCCTTTATCATCCACTGGTTATTGAAGCCGTGTCAATGGGAACGAACGCTCATAAAGACATGAGGCCTGTCAAATGATTCACATGTTTAATCACATTAATCCAGAGAAGGTCAAACTACTCAAATACAGCTACTGGAGTAAAAAATACTCTGGTAAAAGTAGAAGTACTGATTCAACTCCTTAACTGAAGTAAAAGTTAAGAAAAAGTTAAACTTCTCAATTGTAAAAAAGTAAAAGAGCACAAAGTACATAGATTTATATAAATGTAAAGAGTATAAAGTACAGATATTTATATAAAAATGTTTGTATGCTCCTCCCAACCGCAAATGCAGATTTAAAATCCACTTTTTACAGCATTTTTCTGTGAGCTTTTTCCATTTCTCACCTTTGTCAATGATAATCTGTGGTACTCTAAAAAAAATGCTTTTCCTTCTCTGGGTTAGAACGATTGTCACAGCCGTAAACTACACAAATCATAGTATTTTCCCAACGAAAAACTCACTGTGTTTCACTTCCTGGCCTCCATCTGAAAATCACACACTGACTATATAGCAATGTGACGTCACATGAAATCAAACTATTAACATGTCCACGTAAGTAGCTTTAATTCTGAATAATTTTATTTCCTATACAGGATTCTGAATGAAAAAACATCATCTGGGACAAAAATAGCTCCTTTTCTTCTTTACTTATCACACCAGACTGGACACATGCTGAGTTTTAACCCAGTGACAAAGGTTTAACTCAGGTTAGTTTCTAGTTCCTGCTGAAAAAAGGGACTAAAGTGAGTTGATAGGGTTGTTGTTCAGGCTTGTCTAACATCTCACAGACATTATTAAATGTGTTCAGATGACCTGCTGTGAGTTGATTTAACCCTTTGAGTCACAGAAGCTTTTCCCACTGCACTCTGTTTTTATTCTAGACTATTTCTGTCATTAACCTGAACTGGGAAGGTCACAGAGCAGAGCCTCTCCATCATTTTATTCATTTTGTGATACATTTGTTGACTCTTGTTCATTTTCTTTCTTTTTTTTGGTCATTTTATTGTTTATTTAGCACTTTTTGTTTATTATTTTGTATTGTTTGTGAATCATTTTATTCATTTTGTGATACATTTGTTGACTCTTGTTAATTTTTTTGTAAAAAAAAAAAATGCAAAAAAAAAAATATACAAAACATTCTAAAATTTGGGGGGGGGGGGGGTTCCATTGTCTCGTTCTGTCCTTAATGTCCGAAGGTGAAAGTAACTAAGTAGAAGTACTTCCTTTACTGTACATAAATACAGTTTTTAGGTATTTGTACTTTACTTGAGTATTTATTTTTCTACCAACTTTTTACTTTTACTGTCTACATTTTTATATACATATCTGTACTTTATACTCTTTACATTTATATAAATATCTGTACTTTATATTCTTTACATTTATATAAATATCTGTACTTTACACTCTTTACATTTATATAAATATCTGTACTTTATACTCTTTACATTTATATACATATATGTACTTTATACTCTTTACATTTATATAAATATCTGTACTTTATACTCTTTACATTTATATAAATATCTGTACTTTATACTCTTTCCATTCACAGAATAGACTCATTACTTTTTCAAACAAGTCAAATGTGACTGTATGAAAAATAAGTTGTAAATCAGAAATTGTGACTGACTATATCACAATTTTCACTTTTTATTTCATGATTTAGATTTAGATTTTATCTCATAATTATGCGTGTACTTGGACCACTTCTGTTTGTGTCGTCATAAATATTTGGTCTGAACCTGGTTCCCAGTGTCATCAGTGCTTCTTAACCGTCAAACATCTACTTTGTCCTTATTCACACACAGTTTTACAAGAACAGTGTTGTGAAGACCTCGTGTCTTGTGTTTCAGGTGAACTGTCCCAGAAAAAACTGTCTGGGAAGGTTCTGGATTACAGCAGCACCCAGGAATGTACCGGAAGAAGCAACAGCGTTCAGAGCAGCATCAGCTTCCAGTGCGGGAAAACGATGGTAAGAATCCTTCACCCTTTGGAGCACTTACATATACAGTGGTACCTCTACTTACGAAAGATCCAGCTAACGAATAATCCAAGTAATGAAAAAGCTTTACCTCAATTTTTCGTCTCTGAATACAAAAGAGAATTCTATTTATGAAAGGAAACTGAAACCCTTGAGACTTAAATACAGTACTGTATGTACATAACTATATATAATGTACATAAATACATCATATACGTACTGTATGTATCATCCCATTGGCTATGAGGTAGCTACCCATGATGCTTTTCGTTACCCTTTGACCCTCATTCATCACAGAGTTATTGCTGTTTGGTGAGTTTTTCCCATGTGTGCATTGAAACTTTATTACAGTACGTATTTGTTATTCATCATTAGCCCAAAGAAAGTGCGAATGAAAAGAAGAAGAATATATATATATATATATATATATATATATATATATATATATATATATACACACACACACACACATCTATGTATGTATTTTGAATTCTATTAATTTTTTCATTTATTTGTTGTTTTTTTATTTTTATCTTTATTTTTAGAATATTCTGTCTTTCTTATTAATTTTATTTAATTATTTCGGCTACAAGAAGGATGATACTGAAGCATATGTTCTGTGTCGACCGCTAATCTGTTTGACTGTGTCGTCACTGCACCCCCATTATATTTACCCATGAGTATTTTGAAAAAAATATCACAGGTTTTTTTTTTTTTTCTTTTTAAATTGCAAAGTCATATTTTGCAGACCTGATATGGAGGCTTTAAGTGGTTTTAAGTCGAGTATTATCTTAATAGAAACTGAAAAGAACAGTTGGACTAGGACTTGAACTGCAGAGACGACTGCAATGAAAGGAAGTGAATGTGAGTGGAAATAAAGTGACCCACTGACAGACACCTGAGGAACCTTTCTGCTCATTGGAGTTAATAGCATGTGTATCTGTGGTTTTGGGGGGTGTTTTTATGGAGGTGGGCAGCTGTGACAGGTTTCATTTCCCCGACGTGTGTCTGCACTTACAAATGTGTAAAAATAAAACTACATTTTTCAACCCCCCCCCCCCCCCAATTTCAACATATTCAGTATCATTCACGCTCGATTTTACACTTGATATGTTACACTTATAATCAAAGATGGTGACAGGATGTTTTTGTGTTTGAATATTTCTTAAAATGTATTATTTTCAGTTTAATTAATTTGTTCTGTAACCTGTGGACGGGCTGTTTTCCTTCTCAGTCTTTTCACTTCGGTGTCAAACTCTGGCTGTGACTCACGTCTGTTGTTTTTGTGTTCACTTCAGGGAACCCCAGAGTTTGTGGCTGAGGTTCAGTGTGTGCATTACTTCGAGTGGAGGACGTACGCCGCCTGCAAGAAAGACAAATTCAAACCTCACAAAGAGGTGAGTGACGGAAGAAATGAGTCACTGAAGGAAATGGAAGGTTCTGGAAGGATATGATGAGCGTAAGGTGTGAAAAAAAAAAAAAAAAAAAGCATCTGTTACAGATGAATTTACCAGGAAATGAACCCCAGAGGTGTCAGCCATTTTAGGTCAGGTTCCACATTCATCTCAAAAGTCATTAGATCAGTAAAATAACAATTAAAATATTTGCATATATAGACTATTCAAACAAAAAAAGATTCTAAATTAAATAAAATAAAGTCTGTTGTCATATTAGTAGTATTTTATATTCCAAATGAAACTGAACAGAGGTGGAAAGTAGCTCAGTAAAAGTACTTTGTTACTGTCAGGTATCTGTCCTTTATTTGACTATTTATTTTTCTGGTTTTAGTTTAACTCCCTGCATTTGTTCATCAATATTTGTACTTTATACTCCTTACATTCTCAGAATAGACTCATTACTTTATAAAACTAAACAGATGTGATGGTACGGAAAATAAGTCACTTCAGAGAGAAAATCAGTGGAGGAGAGAAACTGACTTTATATATTATACTTATATGACTTTTGATCTCATAATTTTGACTTTTTATTTCAGAACGTCAACATTTTATCTCACAATTATGGCTTTTTCTCTTAAAATTATGCACTTTTTACCTCATATTTATAATTTTTTTTTTTAAATATGATAATTTTTTATCTCAATTGTGATTTTTTTTTTTAAATTTTCCTAAATTTCCTGCTCCTACCCACAAAACTGAGTAACTGACCTGACCTCTATATTTACACTAACTAGCCTATAGTGCTAGCAGTTACAAGGTAGACAGGAAATATACCGAACAATATGTGCAAATGCTCTCTGGGGTTAGTAAGGTTTTTTTTCCCCTCAAATACTTTGATACAGCATCAAGTGGAGTAGACACACAGACACACACAGACACACACACACACACACACACACACACACACACACACACACACACACACACACACAGACACACAGCCTAGTGTCTACCCTGGGTCCGGACCAGCAAAAGCATCAATGCAGTAGATAGTCACGAAAGAGGAGAGTCTTCACATGCTTCTTGAAGGTTGAGAGAGATGATGCTAGTCTTGTATTTGAGTTGTATTTTAATTATTTTGATTGTGTTTCACTGTAAAGCAGTTTGTTTCTTTATGTCTGTGAAAACTACTATAGAAATAAAGCTTACTTAGTTCGTTAGCCTTATGCACAAAGCAGAATGCACCCATTTCCATGGAAACCTTTGTCCGGGATTAACATTTCCGTGTAAACATGGAAGAAATGGCTTTAATTCCGAGAGATTTTACCATCCTGTAAAGGTAGCCGTTGACGCGCATGTTTGATGTGTTGCAGGTTCCGTGCTATGTATTCGACTCTGAGGGGAAACACGACCTAAACCCTCTGATCAAAGTCAGGGACGGTTACCTGGTGGACGACAGCGACTACACCATCGACCTCTACATCAACATCTGCCGCAGCCTCGGTCAGTGTCAGTGAACACACCACGGTTACATGTATGAGTCTGGAATAAACTGAACACCCACATGAGAGGAAGTAGAGAACACCCACATGAGAGGAAGTAGAGAACACCCACATGAACGGAAGTAGAGAACACCCACATGAACGGAAGTAGAGAACACCCACATGAGGGGAAGTAGAGAACACCCACATGAGAGGAAGTAGAGAACACCCACATGAGGGGAAGTAGAGAACACCCACATGAGAGGAAGTAGAGAACACCCACATGAGGGGAAGTAGAGAACACCCACATGAGGGGAAGTAGAGAACACCCACATGAGGGGAAGTAAATTAAAGTCGGAGAGAATCGCCTCCAGAGGAACTTTGCAGTTAGACAGAAGAACTGATTTATAGACAATAGATCTGGAACTAAGTGAATAACATAATTGCAAAAATGAATAAAATAACTAATAAATCACAAAAAGTAAACAACAATAATAAAAAACAACTTTAACTTCTGTTAAATATGTGATGGTAATGTTCTAACCCTGGTCTAACGTTCTAACCCTGGCCTAACGTTCTAACCCTGGCCTAACGTTCTAACCCTGGCCTAACGTTCTAACCCTGGCCTAACGTTCTAACCCTGGTCTAACGTTCTAACCCTGGTCTAACGTTCTAACCCTGGCCTAACGTTCTAACCCTGGCCTAACGTTCTAACCTTGACCTAACGTTCTAACCCTGGCCTAACGTTCTAACCCTGGCCTAACGTTCTAACCCTGGTCTAATGTTCTAACCTTGGTCTGGGTTTTTAGATCTTCCAGAGAAGTCGTGTCCAGAGGGAACAGCAGCGTGTCTGGTCACCAGCGATGGCTCCTATGACATGGGTTCTCCAAACGCTCCACTGGAGATGCTGTCCACCGACAGGTACGTCTGTTTCCACTGGACAACCACACAGACTGCATTTAACTCTAGTTTTACTGCATTTTTTGACTAGAACAGCAGTTTATGACATAACATGTTTAACATCCAAAACAATTTTGAATCCACTGCCATTCATAGATTCTGTTAGTTTTACAATTATGTACAAACTGGGAGAGAAAACATGTGTACGAGATGCAAAACAAAATGGAATCAGAAGGGATTAGATGAGATTAAAAAAAAACAAAAAACATAAATTCAGAAACAATGAGAGTAAGATAAAGTCAGTTACAGTTCAAGCTTCCACTTCAAAGGTTGAATATACTCCACCCATTTGGTTTAATAAAAACTGTTTTTTTAAGACTAAGAGAAAAAGTAATTGATAATAAATAAATGTCATTCACTATAACTCTCCACTCCCAGACACACCTGGATTAATCAATTTGTCCAATAATGTAAGACAGGAAATAAAAGAGCAGCATTAACTTCAGGAAGTAGTAGAGTTGTACAAACAGCTCATTAATCCAAATCCTCATAGGGGAAATTCAGGTTTGTCCAGTACCTCTCCAATTTACATATATACAGGATACAGATATATACACGGTAGAAATACACAGATATAAGTTAAGAAATAAATATGAGCAAATACAACACATACTAAGAATAATAACATATATCCACCCAGTATATGGGTGTGATGGAGGCAAATCAGTAGTCACTGAAAAAGCTGCAATTATGAGATAAAAAAATCTAAATCATGAGATAAAAGGCAAAATTTGCAGATAAAAAAATCAAATTTCCAAGTCAATGAGCACAACCAGAGTGAAACCATATATAAATTGATCTGTGATTTTTTGAGAAAATTAAAGTCTCTTAAGTGCGTCTTATAGTTTGGGAAATATGGTAATAATAATAATAATAATAATAATAATAACAATGCTGTTTTTGTCTTTTGTGTCCAGACTCAGGTTACACTATGAGGCCAACACTCACTCTGCTCCTGCCATGTGTAACGGACACACTCCTGCCGTCACCATCACCTTCATCTGTCCGTCCAGTAGAAATTCGGTAATTCGTATTTATTTTGTTTTTGCATTTTTTACGATGCTGTTATTGTTACTTGAGCTGACTTTTTGTTTGTGTGTGCGTGTGGTGTGACAGGGTAGCACCCCAAGGATGACCGGAGGCTTGAACTGTCGCTACGAGGTGGAGTGGGTGACGGAGTACGCCTGCCACAGAGACTATTTAGAAAGTCACAGCTGCAAACTGAGCAGCCAACAGCACGACATTTCAATCGACCTCTCGCCTCTGACCAGAGGATGTAAGTTCACCATGACGACCACAGATGGAAGGAACTAACAAAACTACTTCCTTTACTGTACTGAATAGGGCTGGGCGATTTTGTCTTTTAAAAAAAATCTCAGATTTTTTCCCAAAAAACTCGATTCACAATACGATTTTTTTCCCACGTGGGTTAAATGAAAATGAAAACACTAGAAATGTGGTTTCTTTCGTCTTCTTTTTTAAAATCTTTTTATTAAATAACATGTAAAACAAAAATACTTCTACAAATAACTGTAAATATTAAATCAGTTGTGCAAAAGGTGCAACTGCAACCTGAGACTTTGCCTACATGAACTGTAGTAAGTCCAGACATATCCACCACTGTTACAGGAAAAACAGTGCAAAAAAAAATAGTGTAAAAGATACATTTTGTTGGAAAAAAGAAAGCTTAAAATATTTTAACAACTAAAACAATATACATTAATACTCATATTATATGAAAAACATTGCAAAAAAAAAAAAAAAAGATAAAAAGAAAACTAGTAAAAGTTTTACTTTGTAAGGACAAAATAAAACAAAACCTTATTATCAATCAAACTATTTCAATAAACCTGAACATGTTACCAATATTTTGGATATATGAGGTTATTGCGTCTGTTATCGCTCCCCATCGTGCTCCATGTTTATCATAAGGTGTGCCGCGAGAAAAGCTTTCAGCCAGTGTTTGTTGAACATTTGAAGAAGTACTTGCAGCGCTAGTCTCTGCTTTTCTAAGAGTTCTGCCCCCCCCCATTGGATGCTTTCGCTTCAGATGTGAACAGAGTGGTCGTACCGCTACCGTCAACAACAACAACAGTCTGAAGACACAGCTGACAACCAGGCAGTAGCTTGGCTTCGTCAGACCCTAAAAACCCAAACCGATTCCACACAACTGAACCTTTAGAACCTTATTAGGAGTCAGCGTGTCTCCCTCACTGGAGGGTGCCATATTACTCCCCGTGCTGCAGAAGAAGGGGAACGTAGGCAGGGCCTGGGATGAAACACTACGGAAAGCAGCCTGGTTCATGGTTTTCTTTTTGCGAGGAAAAAAAGTGCAAAAAATGTGTGTGTGTGTGTGTGGGGGGGGGGGATTCGGATTGCACGATTTTCCTAAAATATGAATCGATTTTGCCATAAAACTCGATTTTAAATCTAAATCGATTTTTTGCCCAGCTCTAATACTGAAGTACACTTTTCAGACATTTGTTACTCCCTATGTTTTTCTATAAATATCTGTTCTTCATACTCCAGGATCTCTTGCAGATCACCACTAAAATTTAATAGTTTCCAGATCTTTCCATTACCAACCTATCCTGTAAATTTCATCAAGATCCGTCAATAACTTTTTGAGTTATCTTGCTAACTATCAGACAGACAAAAAAAAAAAGCATAACCTCTCTTCATACAAAGGGGGGAAGGTTGCGCTCTCAGAATGCTTTTATAGTTTTTGGATATTTTTGACATTTATTAAATTTGATAAATTATATTTTTGTTTATCTCATAATTTTGACTTGATTTGACAGTTATGCTTTTTTTTTTTTTACACCTCTTATTCATGACTATTTATGACACTTAACTTACATTTAAAGGTTTTATTTTTGGATATTTGTGACATTTTCATACATTGCGATGTCAATGTTCAAACATTATATTGCGCAGCTCTCGTCTCCATCAGATCCACTGTTAAGGAAAACATTCCTCTGTACAATAGTCTGTTTGACGTGTTGTAATGTCAAACAAGTTGTTAATTTAGTCCCAGTTTGGGGAAGTGAGGTTATGAATATACTGAAGTTCCTGGATTTTCTCTGGTCATTGTTAAAAGTAGAATAATTTGCTTCCTGTTTTTTTTTTTTTTTTTTTAAACCATCGTTAGACAAGTCAATTTTGTTGCAAACTACAGTAGAATTTACCTTCATCATACACTGTTAATAAAGACTCAAACGTTAACCCTTAAAGACCCAAATGTTATGTTATAATATTATAATACTGGGCCTGTGGGGGTTAAAACAACCATTTATGCTGATATTTATTTATTCATCTGCTGCTGCTGATGGAAGAAGTCTGTTTCATATCTGTGTTGACGAGGAAAAGCATTAAAAACTCACAAACATGAAGCTATTGATGACTAAAAGTGCCAAAATTAAATAAATAAATACTTATAGACTTGTACTGCCTTTTTTGTCTGAGCCTGTGTGTAAAGCTGTGAAAGTTGCAGCTGTTTATGCAACTGTTGATGCTTCTCCTCGTCATCACTGATATTAAAACAAACTTTTTTGCATCATCGGCAGCAGATGTGATGTGCGTGCATGTACGTATTGAATTGTAACGTGTGTTTTGTGTATATTTCCAGCTACAGACGCACTCTACTACGCTCATTCTGGACCCAGCGACAGTTCTGAAAGCTATATCTACTACCTGAACGTGTGCGGACCGGTCCACACCCAGGAATGTTCCGGAAACGGAGAGTATGTGTCATCCTGCCAGGTGAAGAAAAGCGGAGGCATAAAGAAAGTGGCCGGAAGATTCGAGAACCAGACGCTCCGGTAAAGTCTGTGTTTGTTACTCGACGGTCTGTAGACTGTAAACCAGCTGACACCACCACATGTTAAGACCACATGTTTTTCTTGTGCAGTTATTCTGATGGAGACCTGACTCTGATCTACCCTAATGGAGACCAGTGCTCCACAGGCTTCCAGAGAATGACCATCATTAACTTCCTGTGCAACAAGAATATATGTAAGACAAACCTCAAATAGTCACGTTTTTAACCTGTAAAGACCCACTGACACAAAAAAAAATCTTGTCAAGGTTTGATTTATGTATGATTTATCACTGTTTATTGTATTATCTTGTTTATTTAGTATTTGTTCAGTAAAAAACAGGTATTTTTCAATATTAAATACACAGATCATGAAGTACAACGCTCAGTTTAATGGGTATGGACAGAAAATTGACGAAAAATTCAAAAGTCATGAACAGGAGATAAAAAAAAATGCAGAATTCTGGAGAAAAAAAAGTCAAAATTCTGAGATAAAATGGCACAATTGAGATAAGCATAATCGTAAAATGAGATGAGTTAGAGTTGACATTCTAAGATAAAAAGTCAAAATTGTGATGTATAAAGTCACAGTTTATCTCAAAATTATTTTTCATCCTGTCGCATCTGTTTAGTTTGAAAAAGTAATGAGTCTATTCTGAGAATATAAAGACTATAAAGTAAAGATATTTATATAAATGTAAATAATATAAAGTACAGATATTTATATAAATGTAAAGAGTATAAAGTAAAGATATTTATATAAATGTAAATAATATAAAGTACAGATATTTATATAAATGTAAAGAGTGTAAAGTACAGATATTTATGAACAAATGTAGGGAGAAATAGTCTAAAGTTTATAGAAAAATAAATACTTCAGTAGATTTTTTAGGGATCTGTACTTTACTGAAGTACAGTAATCGAGTACTTTTAGTTACTTCCAGTTACCTCCATTTCTTTCTATGCATTGATAGAATGAATGGATGAAGACGTATTAATCATTTTAGATCAGTTTAGTTCTGGATGATCATGGATGTTTGGCTCTTTATCTGTTCAGACAAAATGCAGATTTGTGCTGTTTTAGTGCCATCTGGTGGTAGGATGGAGTTTGACACTGTGAGGACAAAAAGGCCAAACTGTTCCAGACACACTCAACTTCCTGGACTTTACACTATGTGATCAACAGTTTTATATTTCAATGTTCTAAATGTAACGTTCCCTTTGTGTGACAGTCCTTCATAGTTCTCTGTAATTGTCAGGAAGTCACTCCAGCGTGTGATTTAAAAACTGCACAACAAATCTGCAGAGGGATTTTCACGTCCTTGCAGGACATTTACACTGGTGTCGTTATCATGATTTTGACTTTTTACCTCAACATTTTGACTCTTGACCTCAACATTTTGACTCTTGACCTCAACATTTTGACTTTTTATCTCACAAAATACAAAATAAGTCCAAAAATAAATCCTTTAAAAGTGAGTTAGTTTGTAGAAGAAAAACATTTGATCAAGTCACAGTTACTCAGTTTAGTAGACCTGAACAGAAAATTTAGGAAATACAGGGGAAAAAAGTCACAATTCGGATAAAAAAAAAAAAAGTAATTATTTTGAGATTTTAAAAAAGCCTAATTAGGAAATTAACAAGTCCAAAATTGTGAAATAAACGTTTATAATTATGACATAAAATATGAGATACAAAATAAGTGCAAGCGTTTAGTTTAAGAGTTTCACTGCATACATTTTTACTGTATATGTGACAATAAACCTGTGGAATGTTGAACGCAGCTGGACAGGGGAATCCGGTGTTTGCAGGAGAAACCGACTGCACCTATTACTTTGACTGGGAGACGCCGTACGCCTGCGTCAAAGAAAAGGAGGATCTGCTTTGCCGAGTCCGAGACGGAAACAAACATTATGACCTTTCAACTCTGACCAGATATCCTGGTGAGTGGTTTTGGTTTAGTCACAGAAGGCTCGTATCTGTGGCGATGCGTATCATTTATAATGATAGTTTATTTTTCAGTTACAAATTTACAGCACCATAACTGACAAAGTTACATAACTAACAAATGTATATTATACATTCTATATATATATATATATATATATATATATATATATATATATATATATATAAAATGATGCTTCCCGTCATAAAACCCCAACTCAAAGGTCCCCTGTGTGTGTTTTCCCATTTCCTCAGAAGCGACCATTTCAGTCAACTGGGAGGTGGTTGATGCTCAATCCACTCAGGACTCCAGGCGTTTCTACCTGAACGTTTGTCACAAAGTCCTGCAGGAGGGAGGGGCCACTGGCTGCCCGGAGGACACCGCCATCTGCGCCATAGGTACGAAAATTTCACACTCATCACCTGAAAGAAGGTTCTGGAACAGGGGTGTCAAATGATTTTTAATAACATAATGTTACTTTTGTTACTCCATTCCTCTGAAATCATTGTGCGTCTGTCGTTCAGATAAGAATAATCAGAGTATCAGCCTGGGAAGTTTCCTGTCGTCTCCTCAGAAGATGAAAACAGGAAACGACATCCGCCTGGTGTACGCCAACGGAGACGTCTGCAGCCGCAAGATCCGAATCCAGACCATTCTCACGCTGAAGTGTAAACCAGGTGAGTGAAGCGGCAGGTGCTTTGGGACATGGACGCTCAGGCTTCGCTGGATTCTACTGTATTCTCATGGTGTTCGTTCCACAAACCCACAGAAAGTGTCACCAGTTCGTCTGGCGTCTCTCAGGCTGCGTCCTTTTACTAACACTTTTCACTTTGTTTGGAGTGGACTTCAAAACGAGTCATCTCTTGAAAATGAAATGTTCTGATGGTGCTGCTGTTTTCACACACTTCACTCACTCCTCCTTTCTTTGTCTTCTCCTTCTTCTCCTCCTCTTCTTCTTCTTCTTCATCCTTTCCTGTCCCCCCTCTCCTCATAGGGCATCGTGAGAGCGCTCCCATCCTTCGCAGCGTTTCATCCGATGGTTGTGTCTATGAGCTGGAGTGGTACACGTCCGCCGCCTGTGTCCTGTCCAAGACGCAAGGAGACGACTGCAAAGTGGAGGACCAGCAGGCTGGTAAGAGGAGGAGGAGGAGCACGGGGAGGAGGTGTCATGGGTTCGGAGGAGGAGCAGGGAGAGGAGGCATCTTGGGTTGAGGGACTGGTGGTTTAACATGTCAATAGTTCAGTTTAGTTCCTATTGGTCAGTGTTATCCTCCAGTATAAGTCCCGGCCACTTCTATTGGAAACATCCCAGACTCATTAACTTTGTGAATCTGAGCAAAGTTACGTTGGTTCAATGGTTTGTTTGTCTGTGCGTGCGTGCACATTTCAACTGTTCGCACTATAGCGTTGCCAATTTTTGTTGGATTGTTCTGAAATTTGATGAGTACCAGGAGCCAGACACAAGGAGAACACAGACGGAATTTCAGACGAATCGACTCACGACTTCTGATCTGACGCCATATTGAGTTTTGGGGAATTTTCGCACTATAGCGTCACCAATTCTTGATGGATCGTTTTGAAATTTGTCGTGTACCACGAGCCGGATACAAGGATGAAACAGACTGAATTTCAGCCGAATCGACTTTCGAATTCTGGTCTGACACCATATTAAATTTTCGCGTCAAGGTCACAGCAGAGATTTTCAACATGTCTACATCTCAGAAACTGATGATGATATAATGGTGATTTAAGATGGTAATGCGTGATAATGATGTATCTGTGATTGGACAAGATGGCAGATTTCATATGATTTGTGAAGTTGCCACCCTCCACGTGGCCTTCTACTCTGTATGTCAACCACTTTGTTTTGTATTTGTTCTGTTTGTAGGTTTTTCCTTCGACTTGTCTCCTCTGTCCAAAGCTAACGGGGGTTTCTACAATCTGACCAGCGGTCGCTACGACTACTACATCAACGTGTGCGGCCCTGTCAAAGCTGCCAACTGTCCTGAAAAGGCTGGAGCGTGTCAGGTGGAGAAGAGGTAAACCTTGTTAACCGCCAAAGGTTCCAATGTGGCCCTTGATTTAATTTCTTTAATCTACCTCCCCACCTCACTAAAGGTTTTAGATGCTCAACACCCTGTATCCTCAGAAGTGTCATGATATTCGCTGAAATGTTTCGCCATAGGATAATCGGCTATTATTAGGATATTGGGCTCTATGTGGCCCCTTAACTAAAATGAGTTTGACACCCCTGTTCTAGAACATCTGTCACAGTTCGGCTCTATCCATGGGACAAAGTGGATTTACTTTAGGATAGAAAACAGACGGAAAATGACGTATTTTATTCAAATGAAAGTGTTTAAACATGAGCAGACTGTCATGGATGTTGAGGATTATTCCGAACTGTCTCGTTTCCAGTTCTTGGAGTCTGGGTGAAGCCAACTCTCAGCTGATGTATTATGACGGTCTGATCCAGCTGACGTACAAGAACGGTTCCCAGTACAACAACGAAGAACACACGCTCAGATCCACACTCATATCCTTCCTCTGTGATCCAGAAGCCGGAGCTGGAAAACCAGAATTCCAGGTAAAAGGGGCAAGTAAGACCTGGTGGCCTGCCAGGCTAATAATGCACTGGGGGAAACCCTGGGAGTTATTACATTTGTGAGATTATTATGTTAAATGTTGCACAGGAGTTATTCCATGTGTGGGGTTACAGCACATATGCACTTAAATGAATAAAGCTCTTCTTTTTGTCATTGTTCTTTTTCTTTTCCAGATTGAGGATGAATATACGTATAACTTCCGCTGGTATACGTCCTATGCTTGTCCTGAAAGGCCTCATGAGTGTTTGGTGACTGATCCCAACACTCTGCACCAGTACGACTTATCCAGGTATGAGAACGCACACATGCTCTGACATAATTTGCACACTGCAATTTTAATTTAACAAGTATTTTTAACCTTTTTAAAAGGACAATGCCTTTTTTTTTTGCAATTAGGGCCTTAATTATGATGTTTACCTCCTCCAAGGAGGTTATGTTTTCACTGGAGTTTGTTTGTCTGTCTGTCAGCAACATTACTCAAAAAGTTTTCATAACATTTTCAGGATGTGTTGGGAGTGTCACAAGGAACAAATGATAACATTTTGATGGTTATTTGGAAGAGATCCTGGATTCTGGATCACTTTGAAATGTATTCTCCATTTCACGCAATGTAAAATTTTAAAGTGATCCAGAATCTCTTCCAGATAATTGCCAAAATTCAATAATTTGTCCCATGTGACACTCCCAACACATCCTGAAAATGTTATCAAAATCCATTCAGAGCTTTTTGCGTAATCCTGCTGACAGACAGACAGACAAACAAACAGACTCAAATTTTTTCAGGGGGTTCTACCCTGGCAGAGGTTTGCACTCTCAGGGGGCTTTTCTTTTTTATTGCTGTTTTTACGTATCTATTTTTCATGGTGTCGAGCAGCCTTACTAAAGTGCAGTTTCATTCTAACTTGTGTGCAATGACAAAGTCTTTTCTTTGTTTTTCCTATTTCTTGTTTTTCTTTTTCTTCTTCTTCTAATTATTATTATTTAAATGTATTGTGGTGTATGGAAATAAGCTGTTTTGGAATCTGAATGTTGTGGATTAGATGGACCTGGAATAAAAGTGGGAGTGAATAAAGGCTTGTGACGCTGCTAACCAGTGTTGTCATGGTTACACCTGCAGCTTGTCGCGCTCCTCCTCCAGCAGTAACTGGCAGGCCATGGATTTGTCCAACATCCAAGACCGGAAGAAGTACTACATCAACATCTGTCGACCTCTGAACCCTGTCGTGGGCTGCGACCGCCACGCCTCCGTGTGTCAGATGAAGTACACGTACGACCAGGTCTGAAACAACCGGAATGTTCTGTGTACACTCAACACCACACTTTAAGGCAGGGGCCTCAAACTCATTTTCTTCAGGGGTCACATTCAGCTCGATTTGATCTCAACTGGGCTGAACTAGTAAAATAATAGCATAATAAAAACATGAAAAAACATGAACATCCTGAAATGTCTCAAGAAAATTACGCATAATTGTAACAAATTTCGGCTTCTGTTACAAAATATTGAGTGTCTTTGTAGATCTGATCCATCATGCTTATTTTTCTTAAATCTAAATTCTATTGTGGACTGTGTGTCCTCAGGGCTATCCCACAGAGGTGGTGTCAGTCAGTAACCTGGGCGTGTCCAAACGGGGGCCGGTCATCGAGGGTCCGGACCGTCTGCTTTTGGAGTTCACGGACGGTTCTGTGTGCATGTCTAACGGCCAGAAGCTCAGCTACACCACACACATCCACCTGGTCTGTGACAGAGGGACGGTGGTGAGTCCTCAACCCAGCGCTCAACCAGCGTCCACGTTGTTATCCACATCTGACACGTAACCGCTGTTTTTTTTTTTTTCTGTGGGCGTGGTGCAGACGAAGGGTCCGCAGTTCCTGTCGTACCAGAACTGCACCACCAACTTCATCTGGGAGACCAGAGCCGCCTGCGCTATCAGGACCACCACCAACAATAATGTAAGCTTCTGCTCCGGATTGTTCTGTGGACTTAAAGGGAAGGGACGGAACTAACTCCACCTACTGGTCACATGACCTCTGCTCGCAGATCCTCCATTATTCTGTTTCATATACTGCTGTGCGTCTGGTCCATTGGGGTCTGAGCCCTGGTCGCTGTGCATGTGTCCAAGTCCGTGGGCGGCACCACCACTGTGGTGTCGTGGCTTGTCTGACTAGCCCGGTTCCAGATGGACCGGACCCAAACACGCACTAAGGCTGTAAAACTCAGCACTCGGCCACTTTGTCTCTTTTTCTCTGCCTCAACATTTTCAGATTCTATTTTTTTTCTCCTCTTCTCTTTCTCTGCTTCCTCTCAGTAACAGAGAGGGGCGGAGTCAGCTGTGGTTCATTTGCATTAAAGCATGAGGCACTAAAATAGAGTGTTTAGAAAAGGGCTGTTTCTCCAGGTTGAAGAGGCTGTTGTGACACCAGTGAACAGTTGTCTAGTGGAAAACAGACCGAACATGTCCCCTTTAAGTGGTTCCAGACTTAAAGCTTGTGCTCTTCTTTCCTCAGAGCTGCACCGTCACTGACCCCAACAGTGGCTTTCACTTCAACCTTCAGCCTCTTTCTTCTAAAACTGGATATAAAACAAAAGCCAATGGAAAAGAGTTTGTGGTAAGACAGTTTCTATAGTGTGTGAGGTCAGATGCACGGTAAAGGGTGAGTTGTTGAGCAGAAGTGTTTGTCCTTGCAGGTGAACATCTGCTCAGACATAGCAGAGTGTGGTCCAGGTATGGCAGGATGTGAGCTGGAGGACGGACACGCCCTCAGCCCAGTGGGGGTGGAGAAGACCCTGCAGTATTCCACCGACGGTCTGCTGACGCTCACGTACAAGGGAAACCTGGACGAACCCACGGGTGAGAAAAGCACAGCTGTCAGGGTTTGATGTTTGTGCCGAAGATCTGTGGATCTGGGATCAATAGAAATAAGATCAGAGAATGCCTACCTTCACCTCTTGCTTGTCAAAAATAGTCTTGCTGGAATGTTCAGAAATTGTCTGAGTCTAATATAGTTTTATGGCTTCAGTTGTAAAATAAGACAATCCAAGAAATGATTAGTCTCACTGACTATATATGACATCAATCATAATTATTATTCTGTACTTCTTCTCATTGTTCCTTTTGATATCAAGTTTCTATCATTATTCATTGTTTCAGTTACAAAATCCATCCTTATTTATTTTTGATGTACTTGTTGGTCAGGCCATCAAAAATCAATCTCTGATCCTCCATTTGAAGACGCCACCTATGAGTTAAATATTTCAGCTGCCAAATAATCATAATATGGTTCATGGTGATCGGTGAATTTCCATCACTCTATGTTAGACACAAACGGTGTTACACAAGATAATTTTGTGACATGTCACCTTTGACCTCCAGAGATGTACCAGACAGGAAGTAGTCGATTTGGCTGCAACTCGGTCCGTTTCATCCTTATACGTGTCTCCTTCTACATGGCCAAATTTCAGAACGATCCATCAAGAAATGGTGACATTAGAGTGCGAACAGTGGAAATGTACACACAGACAAACAGACAAACCGTTAAAGCAACATAACTGTCTGATTCACAAAGTTAACAAACAAACAAAAACATAACCTTCTTGGCGGAGGTAATAAAGTGTAAACATATAAATGTCTTGGATATTTGCTGTCAGTGTGTGAATATTTCTATTTTCTTCCAGCGACTCGGGACACCTTCACCATTAACCTGGTGTGTGATCGGAACAGTCACAACGGCTCCTTAAAGCTGCTGAAGGAGGAGCTGAGTTCCACCGACAGACACGTGGCTCACGACGTCTTCTTTGAGTTCGCCACCGCGTTGGTCTGCGTCCCCGCTCCGGTCAACTGTCACATCATCGGTACGTACGCCACAAGATCCACAGAGCAGCAGCTGGTGGTCAGGATTTTTATTTGAAGAAACAAGGTGTTTATTTGTTCAGAACATCGGGCTAAATTGACAATTCTAACTGTTTTTTTTGTATTTTATATACTGTACTTTCCAAACTATAAGGTGCACCTAAAAGAATTTCACTTTCTCCAAAAACCACAGTGCACCTTCTATATGGATTAATACTGATTGTGAAAGTTTGGCTTTTTATCTCATAATTTCTACTTTTCACCTCATAATTTTTACTTTTTATTTCATAATTCAGACTTTTTATCTAACAATTTTGACTTTTTCTCATAATTATAAAAATAGTATAAAGTGCAGATATTTATACAAAAATGTAGGGAGTAAAAGTAAAAAAGTTGCCAGAAAAATAAATACTCAAGTAAAGTACAGATACCTAAAAACTGTATTTAAGTACAGTAATAAAGTACTTGTAATTAGTTACTTCCACCTCTGGTTTGAATATTATTCTGATCTGGTTCTGTCCTGTAGATTCCCACGGTAACGAGTATGACTTGAGTCATCTGGCCCGTAACGAAGACGACGCCCCCTGGATCCCCATCGACACAGACTGGATTACGACTGGGTCTCGCAGGTTTTATATCAATGTCTGCAGACCCCTCCCCCCTCTGAAGCAATGTCCCGGTCAGTACCCACCCACTCACTGTGTCAGGAAGGTACCCACATTCATGTTAGATTTGGGTGTTTTTACTACTGATAATGTTTGTAAATCATACATAAAAATAAAACAAATTAAAAAATGTAATTAAATAAATTATGATTAAATAAAATGTTTGGACCAGTTTGTACCTATAGTGACTTTCAGTCCCCAACCCTGACTGACATACAGTCTTAACATACAAAAGCAAGTAATAAATGGAAACAAACTCAAGTGAATCCAATATTATTAGTTGATAAATCTTTAATTTTGTTGGATGTTCTATGGCTGAAAGTCACAGATAAAACTAATATTCAAGTATTCATTAAGTTATAGCATGATATGTCTCTGCAGACACACATACATCCTGTTGTAACAGAATCGGCTAACTTCACGTCCTGTATGTGTCATATGTGTTCCTTCTTTGGGACAGTGGGACCTCTGGGTGCCTGCGGGGTCATCGATGGGAAGAACCTGAACCTGGGTTTGGTCCAGTCCAGTCCTCAAGTTGCCGACGACGGCACCATCAGCGTGGTGTACCAGAACGGCGACCGCTGCGGAGCCTCGTCCCACTACAGCACACGCATCATCCTGCAATGCAACGACAGCCCGGTGGGTGTTCTGGCCTCGCCCATCAGGCCCCGCCCATTACAGGGTTGGTTCACTGAGCATGTGTCATTGTCTTCCAGGGTTCTCCCATGTTTGACCGAACAGACGGATGCGAATACGTCTTCATCTGGAGAACGTCCGAGGCCTGTCCCATCAGGAAGTCCAGGGGTAAGAACGCCAAGAAATGACAACAAGCCCCGCCCCCTCACAAACGCTTTAGCTCTTCATGCACATCTCCCTCTCAAAACGTTAGACTGTACTTTATACCCTTTACATTCTCGAAATAAATTCATTACTTTTTCCAAACTAAATAAATTGTAAATCAGAAATTGTGATTTTTTTTTTATCTCATAAATCAGATTTTTTTCCCTCATAATTCTGAAATTCTCCTCATAACTTTTACTTATCTCACAATTGAGATTTTTGTGAATCTCATAATTATGTTTGTTTGTGTTTTAATCTGCTATTTATGACTTTTGAATTTTTCCTAAATGTCCATACCCACTAAACTGAGTACCATGACCCAATAAAACACATCATCTACACACTAACTCACTTTTAAAGACTTTATTTTTGGATTTTTTTTTTTTTTTTTTTTTTTTTTTTTTTTTTTTTTTTTTTTACATTTTTCTGTTTTTTCCTGCTTAAATAAGTATTATTTCATCCATAGCACCAAAAACAATGCAGTTTTACTTTTTACTTTATTGCAATTGAGAAGTTGTACTTTTTTTACTTTTACTTCAGTAAAGCAGTTGAATCAGTACTTTTACCAGAGTACTTTTTCACACCAGTAGCTGTACTTCTACTGTAGTACAGAATGTCAGTACCTTGACCACCTCTGGTGAATCCTCAGGTTCCCAGTGTCGCGTTCGGGACCAAAACAGTGGCTACGAGTTCAACCTGAGTTCTCTGAAAGGACGAGACTACGCCGTGGTGAGCGGGAAGTACACGTACCACCTGTCCATCTGCGGGGGTCTGCAGGGAGGGGGTGTGTGCACCCACAAAGACCCCAGTGGGGCGGCAGTGGCTTCCTGTCAGGTGGACGGAAGCAACCACAAGATTGCAGGTACAGCACACACACACACAAACTGACTCGAATTGAATACCTCCTTGGCAGAGGTAATAATAAATAAGGTATGTAATTCATACAGTTATTGCATTGTATTGGTTTTGTCCTTTGAACCCAGTGATGTTAACACACGCTTCATTCTGTGCACCAGTAAAACAAAAACCTGTGTGTTGAATTTGGAAAAATATATATATTTTTTTCAATGAAGAAGGGTTTGGTGAATGTGCAGATGAAACTGGTCTAAGAGTTACGTTTGTGCACAGGAAGTTAAATTAAAGCTTATGAATGTGTTCAGGATATGAAAGTCAGGAGCTGAGTTCTGTGGGCGACCAGCTGCTCCTGAACTACACCAGTGGAGACATCTGTCACAAGATATACCACAGATCCACACAGGTTTACTTCTCCTGTCACCCTGACATGATGCCGGTGAGTTCCACACAAACCCACAGCTAGGGCTGAACAATCTATGGTTATGGACTAAAAATCATGATTTCAGACAATTTTAATTATTTTTAATTAATTAATATGTATAGAATATAGAGAATTTGAAGAGTTTTTCTTCATATGTGTGTGTTTATGCTTTGTGTGACTTGTTGTGTTATTTACTCAGGGAAGTCCAGAGTTCATAAAGGAGACAGAAGAGTGTGTGTACACGTTCCACTGGAGAACCGCTCTGGCCTGTGTCCCTGTCAAGACCACCAGCTGCTCATACAAGTAAACACACACTTTTCCGTCATCAATTTACACTTTGTCTACTCTGACATTTTTTTTTCTGTGGGAGAAATAAGGAAGTGGCCGTTCTGCATAGAGCCGGGTCATATGACTGGAAATGAATATCACCATAAATCTGGCAGTTTTACCTCCATTATAGGGGTCGACTTTTTCCAGGGCCAAAACCAATAATAGTAGAATTGGGAGGCTGATAAGCGGTATGTGCAACTGATAAATAGAAACATTATTGTGTTAAGAAATACCTACACGTATGTCTGAGATAAATGAAAGACTAACTTAAAAATATCACACACCGACCTTCATATCCATTAACTATGTTTAATTGTAGAAATGAAAAGTGCAGGGAGCTGCCAGCAGTATTTCTAAAATAAAACATAACTTAGAATAAAATGGGAAATAAAATATAAATAAACAATTATAAATAAAATGTGTGTGGGGGGGGTTTGCATGTGTCAGTGTGTAACCAGGCACACACACACGTAAGTTTGGGTCCATAACTATGGTGGCTGATAGGACTTCTGGGGTTACTAGTGTTTAATATGGTTCATGATTCCCCGGCTCTGGCTCAAGGACAGAGTGGACGGAGATAATGTTATGTTTTTGTCATGTTTTGACAAAGCAAGTTTTTTGGGAAAATCACAGACACAGTAACACAAACCATGCAGGACGCAGACTTAAAGGGTAGATGTTTCACATGCACAAAGCTAACAGTCGAGGGGCGGCACTCGTGGGGAGAAGAAGATGATGCAGGAAATGGAGACTTTTTTTTCCCTTGGGCTTGTGGGTCCAATGTGTGTTCTGTCTTAATCCTCTGATGTGGTGAGAGGCTGGTTTTGAGTTGTTTTAGTGGAGGCTCACTATCCCACAGTTTTGACTTTGGATCTTCTATGTGTTCCTCGTTCTCCTCAGTGACGGTCAGGGCCACTCGTATGACCTCTCCCCCCTCGCCATGGACTCTCAGAACTGGGAGGCGGAGCATCGCACCGGTGGCAACCAGACCTTTTACATCAACGTGTGCAGATCTCTGGTTCCGCAGGGAGGTCAGAATGTCCAACACCAAGGCTTTATTTGAAACCCAGGCCTCTGGAAGCTCCTCGCTCACTCTGTTTTTGTGGTGTTTTTCAGGTCCGTGGAAGTGTCCGTCTGATGCCGCGTCCTGTATGCAGGTGGGAGACAAGTACGTGAGTCTGGGGCAGGTGGAGTCTGGGCCCACCATGGAAAGAAACATCCTGAAACTGAGCTACACCAGCGGACAAAACTGCCCCGACCAAAGCCGCAAGAGGACCACCGTCATTAACTTTCAGTGTGACAAAGACAAAGTGGTGAGAGATACTGGATGGGTGGATGGAAAATAAATGACAGAGTGGTTAAAAAAAAAAGTTAACAAAGTGAAGAAAAAAAGTGGCCAAATGTGAACAAAAATATGCATCAAAGTGAGTCAAGTCAGAAAATAAATAGAAAAACAATGAGACAAAAACAGAACAAATATGGGAAGAAATAGACAAAAATGTACACAAGCAAGTAGCATGGTGAAGAAAAATGTCTAAAATAAAGAAAAAATAGACAAACATACGCATCAGAATGAGTTAAGACAAAAAACAAGCAGTAGTTTGAAAAAATAAATAAATAAAACTGAAACAGGCAAGAAAATGAACAAAAATGTAGGTAGGATAATGAACAAAAAATGAATAAAGGAGAATAAAGTCTGTTTGGAGTGCTAGCTGGAACTTGTCTTCAGTACGGATGGTACTCTTTGGTGACAGGCTTAATCCATTTCAAAAACATCAAATTTGCAAGGCACTCATGCTTTACAAATGTTTAAATGCCTTTATTTTATGAGCTAATCATGATTAAATAATACTACTATGCGTTTTGGCTACAAAACGTAAAAAGTGTCTGCAGTGTACCAAACTTAAATTGAAAAGCAACACCTATCACCTATCTATAGTAGTATTTGATGAAATACTGCATAGAACCCATTGTGTTTTAATATGTACATTTGTTATTTATTTATTTATTAGTATTCGATTGCAAATTTCTTTCCGACTATTACTTATACTTGAATGGAGCAACTCTAACACACAATAATAGTAATGATAATAATAATAATAATAATAAAAGGATTGTGGTTGTGATTGTGTATGACTTGTTTGTGTCCTAGGACTCTCACCCCACTTTGATCTCTGCCATTCACAACTGCGAATATACGTTTCATTGGTTAACCGCCGCCGCCTGTTCGCTCAACAGCAGCCTACACGATGGATGCAGGGTCGTGAACCCGGCAACAGGTAAAATAAATAACAAACATCTGTGGTCACAACGCAGAATGACATCTCACACTGACATCTCACACCATAGAAGAACATTAACTAAACAAAGGCTCAGTCACATTTAAAGTAGACGTAGAAGAAGGACAAACCCCAGAGAAGATATGGACCATAACCGTAAAGACATATAGATATATAATTGTGAAGATGGGGACCGCAACCGTGTAACAGCTCAGTATATTTGTTACAAACTGTTTCAAACTGTGATTTACTACAGTAATGTACATGTTGTCATGGTGACTGTGGTCACTTCCTGAAGGGAGCTAAGTGCATGTAAACATACTCGATGAGAAGAAAAAGAAGCTGTATGTTAAACTGTGTATACAGGAATGAAAAGGCCTTTCCTCTGATCATTGTCAAAACACATTTTGGTGACCTTGACCTTTGACCAGCATTCACCACCTCACACCTTTACTGAAGATGTCATTTGTGTTCTAGGACTTTGACTCAATGACCCAAAATGATAATTGATTAAATCTGTATCAAAGCAGGAATGTTGAAAATAATGTATTCACACATGGAATCCCTGTTTTGCAGGTTTTCTGTTTGATCTGAACTCACTGACAAAGGCAGGAGGTTACATCGTCCACGAGGTTAAAGCACCCAGAAGGAGTTTCCACGTGAATGTCTGCGGTGTCGTGCCTGGATGTAGCCCCGCCTCCGGTATGTCCACACTCATCCGCAGGAACATGTGACAACTGGAGACAGGAAGTGGCCTGAGATTTATGTCCATATACTTCACTAACAGTAACATTTCCTTAATTATCTACAGTACATGCAGTTAACTGACTACAGTAAATATGGTTAGGTATGGTGTCAGAGGTGGACAGCAGGTGTCCTCACGTGTCAGTGGTGGACAGCAGGTGTCCTCACGTGTCAGTGGTGGACAGCAGGTGTCCTCACGTGTCAGTGGTGGACAGCAGGTTCCCTCACATGTCAGAGGTGGACAGAAGATGTCCTCACGTGTCGGAGGTGGACAGCAGATGTCCTCAAATGTCGGAGGTAGACAGCAGATGTCCTCACATGTCGGAGGTAGACAGCAGATGTCCTCACATGTCACCGAGGTGGACAGCAGATGTCCTCACATGTCACCGAGGTGGACAGCAGATGTCCTCACATGTCACCGAGGTGGACAGCAGATGTCCTCACGTGTCAGAGGTTGACAGCAGATGTCCTCACGTGTCAGAGGTGGACAGCAGATGTCCTCACGTGTCACTGAGGTGGACAGCAGATGTCCTCACGTGTCACCGAGGTGGACAGCAGATGTCCTCACATGTCCAGACAGTAGATGTACTGAACTTTAACCACAGCTGGAGTAAATGTACTTTTAAAGCAGGAAACGCAGACACGTGCCTGAAAGAAAATAAACCCGAAGCTTAGACACATGCTGACGTGTCAATCATTTTCACTTGACTGTTAAAGCCAAAGGTTAATGAGTTCAAACTGAGGCGCATTTAACACATTCAATCACCATGATTCATCTGATTAAAAACAAAACACATTTCAATGGAACAGTTGTTTACACATGAAACTGTTGAATAAACATGTCAGTTTCATATATATATATATATATATATATATATATATATATATATATATATATATATATATATATATATAATTTTTTTTTTATTTTTTTTTATATATATATATATATCTTTTGGAAATGTTATCACATTTTTATTTTTTTTTCTGTAATTTAGAACAGTTTCTGAATATATTTTGGATATTTCATTGCTTTTTTTGTATAATACATATATAAATATTAATATAGAAGTACTTATATAAAGTACAGGTATTTATTAAAAAATGTAGGAAAGAAAATTAAAAGGTTTCCCAAAAAGTAAATACTAAGGTAAAGTGCAGATACCTACATTTTTTTTTTTACTTAAGTACAGTAAAGGTATTGGTATTGGTTAGTTTCACCTCTGAATACCTTAATAGATTATTTTCAACCCTAGTTTGATCCTCCTCTTCTTCTATTTCCTGGTCTCCTCATGGTGGTTTTCTTGTGTCCTCCAGCGGTGTGTATCCATAATGGCGGCGTGGTGGTGAACGGCGGGCAGGTCAGCAGGAAACTCTGGTATAAAAATGGTGTTTTGGAGCTGAAGTATGAAGGAGGAGATTCCTGCGCCGCCAACCCTCAGCTCAAACACAACACCATCATCCAGTTCATCTGCAGGTATTTACTCCACACTGTCGTTAACTCAGGGCTGACTTTTTTTTTATGACTTCTACTCTTTTTTTTTTTTTTTATACTACCCACTGTAAACATTTCCATATATATATTATTTTCCATAGAATAGACCAGTTGTTTTCATGCAGTAGCTACGTTTACATGCGCTTTGACAAATTGTGCATCAGTTGTAGTACCGTCCTATTACATGCAGAGGATTTGAAAGACAACCTTTTAGCCCCGCCTCCCCTGACCATGAAGCGTTCCTAGACCCATACATGTAATAAATAGGGATAGTGCGGCTAGGCTACTGGTCCGGCCCTCTGCAGATCAAGTTAGGTTTAATGTGTCCCCTGAACTGACACTAGTTTTTGACGGCCCTGGTTTGGATGTTTTGCAGTTGAACTCAGGTTTTCCAGATGTAATGGAAGTGCTCTGCAGCTTTAAACACACCTGTGTGTCTACAGCTTGTGCTTGTGTTTGTTTTTTTTCAGGCCTTCACTGATGACGTCGTCGCCTCCAGAGCCGGTTCTGATTGAATTCCACACTGACACCTGCACACACTCCTTCTCTTTCCACACTTCCCTCGTCTGTGAACGTCCTGTAAGTGTGTTTTACTTCTGGCTGTTGTGATGCATTAACCCTTCGCTATCCAGCTTTTTACGCCACACACTCCCAGAACACAGAAAGACACCTCCCACTCTGTTACCATCTTCAAATCACTGCTTTAGATTAGATTAGATCAGATCAGATTAAATAGTACTTTATTTATCCCTTAGGGAAGGCTCCTTCAGGGAAATTATGGAACAGTTTTTCCACCACAGGCGCCAGACAAGAATTCGGTGGAATACAGAAACGCAATGCAGCACATACAATAAAACCTACTCAGACAGCAGACATTGTAGACACAGGACACGTGGTCATGTTATGGAACTTTTTGCAATTATTCTGGGTCGGAAAAATATGCAGAACAAATATTCAGAGAATGCCCAATCTCAAGTTTCTATGACAAAAATGTTCATGAATTAGAGCCACTAATGTGGTTTTGGATTTTCTGCTAAATGCAACCTTGATCTTTGACCTTTTGTATGTGGGGTTCTGTGTGTCGTGCAAAGTCCTTGAGTTTTGTGTGTGTAAAATGTAAAGACAGAATGTCTTATCAGTTCCTCTCCTGTGTTTTGGCCTTGAGGGGACTGTAGTGGGACAAAACCTTGGAAAAACAGCTGCGTACTCGGCCCGAGGAGAGACTTGGGTCACAGGAGAACTCTAATTCAAATGTTAATCTGGTTACAACTTAATTCAGTCGTAGCTGTCCTCTGCATTCCTCACACTTCAGAGCAGAAAGGATCACTCATTGTTCATTTTCTACAGTCCTGTGACAAATGAAAACGTACTCATTAACACCACATTTTTTAAATGTTTCGCAATTCTTTTTGTTGATTCTGTTATATATATATTTTCGATGAACACGTCTAATATCACTGACCAAACGGGGACAGTAAAGTGTGTTGTGGTTGTAACTTGTTGTTGTTGTTTTTGTTATGTGTTTTCCAGGTGGATTGTTCAGTGCTGAACCACACGTCCCTCATAGACCTCAGTCCTCTGATCCACTGGAATGGATACTACACCGCCACAGGTCCGCACGCCGCTGCACATGCTCACAACGCACATACTCACAACACACATGCTCACAACCACATACTTACCTTTTTTCTTTTAACTAGATGAGGCTGTGGAACAAAGTGATGAATCTCCAGATTTTTATATAAACATATGTCGTCCTCTAAACCCCATCCCTGGGGTGTCCTGCCCCCCAGGAGCTGCCGTCTGCACCGACCCTGACAACGGACCCCCCATGGTGACCTATCTGTCTGTCTTTGTCCCTCTGTGTGTCTTGTCTGTCTGTCCCTCTATCATTCATTCTATCTTTATATTGTTCTATAGTTCATTCTATTCTATCGTTCGTTCTATTGTTATATCGCTTGTTCTATTCCATCATTTGTTCTATTGTCCATTCTATCCTTGTATTGTTCTGTTAGTTTCTGTGCAAGTGTTGCTGACTGTTACCACTGAAACTGGATTTGAAGAACATTGTGAATGAAATGGAAATTGCAATAACGGACAGAAAAATTGTAGTTCAATTATTTCTTGACCTCGTTCAGCCCTGCCATGTTGGTTGATGTCTTGATGTTTGGATGATTTTGTGTTTTGAAATGAAACTGAAGATGCTGTGTCTGTGGTGAAGAACTTCCTGTCTGTGGCCTTTTCAGGACATCGGGCAGGAAACCACTGGTCCTCAGATCAACAGCGCCACTAACGAGGTCTTCATCACTTATAAAAGTTCAACCCCGTGTCACTCTGACCCATCGAAGAACTACACGTCCACCATCATCTTCACCTGCCAAAGAGGCCTGGACCTGGTCAGTCCCCACTTTATAATAATAATAATAATGGATTAGATTTCTATAGCGTTTTTCAAGGCACCCAAAGCACTTTACATTATTGATCCATTATTCATTCACTGTCACATGCTCCCTCTGGTGGTGGTAAACTATATATGTAGTCACAGTTGCCTTGGGGCAGACTGACCGAAGCGTGGCTGCCATTTCGCGCCTACGGCCCCTCTGACCACCACCAATCCTTCATACCCATTCATACACCAGTGTGAGTGACACTGGAGGCAAGGAGGGTGAAGTGTCTTGCCCAAGGACAAAACAACGAACTGAGCCATGGCCGCCCCTCTAATCTTTAACACTTGGTTCACACTTTCACACTCTGTCCCCACACTCTAACACTCTGTCCCCACACTTTAACACTCAGTCCCCACACTTTAACACTCAGTCCCAGTGGTGGAAGTAACTAAGTAGAAGGTATCTGTACTTTACTTAAATATTTATTTTTCTGTAAACTTTTTACTTTTACTTCAGTAAAGGAGTTGAATCAGTACTTCTACTTTACCAGAGTATTTTTCACACCAGAATCTACTGTAGTACACAATGTGAGTACTTTAACCACCTCCGCTTGGCGTGTTCTCCAGGGTTCTCCGCAGATGCTCCGGCTGCAGGACTGCGTCTACCTGTTCGAGTGGGCCACGCCCCTCGTCTGCTCCGACAGCACCAACACCAGCGGCTGCCAGCTCACAGACTCTCAGCTCCAGTTCACCTTTGACCTTTCCCGCCTCTCTGGTGAAGTCCAGGTGAGTGTTTGTGCTCTGATCACTTGCCCCTGTGCCTTTGTCCGAATGTTTTGTTAATATTTAAAGGTTAACTGCTATTTAAAGGTTAACAGTATGGACTGTACATAAACTACAGTTACATAAACACCTTTTAAAATGTCACTAACTTTATGAATGACAGCATTTTACGTCCTACCCAGAGACAATGGTGGAGACATTTGCTTTATCTGCCAACCCTGTCCTGGATGGATAAAATAGATTAGTAAAAAATTAACAAAATAAGGGAGGAAAAGGAGTTAAAAAAAAATTAGTTAATTTTTTTTTTTTTCATTTTCTACACAATAACTCGCTTTTAAAAGATTTATTTTTGGCCTTATTTTTTAACTCATATTTATGAAATATATTTTTATCTCATAATTTTGACTTTATCTCATAATTATGCTCTTTTTTTAAAATCCCATAGTAATGATTTAAAAAACATTTTTTTTTATCTCAGTTGTGACTTTTTTCCTTCCATTTTTCCTAACCCAGCCACACCAGTCCTTTGTGGAATAGTTTGGACATGCCTGCTTTACCCCCTTTACCTGCCAGTTTAAAACTTGGGTTTTGTGTGTGCCAGGTCCAGTCTGACTCCAACGTCTACCGTATCAATGTTTGCGGTTCCGTGGCAGAACCCGCCTGTAAGAACAGCAGTGTCTGCGAAGTGTCCGGATCCGGATCGGCGCTGACGGCCACTTCCTTCGGCATCAGCAAAGCCATGAGCATGGACTTCAGACACGAGGAGCAGGCTGTGATCATGCAGTATGGAGGAGGAGACCCCTGCCCACAAGGTACCCCTGCCAGAACCTTCTAGAAGGCTCTGATTCAGGACGAACCCGTAGACTTTTGACAGTCTAATCATTTTATCAGCAGTCGTACATAGAGGGTTTACTGTTGTGCTGTATCATTGAGTGAGTTTTTGACTCATTTTCTCCTCATTTTTCCTCCAGATTCAGCCAAATACCAGTCGTCCATATTATTCGTGTGTGATCAGTCTGCAGGCCGAGGCTCCCCAGATCTTCTCCCACAGTCAGACAGTTGTTTGGCCTCATTCGAGTGGCGGACCAGTTACGTTTGTCCGCCGAGGAAGATGGAGTGTAAACTGGTCAGCCAGCACCAGACCTTTAACCTGCGACCCCTGTCCTCCATGACAGAGCCGTGGAAGTTCAGCCACAAGGGAGACGCGTGAGTGTTAGTTTTAGCTCCACTGGTTCAGCTCTGATGCTGATGCTAATGCTAACCTTAGGCACTGGACCTGTTTACATCAGTTTTTATTCCTGTTTAATTCCAAATAAAGGTTTATTTTCCTGTCACCGCCCCTGATCACAGCACAGATTAACCTCTGATGCTAATGCTAACGTTAGGCTCTGGGCCTGTTTACATCAGAATTTTAATTCTAAATAAAGGTTCATTCCTCTTTCAGATGAACCATGTAAACACCTAATTCCAGTTGAATATTGCTACGTTCACATGATGTTTTTTAATTTGATTTAAAGGTATGCAATGGAAGAGGGTGTATTCCGCTCTCGTTAATTGGTCTTTCAGAGCTAGAGGTACAGAGGGTTCTGACGTCCACTTAACGTCTGGATGTCTACTGGAAGAAAATGATGGTGCCCACTTCCTGTTTTGCGTTGGTTTCAACTATCAACATGTTAGATCAGATATTACGTGTGATGTTTGACATTATTTTTGTAATAATTATGAAGCAGCAGCTCGACCCAATCAACCATAGGGATCGACAAACTAATGCTGACAGCAGAATATGTTTGTCATCAATATAAAATATGTGCGTCATGACGATAAGACCAGGAGCATGTGCAGAACGATGGGCATAATATTGTAGAGGAATTAAGTGTTTATATGTCAGAGGAATTGTTGAATTCAGAATTTAGATTAGAATAAACCAGTGACTTTATTCTGAATTCAGTTTAATAGTGAATTATCATTTTCAACTGGAATTAGGTGTTTACATGGTTTATCTCAAAGAGGAATTAACCTTTATTCTGAATTAAAGAGGAATAAAAATTCATGGAAACAGGGCTAATTATAATTTGCGTCTGACTGTCTATCCTTGTCTGTCTGTCCTCAGGTATTATATAAACCTGTGTCAGGGAATCCACGGTGGCTTAACGGATTGTCCTGAAGACGCCACCGTATGTCGACGCTCCGCCGACGGAACTACACAGACTCTGGGCCGCGTCTACACACAGAAAATGAGCTACAGCGGTGGGTGAAGACACGTTCTTACAGCAGAGCATGATGGGAGCATTTAACCCTTACAGAGCCAAACACAACTATCTACTAATGGAAAATATTTAAGAGCCTCTGAACCTCCACACCTGTTCATACATGCACATAATTGGTGTCAAATACAGTTTATTCATCAGATACAACCATGTGTGGCTATCTATAATCTATAATCACTGTTCTTCCTCTACAGATAGGAAAGTCCTGGTCAGTTATTCAGCAGGAGACGACGTGTGTGGAAACGGGGTGAAGGCCAGAACTGTGATCCAACTGAGCTGTGGGTCCACTGTGGGACGACCCACTTTTATCAGGTAACACACGCCTTCCCTTAAACCTCTGGTGTCAAACTCATGTAAGTTGAGGGGCCACGTTCAGCTAAATTTGATCTGAAGTGAAGCCAAACCAGTGAAATAACAAAATAATCATACATAAATGACGTCAACTCTGAACTTGCCTTTAAATTTGACAATGAAAAGAGTAAAATTAAACCAAAATTCTTTGTTTTAGTGTAAATATGTGGAAAATATTCACATTTACAAAGAGAAAAAATTTTAGTTGTATTTGTAGATTATTATGACAGTATTTTACTGGTTCTGACCCACTTGGTCTGAATGTGGAACCTTAATTGAAATTTGAAAAAGTCTGAATTGACCTTGTCGTCAATTTGTGAAATGCAAAAATTAGACTGAAGATAGTGTCAAAATAAATTTAGTTCAGGTTCCACATACAGTGAATCAGACCAGTAAAATATGAACGTCAGAATGTCAGTACTTTGACCACCTGCTGCTGCTGCATCACTGAAGCATCACATGCTGTGGTTTTGGATCAGTGATGTTCAGTTAATGGAAAAACCAACACTTGACCTTTGACCTTTCCACTCAGACCTTCTCTGCTCGGGCTTTGACGTCTGATCTTCATGTCTTCGTCATGTGGATGTCGTTCACATCTATAAACCACATTCTTGGCATCAAAATGATTGTGTTTTACGTCATTTCCACACGTTCATGTTAAAGTGTGTGTGTATTCTGTTAAACGACACCATACCCACAGCCCCGCCCCCAAACACAACAAAGTCACACAGGCAGGATTTTACTGGAACCGTTGGTTTGGATCACAGGAGACTTTTTTTAAACCTTCTGGTTATTTGGTTTTACTTTTTTTTTTTTTACATACAAAAGTCAAACAAATGGAACCTCCCCTGTTTAAAAGAAACACATTTATTTATTTATTTTAAATGTTTAGTTATTGTATTTAATTTTTAAAATGGAACAATCTTCGGTCTTTTGTTAAATATTTTTTTGACACAGTCGCACCATGGGGACCTCTGACACTATGAGGACCAAAATTTATGTCCCTGCAAGGGTTAAATATAAATGTAGGTCCCCACTAGTAAAATATAAAATGATGATGATTTCAGGAAGTCCCCATAAGGCATGGGGAAAGCAGGTGCAAAGTGTTACATGTTTTTCGAAGGTTTGAAAACGCATTTACTTTTTTATTATTTATTTATATATTTTTTTTTTCTTTAAAAAAATATTATTTATTGTATTTACTTATTTATATACATTTTATATTAATATTATTATTATTGTGTTTTATTTGTGAATTTTTTTATTTAATTTAATTTTTAAAATGTTCATTATTTTTTAATTAGAAAAAAGAGATGTATTTACACTCACTTCCCAATGACTACTTGATTACAAACTTGGTCCTCATGATACATGTGTGTGTGTGTGTGTGAGCGCAGCATGGATCAGGCGTCGTGTACGTTCCTCATCAGCTGGGAGACGGGTTCTGCATGTGTGGTGAAGCAGCGTGCCGTGGACATGGTGAACGGAACCATCCAGGTTCCAGACACTGGGGTGGTCCTCAGTCTGGGGGCCATCTACTTCAGGTAAAACAACCAAAAACACCAAAGAAATCTGACAATGGAACCAGTGAAAAGGACCTGAGCAACAGTTTTTCCAGATTTAATCACCCACTTCTTTTTTCTGACTGAAAAGAGCAAATAATCTTGAATAAAAAAAATCTTGAATTAAGCAAAAACAAAATCTTGAATAAAACAAAAAAATCTTAGATAGAGTACATTTTCTGTTAGATATTAAAATTGATTTATTGAAAATATTATTTCAAGAAATTTTCACTTGATCTACTGGCAGATTTTAAACTTGAATTAAGCAAAAAAAATTGTTTTCATATATTGGATCAGAAATCAGACTAAAACACTTCCTTTTTTCCTTACCTATTCCTCTTCTTGTTTCTCTTTTTCTTCCTCCTTTCCTCATCCCCTTTCTCTTCTTCTTCCCCATCCTCCTTTTCTTTTTCCTTTTCTCCTTCCCTCTTCTTCTTCCTCTTCCTCTTCTTCCTCATTCTCTTCTTCTTCCTTTTACCCTTCCCTCTTCCTCTTCTTCATCCTCTTCCCCTTCCTCTTCTCTTTCTTCTTCTTCTCCTTCCTTTCCTCGTCCCCTTTCTCTTCCTCATCCTCCTCTTCTTCCTCCTCCTCTTCTCTTTCCTCTTCCTCAGTCATCACGAAGCGTCTGGAGACATCCGTCCTAACGGCGACCGCTACATCTACCACATCCAGCTGTCGGGCATCACCAACAGTTCCCTGGACGAGTGCGTGGGCGCCAACATCTGCCAGGTCAAACAGAACGCTCAACTCAACCGTAAGATCGGCTCCTCCAGCAAAGCCAAGTACTACATCAAAGGTACCGCAAAACTAAAAAAACTAACACTGTTTTTTCACAGTAGTAGCAGTACTTCTACTGTAGTACAGAATGTGAGTACTTTGACCAGCTCTGCATGTTTACAGATGAAACACACAAAAAAGTCATTATTTTGTGGTGACTAATTCAGATAAATGGAGGCTCGTTTTAATTCAGGCTGAAGTGAGTAGAGGTGAAAGGGTTTTTATTCTGGGATCGACCTGAACAGCTTCTCATCCGTCCAACAGGAGGAACCATGGATGTGATGGTTCCGTCTGAGTCTCAGTGCGGGAGGGAGAAAAGCAAAATGGTGTCGTCCACCATCATGTTCCACTGTAACCCTGCAGCCGGCGTCGGTATCCCAGAATTCCTACTGGAGACGGACGAGTGTCAGTATCTGTTCATGTGGCACACGGACGCAGTTTGTGGACTGACGTGAGTAAACTGTACTGGGATTAGATTAGAGTAGATTAGAGTGGATTAGATTGAAATGGATTCAATTAGATAGGAGTCAATTGCATTAGACTGGAGTGCATTATATTAGAGTAGATTAGATTAGATTAGAGTGGATTAGTTTAGATTGAAATAGATTTGATTAGAGTTGATTAACCTGGAGTAGATTGTAGTGGATTAGATTGAAATAGTTTAGATTGGAGTACATTAAATTGGATTAGATTAGACTGGATTAGGTTATATCAGATTAAAGCATAAAATCAGATTAGGTTAGATCAGGTTAGGTCACATAAAAAAATGATTGGATTGATGTGTGTCAATGTGTGATTAGATTAGATAAATCTAGATTAGATTAGAAAGCAGTGGACTGAGCCTTTTAACCTGTGACTCTTAACAATTATGATCTGATTTTTATAAATATTTTAATTCCCAGATTATATTCCTTCATTTTCTACCTGCTCAGATCACGTTTTGTTTTTGCGTCCCGCAGCACCGTGGATACTGAGTCGTACCACAGCGACAGCACCGAGGCTCCGGTGCCATCGGGGCGGAGTCAGGCGGTGGGGCTGGTCCTCAGCTTCCTGTTGGTGGGTCTTTGTTTTTGTCTGCTGGGGCTCCTGCTCTACAAACCAGAAAGGAGGTGAGTTTACACCGGCTACCTTAACAGGACCTTATTTATTCAGAATAAAGTAATTCTGAATTAAAGCCGTTTCCTTCGTGTTTACGTGGACATGTTAATTACAAATAAAGGTTTCCATGTGTATTTCGGCTCTAGTTAATTGGTCTTTCAGAGTTGGAGGTACAGAGGGTTCTGATTGGACAGAAAGGCCCTTTAACATCTGGATGTTTACTGGAAGAAAACAATGGCGTCCACTTCCTGTTTTGCGTTGGTTTCAACTATCAACATGTTAGACCAGATACTACATGTGATGTTTGACTTTATTTTTGTGATAATTATGAAGCAGCAGCTCGACCCACTTACCCATAGGAATCAACAAACTAATGCTGACAGTGGAATATGTGCGACATTGTGACCAGACCAGGAGCATGTGCAGAACGACAGGAATAATGTTAAAGAGGAATTAACTGTTTTCATGTCAAAAGGAATTCTTGAATTGAGAATTCAGATCAGAATAAACCAGTGACTTTATTCTGGATTCAGTTTAATAGTGAATTATCATTTTCAACTGGAATTAGGTGTTTACGTGGTTCATCTGAAAGAGGAATTAACCTTTATTCTGAATTAAACAGGAACAAGTATTCAGGGAATGTCTAATCTCTACTAAATGCAACCTTGGCCTTTGACCTTTTGCAATATTGATAATTTTGTTTGTTATTGTTATAATTTTGTTATATGCGTCAGTGTGTGTAATATTATGATAATATATCCAGTATTGATTAAGTTATAGTGTGATATGTCTGTTTGACACACACAAACAATTTTGCTGAAGTTAATTTTGCGCCACGTCACCTAGCATAATATTTCTCTGCAAACATGCGCACACACACACACACACACAAACACACACACACACACACACACACACACACACACACGGTGATTACAGTAATCTCACCCAAGCAATGTTTGGAGAGATTAATAAAACCTGCCATGTAAACAGGACTACTGTGTGTTCTGATGCTGTTGACAGAACTTCTGTGACCTCTGACCTCTGTCTTTTCTGTTCTTTGGGCAGAGAGCTGGTGATCCAGAAGGTGGCAGGATGCTGCAGAAGAGGAAACCAGGTCTCATATAAATACTCCAAAGTAGGTTTATTGAATGAATGCAGAATGTTTTTGGAAATGCTACTTAATCCCTTTACAGATGAAAGATAAAAGCATTAAAGGTGTTTTCATGGTGCATTTTTGTACTATATTATTTAAAGTCTCCTTCACCCCCTGGTTATAATTAATTAATTACATATTTGAACATTTAAAAAAATTAACAAATTAAGTAAAGTCTGCTGTGGAATGGGCAGGACTGAAAAAACACCATCCACTCATTCTGAGCACTGACTCCAAATGATTGAGCAGGGATACGTCTGTCAAACTAAACTGTTCTTTGTTTACCTAAGAGGTCAAAGGTCACTGGGTCAACACCTAAAAAACTCAAATAGACTTTAATGGAAAATCAGTGGTGATGGAGACTTGGTTACTATTATTGACAGATGGGAAACCTGCCATGTACTTGAAAATGACCTTTGACCTTCAGTAACCTTGAAAGGTCAAAATCAAGGTCACATTATTTTAAATGGTGGTAAATAAAAAAAAATAGTGATAAGTACTGAGTTACTATTGTTGATGGATAGGAAATTACATGTAGGCTCCAAAATAGCATCATGACCTTTGACCTTGAGTGACCTGGTTTGGTTTTGAGAAGGAGAAGGGAGGGTTGTTTTGTCTTGAAACACTTGTTATAAAACTTGATGGTTTATAACATGTAAATGCAATACAAATACAAAAGTACAACAGTCAGACATGAATTACAAGTAAAATATCGTTAAAAACAAAAATAGGAAATTAGGGAACATGGTATGAAGAATAAAAGAAAAAAAATAATAGTAATTAATAGTATAATATAATAATAAAGCCTTTGACCTTAAGTGACCTGGCAGAGTTAGAGTGAAGGTCACCAGTGTCTCCATGTGACCCCTCAGGTCAGTATGGATGAAGAAGGAGGTGAAGAGGAGATGGAGTGGCTGATGGAGGACCTGGAAGCTCCCCTCACCTCCACGTCCTCCCACCGCAGCAGGAGTAACCACGGTAACGGTCACATCACCACCAAGCCGGTGAACACGGACGGCCTGCGCTCCTTTTCACTGGACGAGCAGGACGACGACAGCGAGGACGAGGTCCTGAGCGTCCCCGGCGTTCGCGTGGTCAAGTCCGTCGCCGCTGCCAAAACCTCCACGGTTCACCGCAGCGCCTTCCTGCAGGTGAGAGACCACGCCCCCTTTTCTCTATAGGACTATTACCATTAACTGGTGTGAAAAAAATTAGCTGGTAAGAGTAGAAGTAGTGATTCAACTGCTTTACTGAAGTAAAGGTAAAAAAAAAAGTACAACTTCTGAATTGTAATAAAGTAAAAAGTAAAACTGCATTTTTTTCTATGGATGAAATAATACTTACTTTAATTATTATTATTAAAAAATAAAACCAGAAAAATGTCAAAAAATATCTAAATGTAAAGAGTATAAAGAACAGATATTTATATAAAAATGTAGGGAGTAAAAGTAACAAGTGTCCAGAAAAATAAATATTCCAGTAAAGTACGGATCCCTAAAAAATAATCTACTTAAGTCCAGTAATGAAGTAATTTTACTTAATTATTTCCACCTCTGCTCTAGACCACGTCATTGTTTTAAATGATTATTGGTTTTCAATTGATCCTCCGGCTTAATAAAAGTTGAATAAAAAAAAAAAAAAAAAGCCTGTTTGTTTGTTGGTGTTTTCAGGAGGAAAGCGACGAGGACCTGGTCGGTCTCCTTGACGACTGCGACCGAAAGCGGAAGAGCGGCGGCAAACCTGGCGCTTCAGGCCCCGCCCACGGTAACAGCACGGCAGCCAATAGGAAACGGGATGAGGACGACAGTGACGAGGACCTCCTCAGGGTGTGATGTCACTTCCTCCTCCTGCTTCCCCCTTGTCCAATGGGAACTCTTTTTCTCTCAGTGAATGTCTCCATAGCAACAACAACCTTCAGCCACATGTTGAAACTCCTTCCTTTTTGTCCCGGGACTGTTTTTCTTTTTTTCGTCTCTTTTTTTTTTTGATGGACGACACCTTCCCTCGGCCTCCTCAGACTTTGTCCAGTCCACCGTCTACAGACTGATGACATTCACACATGCTTTCTTATTTATTGATAGCTGATTCTTTAACACTGTGGAGGACTAAAAGTGCCGAAATTCAATCAATATATCATTAAATAATTAATTAAATATGTCATCAATTGATTAAAATCTAAATTAAATAGATAAATGTGTTATTCATTAAAATACCCATTCATTTGAGGTAAAGAAAAAAAAGATATAAATCATATATAGTTATAAATAATCTGTTAACCTCATCCATCAAAGTCAGTGGGCGGGTCTTAACATCTGATTGGTTCCCCTGCACATCCAGTCCAATCAAATAGATTCCAGATAAAGGATTGATGCAGAACTTGTGAACACATTCCCATACACTGGGTGACCTTTAACCTCTAGGATGCTTTAGGAAACTAAATTTTATTAGACTCGGTCCGACACTAGATTGATCTTAGCCCCGTCCACTGACTTTGATGGATACGTTTGACATTTTATTGATGATTTTGTTCATTTAGTTTAATTTTTGTTAATTATTTTGATTATTTTGTTGATTAGTTTGTTTGATTTTGCCTTTTTTTTTATCATTTTGTTTGTTTTATTTTGCTGATTATTTTTGATTATTTTGTTGATCATTCAGTTAGATTTTTGTTGATTGTTTTGGTCATTTTGTGGTTGATTTAGTTTAATTTTGTTGATTATTTTGTTATTTTGTTGATTAGTTTGATTTTTGTCATTTTTTGGATCATTTTATTTGTTTGTATTATTTTGCTCATTTTATTTATCAAAACAAGGTTGACGGATAAAATAAATTCATGATCCACTGCAACACAAGGATCATGAAATAAGTAATTAGTGAAATACTAATTGTTTTGTTTTTTACCTCAAATGAATTTAAATTTTAATGAATTGACACTTTTAACAACCCATTTATCTATTTCATTCCAATTTTAATTAATTAATGACATATTTAATACATTATTTAATGGTGTATGTATTTGGTGATTTAATTATGGCACTTTTAGTCATCCATGTTACACGACTCCATTAAAATGAATGAATTTCTAAATGACTCATTGAAAATCAGACGCTGGAACTCGCCCTCAGAGCTTGACGGATCGTCTTTTTTTCGCGTCCAGACTCGGCAGCGAGGCGTGTCATTGAAGGTGTTGATGGATGTTAAATTATTATTAAATGAAAGTCGGTGGATTCTCTAGCTGTGCCATTACTTTAGCACTTTGTTTCTTTGATTAAAGGAGCAATTTGTAACGTTTCCAGCCAGTCGTTAATGTGGAATCGACACACAAGGGCAGTATTTGTTCACAGGAAGTGGTGTTTGTGTTCGCTGTCAAACTACTGAAACTAATGTGATGTTTAGTTTCTGTTGTAGCTTCTTTAAAACAAACCAAAACAAGTCTGTGATCAGATTAAAATCAGACAGAATCACCTCCAGAGAAACTTTACAGTCACATAGAAGAACTGATTTATAAACAATAGATCTGGAACTAATCTGAACAATATAATTTTACCTGCTTCAACTGGAAGATTGTTTTGATTGAATTAAGGAAAAATGAATCTTGAATTGAGCAAAAAATTAATAAATACATCTTGAATTAAGTGAAAAAATATATCGTATCAAACCAAAATGTCTTGAATTAACAGAGAAAAAATATCGATTTAAACAAAAAATATGTCGAAGTCATCAAAAAAAAAAAAATTAATTAACAAGAAAAAAATCTTGAATCAAAACAAAAAAATTAGAATTAAGCAAAAATATCTTGACTCAATAAAAAAAATGTTGAGTTAAAGGAGAGAGATGTCCATTAAGAGCTAAAATGGAGGCAGAGCTTGTTGTGCCTGGAAACAGTTGTTATAAAACCTGATGGTTTTTAACATGTAAAAGTAATATAAATGTTTTTGGGAAGAACTTTATATGAACTTATTATTGTCATGGGTTAAACATGAATTACTCGTAAATTGTCCTTAAAAATAAAAATAAAAAATATTAAATGAAACCAAAATATCTTGAATTAAGCAAAAAAATGTTTTACTTTTTCCATTGGAAGATTTTTGTTTTTTTCTTAATTCAAGTTGGGTTTTTTTGCTAAAATAATAAATATAATTTTAAACTAAGCAAAAATCTTCTAATAGAACAAGTGGCAAACTTTTTTTTTTGCTTCATTCAAGTTGTTTTTCTTCTTTTTTTGTATTTTTCTGATTAATTCAATCAGATTAATTCAATCAGATTAGTTTCAGATCTATTGTCTGTAAATCAGTTCCTCTGTAGGTGATTCTGTCTGATTTTAATCTGATCACATGTTTAAACTATAGAAATGAAACTAATGGTCACATTTAGATTTTCTCAGTGTTAAAAACAAAACAAAAGTATCTACATAATTTTACCCATATAGTGTTTTTTTTTTTTTTTTTTTTTTTTTACAAACTGCTCCTTTAATTGTAAATAAAGCGCCATCACTGAAGAATGTTACCATGAAAAAGAAGAAACGCTGTCGTTTAGAGGCGATGGTTTCAGCGTCAAACACATGGGACAGATTTTGGGAAAGGCCGGCAGCTGTCGGAGAACAGCGGACGGAGGCCAAGGCAAAGGTGGGGGCAAAGGACACGGTAAAGGTGGGGGCAAAGGTCAAGGTGTGGGCGAAGGTGAAGGCAAATGCGTGTGCTCCAGTTGGGTCTAAAGGGAACGCAGACGCCCGTTGGTCTTTGGTGTCCGTTCAGTTGCTTCAATAGCAGATGATTTTGTTTGTTGTTTCCCCATAGAGAAAGCGTGATGCCTTCCTACCGATGAATTTCCTTCGCATTTTCATCAAACACGTCCAGCGAAGGAGTGATTCTTGTCTTGTTTTGATCTGAGACTTTGTAAATAGAAGATATTGTTCTATAATATGGACATTTTGTTTGTTCGTTTGTCTGTCTGTCGTCGTCACCGGTGAACTGCTCACATGAGTTTTTCTTTTTGATTATTTAAATGTTCGTCTGAGACGATCGTTTGTGTCGGGAGCCAATCGGAGACGGCCTTAAGTGTGAATGGACGGTTGATGTTGTTAGTTTAGCCCCGCCCCCTCCCCTTAAATAAGCCATACGTCTAAAGCTGATGTTAATATAACGCACGCTCTCATACAGTGAAGCTTTTAACCCTTAAAGACCCACAAACCACTTCTGTGTCGATTCTTCTCTACTTTTTACCTTCTGGTAAGTGATTTATCGCCAGTTATTATCATATTTTCCTCTGCGTTTTGCATTTTTTTCAGTAAAAATCTGGTATTTTCTGATTTTTAATTCACTGATCTTGCAGATTTGTTTAGTAAATTCAATGATTATTTTATCAAAACGGGAACAAAATTGTCAATTTCAGCAAATATATCAATAATTGAACATAAAAACAAACTTCTCCATCCGCTGTCATAGTCATTTTTCCATTGACCTTCAAATTGTTTGAATAAAAAAATTTGCCGAATGGGGGGAAAAAAGGACTATTTCAACAAAACGCTAATTTATGGTTTAAACTTTTTTTGTGCTGGTGAGAAGTGGGTTTTTTTTCATGCGTAGAACATATATATTTATGTAGAACTGAAATGGACCTTTTTTTCGCAACTTGTCATGTGAATTTAAAAACAAAATGGATGTTCGTGGATGTTACAATAAACCAAGAAGAATAGTTTATTTAAAAAAAACAAACAAACATGGTGTTATTTTTTTACATTTAGTACAGGACAGAGGGTTATTACTCTTAATAATAATAATGAATATATCTCTAAAACAAATATTTTACGTTTGTCTCTGTGTTTATAGAATGACTTCATCGCATTTATGATTTACTGGAAAAACCAACATCGCACACTTGTTTTTTTTTTTTTTTCAACATTTAGTAAATATCGGTGAAGCTTTTCACATATAATACATATCTGATGGAAAAGCGACTGGTGTTGTGGAGGAAGGCGGTGTTTCCATGGTAACTACGGTCACGTCTGATGACCGTTAAAAGGCGACACTGAATTTTTGATGCAAATTATTTCCACATATTGATGAGATGAATGGATAAAGGGAACTTAAAAGTTGGATCAGTGGATGTTTGGGTCTTTACGGGTTAAATTATTAAAGCCAAAATGTTTCAGTACCGAAATCGTCACGATAACGCCAAACGCAGATGGCGATCGGACACGAGATGCTGTCGTTTTAACACAATAACTCAAATACTCTTCTTCTTTGTAGTGGTGTTAAATTTCCTGCAGTGTTTACACACATTTCAGTTTTTCCATTTGTATTAAATGATGCTTAAACATTTACACTTTTAAAAAATAATGTCTAAATCTGACCTTAAAGGTTCTTGTCTCATTTCTACTCAAACATTTGATCACATTAAAATCAGACAGAATCACCAACAAAGGAACTTTTCAGTGACATAGAAGAACTGATTTATAGACAATAGATCTAGAACTAATTTGATTAAACTAATCTGATTAAACTAACCGGAACAAGATCAGTTTACCTGCTTCAACTGGAAGATTTTATTTGAGTGAATCATCTTTTAAAAAATCTTCAATTAAGCAAAAAAATCTTATATTTAAGGGGAAAATGTTTTGAATTAGGTGAAATATTCTTGAACTTAAAAAAAAACTTCTTGAATTAAGCAAAACAAAAAAATCTTGAATTAAGGAAAAAAAACTTGAATTAAGTGAAATGTTCCTGAATTAAAAAAAAAAAAATATATTGAATTAAGCACAAAAAAGTGTTGTATTATAATTTTTTTTTTTTACCAACTTAATTTACCTAATTCAAGGCAAATACAATTTTCAGTTTAAGCAGGTGAAATAATCTTGTTCTGATTAGTTTAAGTAGTTTAATCAGATTAGTTCCAGATCTATTGTTTGTAAATCAATTCTTCTGATGGTGATTCTGTCTGATTTTAATCTGATCACATGTTTAAACTATGGAAATGAAACTAAAACACTTGATAAAATTACACTTTTTTTCAGTGTATAAAGTAACATGTGAGTTTACTGTCTTATATTTTGACAAACTCACAAATGACTTTATTTGTTTTAAGGAGAATTTAAGCTCTGATTCAAAACGACTAAATTTACTGTATTTTTAACTTGAATCTGATGGAACCACAAAAAAAACATTCACTGTTCACAGTCTTTCCAAAACTTTGTACAAAGTACTTTTTGTAAATAAATTACACATATCAGTGGTAAAAAAAACAAACAAAAAAAAACCTTTATGTGGGGAAAATTTGGAAGATGAACAGGTTCAATAAAGGAAAATGTCCTGTTATTATGTGTATCAGGGGTCACATCCAGCCCAGGAAAAAAACATTATCCATTCATGCTTTAATTTGGAAAACAAACTGTGCTCTCAGTGCTTTTGTAATTATTATTATTATTATTATTATTATTATTATTATTATTATTATTATTATTATTATTATTATTATTATTATTATTATTATTATTATTATTATTATTATTATTATTTTATTAACAGTAATAATAACAATAATAATAATGATAAAGGTAATAATAATAAAGATATAACAATAATAATAATCAACGTAGAAATAAAATTACTATTATGACAGTATTATTAATGACCCCTGACGTCATCAATGCTGTTTTTATAGAACATCATCCAGAAAAAAAAAAACGGTTCATATTTTCCAGTTCAAATCCAGTGAATTTAGGTTTTTTTTCTTCGTCCGTGCAGAGTTCCGAACATCTCCTGAGGTTGTGAAAGCTTTTTATTTAATATTTAATATTCTGACTGTGATTTATGGATGCGTGAAGTGGAATGCCAGTGTTTGTTTGTTTGTTTGTGTTGACTTCAGGTACGGCGTTTAAATGCAGCTTCTGAAACGGAGACGGAAGCTTAAATTAGAAGCGACTTAGACGAAGCACAGCGTGGGGTTCTGTGGCAAATCTTTGACCCGTTTGGTTCTGATGTGTTTTTCAGCTCTTTTTGCCTGTTTTTTTTTTTCCTATTTAAAAACAAAAAAAACTTGATGTAAAAAATATTGCATTATTTGAATAAATAAGAGATCTGCTGTTTATCACTGTTGTCTTTTAATCTAAAAATGCACATTCTGAAATACACCTTAATGTATGAATAAATAAGTAAATGAATAACAAAAATTCACACTGGAATACAGTTAATCACCTTTAATAAGGAATAAATTATTATTAAATAAATAAAAATGTACACTGAAATTAAATTTAATCACCTTTAATGATGCATAAATTAATAATGATAAATAAATAAAAATGCACAGTGAAATACAATTTCATCACCTTTAATAATGAATAAATTAATAATAAAATAAAAATGCACATTGAGATACCCATTTTGACAGAACACGGCAAAAACATAATCAGGTGTGGCTCTGTTGAAGGTGAATCGTTTATCCAGTGACAGTCCAGCTGTATTTGCTACTGAATCTATTCATTTCGAAAATGCAGATGATATTGTAACATTCATGGTAGCAACTATAACGGTCACTGGTCAATTCATAGTAGGTCTAGTCCAACTGACAGTCGGCCAAAAGCACCATCGAGGTCCATGGGACGCACCATTTCCAGGAGGCTCATGGGGCCTGAGATCGGAAAATTATTGAATAGTATTCAATGTGAAATAAAATGCTAAAATCATATCTGGTTTGTCATGTGACCTGAATCACACACTTGTTGTACCTCATAATAAATGATAAATATTGATGTGCGTTTCAACTGCTTCTGTTAACCAACGGCTGATTCATTTGCGAATAAAACCCGTTAGTAATTTGGACTACACGCATGGCGCGCATGTGACGTCACCACTGATTCCACACCATAGCTGCGCTTAGTGTGACGTCACATACGCGACGCATTGTAGTCTCTTACTAAGCCCACATAAAACCTAACGCCACGTTTGCTACCCATCAACAACGGGTGGTCTGTTTATGCCACATAAAATATTTGTTATTAAACGCTATCATATGTTAATTTCAGAGCACTAGTCAAACGGAATTAGAATTTAGCTTGACTCGAGCCATTCATTCCCAATCAAATATTTCTGCGAGCTAAGCACCCATGGACCGGAAGTGGAAAGGCGTGACTTATTCTACCTTTGTACGATAGCTTCTCTGTGACACTGTCCAGACCAAATTATTTATCGTTTGAACCTGACGTCTACACATTAAAGGCATCTGGGTTACACCAAACCCAAATCGTTGGAAAACAGGTTCCATAGTGGAAAGATCGGACAACGGAACCAATTCGTTACAGAGTGAAGAGTGAAAAGTCTATTGTTTGTGTCCGAGTGCTTCGTGCCAGAATTAATGCGCTTTGCAGTAAGTGCAGTGCAAGTTGCTAAACAACCAGTTCTGAGCACGAATATGTACCGGCCAACGTTAGAGCACAAAGCCCTGGCTTTAGTGATAATAATGAGGAGGAGACGAGCAGCACGAAAAAAGAGGACATGGGTCCATCCAGTTTTGATGGTAAGGCAATAGTTGGGGGAATATGCTGGTACAGGAATGACCACCGAGGTGTACTTCAGGTTGACCTCAGATAAACATTTCATTGTGTATTGCGTGCATGTATGAATGATATTTGATTAATATTGATTAGAATGGACGAATAAATACTTGAATAACATTCATTTGACCATGACTGGCTGAATTCCGTAAACGGAACGGGAACAGTAAAAATGCTGGTGTCAAATTAGTAGTTTGTGTGTACATTGGCTTCTTGTTTACAAAGTAAAATTCCCAGATGTATTTGTGATTTTTTTGTATAAGAAATGGAAGGGGCTGTTTTACTTTGTGGGAATAACCGGAAGTGCGTTGCTCACTAGCGGCTCGCTAGCATTTCGCCGACTTCCTCCGAACAAAAAATTGTAAATAGGTGGTATTTGGACAGCTGAACATATTCGGCACCAAAAGAGGCATTTTCTCACATGATTACGGATGTATTTAAAGAGTTTAGAGCTCAAGTGAAATCAGCTCCACCCTATGTATTCTTGCTCGGGCATGAGCGCAGTGCGTTGAGGGTTGTCGTGTAAATGCTTTGCGTACTGTCTGAAAGTAGGCACGTATGAAGAGTATAAATATGTAGTGTGTGATTTCTAACACAGTCATTGTTTTTTAGTTTATGTTGGGGAAAAAACGCTTTTCCCGCTCTCCGGGTTAAAAAAAACAACTCGCAATACCCCCACAACATCTCGTGAGAAAGTCACCCTGGCCTCTCGGACCAATCGGTACTCGCCATTGGAGAACGTCATATAGGGAGCTTAAGTGACGCGATTCTATTTCCGGTCGATTTCCGGGCAATGGGACCTAAGTGCCATAAAAAAAATGAACGAGAGTTAATGGAGGGATGAAAGTAATTTTCTGGTCCCGTTTGAAATGTGCTACGGTTTTCACATATGATATCTGTGAATTTTAAAGATACATTTTCACATTGAGAAAGCACTCACTTTGGACAGGCATCCAAAGTTACGTTAGGTTTTATGTAAGAGTAAGTAATGGACTACAACGTTCGTCTCACAAATATGACGTCACTACCAAGCTTCACCATCAAACTCTTTGAAAATGGCTGTGACTTTGGCGAGCTTCACCTCCTTCTTTCAGGACGAAGGCAAGAGCATCAAACGTGGAGAAAACCACTTTAAATCGGGGCATGTGGAAAGTGGCAGCTACTCTGGGGGAGAGATAGTTGGTCGAGTGAGAGCCACACACACACACACACACATATATATATATATATATATATATATATATATATATATATATATATATATATATATATATATATATATATATATATATATATATATATATATATATATAAAGTGAACAGAGAGTAAAGAATAGAGAAGAAGCAAGGTTAAAATATTATTAACATGTGTAAAAAGATGTGGGCTAAATCATTAAATATGGAAGCAGGGGACCAGTGTGTGGAGAACAACTACTTTATAAACGAATTGGGTCGACATGAAGTTAACATTGAAAAGGTTAGCCGCCACTAGCATGACTTGTTTCTGCAGTTCCTCTGTTTTCACCTCCGTAGTGTGAGTGTCTACACTTTTGACGGCGTCACAAGTTCTAAGTTACTGGAGAATCACGTGCAGTTCACAAACGGATGGTCCAGGAGATGCAGATCATAAAGCCACAACACTGTTGTCTGGACAAAGGTGAGTTAAACCTCACCAGTTTTACCGCTAAAACTAAACTCCATCACTCTCAGCACCATTAAAGCTAAGCTCCACCTGTCTTAGTAGGTTAACCACTGTGCCTTACTTCACTTTAATGCAATGCAAAAAGGTTTGTTATAAAAGGACTGCACGAGCTTGTTATTCACCACTGACTTAAAAAAAACCTTTCATTATTGATATATACTAATTTATATATACATTCTCATATGCATTAAAATTGCACTTTTAACAACTGTATTTTCAAATTTTCTCGGAGGGGGGGGGCCCAACAGCATTATCTGTCTTCCTGACCATACATACATGTATATCTGACTTTTGTTTCTTTTTTGATGGAAACAATAGTTTTATACAAATTGATATTCCTTCCTAACTGTCATATTGATGTTTGTCAGGTCCAGTGGTTCTTAACCTCGTTGGAGGTACTGACCCCTATCAGTTTCACTTGCACATTTACCCAAACCTTCTTTGACATGTTTTTTCTTCCAAATTCAAGACACGGGTATATGTTTTACCAGTGCATGTAATGAAGCATTCATGAACATCACTGTGTTCAAAGAACACAAACATCACTTGTAGCCAGTGATGGCCAAGGGGGCGTGTCCACGTGTCCTCACGTGAAACCCCTGAAGTTGACTCACCCAGCCCCTATGGTTCAACACAGGTTAAGAACCACTTCTCTAGTATCAATGTAATCATTAAATAAATATACATAAAATTAATATAGAGTAAAATTGACCAAATTAAGAAAACATGGAAGAGTTTGTGGGTGAAAACCAAAAGTGCTGACAGCTGTTCTGAGCATCATATGTCACTTTGTTTCACACACACATTTGCAGGAACTTTGACTGATTGACAGTTTTCCTGATGTCTGTGTGTGTCCTCTGACGTCCCACCACAACGTGTTTTCACGCTCCGCCACTCTGGCCTCACAAGCACACGTCTGTTTGGGGACCTTTGTTCCTGCTGGAGCCGTTAAATACAAGAAGCCGGTCTGTCAGCGGAGCAGAAAGACGGACGGATGCACAGAAGGACACTCTGACTGCACTCTCTAAAGATATACACTCTGAAAACACACAGAGTCCCTTCGTAGCCATGACAACCTTTGACGCCATCTTGGAGGAGGCAGGAGAGTTCGGCCGCAGTCAGAAGCGCATCTTTGCGCTGCTGTGTCTGGTGTCCATGCCATGGGCCGGCGTCTATGTGGGCATCGTGTTCCAGGGCTTCACCCCCGACCACTGGTGTCGTGAGCCGGCGCTGGAGGAGATGGCGCAGAGCTGTGGGTGGAGCCCGCTGGACGGCCGGCGACTGACGGCACCGCCGGTCAACGCGTCCGGGGAGGCGCAGTACAGCTCGTGCCTGCAGTACGACGCCACCTGGAACGTCAGCGCCCTGACGTGCGACCCCCAGAAGCCGGACCCTGACGCCACGCCTGTCACTTCCTGTCAACACGGGTGGGAGTACGACTATGAAGGACGCCAGAGCTTCGTTACCGAGGTGAGAAACAGGAAGTGAAGTTGGATGAGGAGGATGTGACCTATGGCCTTTGTCTGGGGATGAGAAGAGAAGTAGAGATGGAAGTAACTAAGTGGAAGTACTTCCTTTACTCTAATTAAGTACAGTTTTTAGGTATTTGTACTTTACTTGAATATTTATTTTTTTTGGAAACTTTACTTTATACTTTTTTACTTTTACTTCAGTAAAGCAGTTGAATCAGTACTTCTACTTTTACCAGAGTATTTTTTCACATACGTAGCTGTACTTCTACTGTGGTACAGAATGTGAGTAATTTGAACACCTCTGAAGAGAAGTAGAGCTGTCAAATGATTAAAAAATTTAATTAGATTAAACACAGGGTTGATTTAGATTAATTTCAATTAATTGTGATTAAATCTACATTTTTAATCTATGTTAATGGTGTTTAATTTTTCATGAACAAACCTATCCACTTATTTCTTGAGTCTGTCAGCTCTGAACATGTGTGTTGTAAGCTAGGTGACACATTAGCTTAGTGCAGTGCTTCTTAAATCCAGTCCTCATGGCCCAGTGTTCTGCATGTTTTGGATATTTCCCCTCTTCTGTCACTTAGTTTAATTATTGATCAGCTCTTTAAAAGACTGATAATGATGTCGTGGCTTCCACATGTGATGGAAGAGGGATTTATATAATGTCTTTTTTAAAAAATTATTAATTTTTAAAGTTTTCTGCTGTGGTTCCAGTTTGACCTGGTGTGTTCCGACGCATGGCTGGTGGACCTGTACCAGTCCACTCTGAACGTGGGCTTCCTGATTGGCAGTGTTGCCATTGGTTACCTGGCTGACAGGTGAGCCGGCCTTTTGATGTTAAGAGCCCTCCAAAAACAAGAAAAAAAAAATGAATTAAGCAAAAAAAAAAATCTGCCAATTAAAGCAGGTAAAATGATCTTGTTCAGATTAGTTCCAAATCTATTGTCTATAAATCACTTCTTCTGACTGAAAACTTCCTCTGTAGGTGATTCTGTCTCATTTTAATCTGATCACAGGTTTAAACTATAGAAATTAAACTAAAACATTTAGGGTCAGATTTATATTTTTTACAGTGTTTTTTTTTTTTTTTTTTTTTTTTTTTTACAGTGTACAGTCTTCATTTACCATAAATTAATGCTTTAGACCAGGGTTCTCAAACTTCTTTTCTTTCTGTTTCAGAAAAATAAAAGCATAAAAACATAATGACAATTCTAAATTTGTCTTTGTGTTAGTGCCAAAAAAAAAAAAATCCTAAAAATACTTAATATTGTGAACTATCCAAATGTAAAAGATGTGAATAAACTGGACAAAAACAGAAATTTCTTAATAAAAATAAGGGTAATTTTAACAATATTCTGTCTGGACTTTATCCATTTATACATGTGTTTTATGGATCAAACTGTTGATGAACTAAATGCATTTGTGTGTGTGTGTGTGTGTCCAGGTTTGGTAGGAAAATGAGTTTCCTCATGTCCAGTTTGTTAAATGGCATCGCTGGGATACTCGTTGCTGTGGCACCAAACTATGCGTCTCTGCTGGTCTTTCGGACACTCTATGGTTTTGGGGTGAAAGGAGGCTGGGTGGCCGGATACGTGCTGAGTGAGACAACTACTGTTTCTATTGTTTACTTCCCTTTTTTAAATTTCAGATCATGTTTGAATGGAGGCAGATTTAGTGTCTTAATCACTTTAACTAAAAAATTAATAATAATAATAATAATAATAATAATGGTTCCATAAAAATACAGTTATTTTCAATCAGAACACTTAACTTCAATAAGAACATTTTTAAATGAAAGGAAGATGTGTATGTATGTGTATATATATGTATATATATATATATATGTATATATATATATATATATATATATATATATATATGTATATATGTATATATATATGTATATATGTATATGTATATATATATGTATATGTATATATATATATGTATATGTATATATATATATATATATATATATATATATATATATATATATATATATATATATATATATATATGTATGTATATGTATGTATGTATATATATATATATGTATATATGTATGTATATATATATATATGTATATATATATATATATATATATATATATATATATATATATATATATGTATATGTGTATATATATATATATATATATATGTATATGTGTGTGTGTATATTATTTAAAGCCAAAAACTTAAAAACATTTTAATAAAATTAAACAAGGCAAAACAGGAAGTGGATGCCATCTTTTTCTTCCAGTAGACATCCAGATGTTAAGCGGCCGTTTTGTCCAATCAGAATCCTCTGTATCTCCAGCTCTGAAAGACCAATTAACTCAAGCGAATACACCTGCTTCCATGGAAACCTTTATTCATTATTAACATGTCCAAGTAAACATGAAGGAAATGGCTTTAATTCTGAATAATTTTATTCAAAATAAATAATTGTGAATTAAAAACCATCATGTAAACGTAGCCATTAGGTGTCAATGAGTCATTTTCTTGATGTTTTTCTTCAATTTTAAGCTTTGGAGTTTGATAAATAGAAGAAAAGTTACATAAATTAAGCGAAGAAACACATTTTTTGGTAACACTTTACATTACATATTGCTATTAAAGTGGTGATTCTATGGTATTAGCCATCCATTATTTGTAATAAGCAGTAACAAAGGTATTACCATGAAATTACATCAAAATTACCATAGAATTACCACCTTATTAGTGATCGGTTACTTGTAATAAGTGATTACAAAGGCATTATTACCATGAAATTACCATAGAATTACCACCTTTGTGTTTTCAGTTACAGAGATCGTTGGGGTAGAGTACAGACGTACAGTGGGAGTCCTGTACCAGATGTTCTTCAGTGTGGGTATCCTCATCCTCCCTCTGCTCGCCTACTATATTTCCGGTTGGCGTTGGCTGCAGGTGGTCATCACCATCCCTTACTTCCTGTTCCTGGTCTATTATTGGTGAGCGCTTGACTTTCACTTGAGCTTATTTGAAAGAGGACGATACCATTTCACACAACAAGGCTGTTACATAGTTAAAATCTTTTGTTATTTTTCCATTTTAGTATTTTTAATTTAAATGTTCTACTCAAATCTCCCACAAGATACAAAAAAATACACAAAGAAAAGCAAAATATGCATTAAAAAAAATAACTCTTTGAACAGAGTAAATTTTATGAAACGAAGATAAAAATGATGAGATGAAACTAAAACATGTTAAAATGAATTAAAAGGTATTAAAGCAGGTGTTAAAGTTGCTAAAAGCAGCCAGGGTAGTGCTTTTCTTTTGGTTCCTGAGCTTGTATTGGCTTGTTTTGGCTCCAGGTTGATTCCAGAATCTCCTCGCTGGCTTCTGTCTCAGAACAAAAAGGCCAAAGCTGTTGAAATCACCGAAGCCATCGCCAAGGAGAATCGCATGACCCTGTCCAAGAACATCGAGGTAAACACACTTCAGCACTAGGGTGGCGTCATATTATTGATAACAGTGATCTGCTGCTCAAAACCTGCAATGTCCACTAGTGGGAAGAAAAAAGCAATATCTTAGTTTATTTTAGTTTATCTTATCTTATATTATCTTATATTTTATTGGATCTTATATCTTATCTTATTAATCTCTCCCAACCAATGTTGGGAGAGATAGGCCTAAAATGGACCTTAGACGGGCCAGTTTTGGCCCACAGACCACATGTTTGATCTCTGTTTAAAATATTGGTTGTTTTGTGCAGACGCTGGCGGACGATAACGCAGACTCCACCACCGCCTCTTTCATGGACCTGATCCGAACGCCCAAAATGAGGAAACACACCTTCATCCTCAGCTACAACTGGTACCAGTTCCAACACCTGCAAACACACAATTATGTGATTATTGATTATTATTATTATTATTATTATTATTATTAAGGACCGAGCCAGGACAGGGTCAAGTCCATCTACGCCATACACAAAAGGATTTACAAAATAAAAGCTTTTTTAAAATTCAAAATTACGACCCCAGTTACCCCCCTCTGAACGTGGCCCTGACCCGACAAGTGGGTCATAACCGGGCTCAGATAGGAACCCGCTCTCAGCCAGGGTCAGAGGAGGGCCCGGTTGGGGGCTGGCGTTAGCTACTGTTGTTTTAGCTAAAGGACGTTGAGTTCTGGTGAATGTTTGTGAACCTCTGTGACACATGTCTTTGTAGGGGTGGGCTGAAGAACAGGCATGGGTGTGTCTACTTTCAAAATATAGCTGCAGGAACCGTTTTTCCAAGCAAAAACGTCCTGAATTACACAAACTAATTTCTTGAATAAAGCAAATAAAAATGTGCCGGTGGAACAAATGAAAATTGTACAAGTCACTGTTAAAAAAATTTTTTATTTTCAGTCTGATCAGATTTTTTAATTGAAAATGAGTCAAAAACATTTGAGGTCAGAGTTGATTTTTCCAGTGTTGATAGTTGTTCCTTCTTTCACCGGTTCTGCTGTGGTTCTGCTCAGGTTCACCAGCGCTGTGGTGTACCAGGGTCTGATCATGAGGTTGGGAATCCTGGGAGGGAACGTCTACCTGGACTTCCTGATCGCCGGTCTGCTGGAGTTTCCCGCCGCCTTCCTTATCCTCTTCACCATCGAACGCATTGGCCGACGCCTCCCTTTCGCCACCGCCAACATCGTGGCCGGAGCGGCGTGTTTCATCACAGCATTTATTCCTGAAAGTGAGTCCGAGGGAAATGGAAACATTTAGGCATTTACACGACCAGGAAATTCAGTTTTTTCCTTTCCAACATTAACCATTTATATTATAAACAGACAACAGAACTGACTGAAACAGACCATAACTAGAAAAGCACTCTGAGAGAGCAGACCTCTGCCAAGGTAGCAGCCCCCCCTCGATCAACACCAAAATCTAATAATTTCTAGATCTCCCCATTACCAACCTACCCTGAAAATTGAATCAAAATCCATCTATAAGTTTTTGAGTTATTGTGCTAACTAACAGACAAACAGAGGTAATAAGTGCTGACAAACACAATAAGCCACACCTCCCTTTCAAAATGGTTTGACCTTTCAAGGTCAAAAGTCAAGATGTCATTTTGAAGACCATACCAGGTTTCCTATCGGTCGACAATAGTAACTCAATCTGTATCTCCACTGGTTTTTACATTATAGTCCATTGTATTTTTTTTTAAGGTATTGACCCAGTGACCTCTGACCTCACGGGTAAACAATAGGTCAAAATCTATACACGTAAGAAGCATGATTGAAATGTGGTTTGATGTGTGTGTCTGTGTTCAGGTGTGTTGTATTCTCAGGTGTGTGTGTGTGTGTTTTTCTTCAGGAATGTTCTGGTTTCAGACGGTGGTGGCCTGCATTGGTCGTCTGGGAATAACCATGGCCTTTGAGATGGTGGTGTTCGTCAATACTGAGCTCTACCCCACATTTGTCAGGTACAACAACTGACTATCATACATTACATTAGAACAGTAGTTCTTCACCTTATTGAAGGAACTGAACCCCACTAGTTTCATATGCACATTCACCAAACCCATCTTTATTGAAAATTTAATTCCATTTTTTGTAATCTATTTAGGATATAGGTATGTGTTTTACTGGTGCAAAGAATAGAACTGTAATATAATGATTAGAATATATCACATTATACTAGATTACATTACAATATTTTACATTGTTTTAGAAAAAATATAAATATTAAATGTATTTTATGGCACGAGTGACTTGGTGAAAATTATTTATTTTATTTTTCTTTGGATTGTCTTTGCCGTTTCATTTTAATGTCACGAAAGTAGTTTTACAATTAAAGTTACAAAAACAATCTATCTTTGTTCAAAGTTTACATTAAAGTCGCAATCAAAGTTCTCAATTGGGTTGTTCAAGGTCAGTTTGTCTTAAGTTAAAATGTAGTCAAGCATCTAAGTCATTGAATGCGTATAGCCTCAATGGCCCCAAGACACCGCTGCTTACTCCTTCAGACACACATTAATGAAGTGACCGAAAAGACAATAGCTCCTGGTCATTCATTGTCTTATCTAGAGAAACACAGAGGTTAACTGTGTTTTGGAATGTCGGAGAACAGAGGTCACTGTCTTTAAAACAAAGCACATAGAAAACTTAACGCAATTTAACAGTTAATTCCTCAAAGGTATGAAAAAGACAGTGGTTCAATAAGTTATATTACTGAGTCTCTGTAAGCCGAACTGGAATGTCTGTCACGTCTGTATGCTAATGCTTAGCTCTGACCTGTGAACACTTAGTAGAGACATTCTCACTAAGGCAAGTTAACATTTAATACAATATCACCTTACATTAACATTTTATGTTGATCATATTGTAATTTCCCACAACATTACATTTGGTTACATTAGAATATATTCGATTACATTACACTAGGTTACATCACATTACAATATTTTACATTAGATTAGATTGCGTTACATTACATTAGAATAGTTTAGATTACATTACGATATAATACATTACATTAGATTATTTTAATATATATCATATTCCTTTACATTACATTGTGTGTGTGTGTGTGTGTGTGTGTGTGTGTGTGTGTTAGAAACCTGGGTGTGTCAGTGTGTTCGACTCTGTGTGATGTCGGTGGCATCGTGGCGCCGTTCCTTCTCTACCGTCTGGCCGTCATCTGGCTGGAGCTGCCGCTCATCATCTTCGGTGGGTGTTGTAAAGGTTCATACTGTCTTCCAAAGATGATTGTAAAGTTAGGTTTTTTTTAACAGACAGGTGCAGTGTGTGTTTACCTGTTTGAGTAGTTTCAGCCCACGTCCCGTCCCACACCCCCTCTGACATATATTATGTTATGTTCAGGGTCTCTGGCATTCCTGGCTGGAGGTCTGGTTCTGCTGCTGCCGGAGACTAGAGGCGTTCCGCTGCCCGACACCATCGATGACATCGAGTACCCAGAAAGGTAGGAAAGAAGAAGCAAAACAATTTTTGTTTTTTTAAATCCAATTACTTATGACGAATTAATCTGCATTAACACATTAACCAAGTAAAAATACTTTCTTTACTGTACTTAAGTATATTTGTTAGGTATCTGTACTTATTTTTCTGGAAGCTTTTGACCTTTACTGCCTATATTTTTGTGTAAATATCTATACTTTATACTGTTTACATTTATATAAATATATGTACTTTATACTGTTTACATTTATATAAATATATGTACTTTATACTGTTTACATTTATATAAATATATGTACTTTATACTCTTTAAAAGCTGACTTGTCAAAGGGCTGGAGGCCTTTTAATTTGAAAGGCATGCTAAAGGAAGTCGTGACAACAATTTACTATTCGTGATTATTATTATTTTTTTAACATGGACGGACAGCATCAACTTCTATGACCATGTCTGGAAGGAGCTCTAAAATATGGGATCATTTTGAAAAGAACAAAGATAACCCAAAGAGGGTTACTGCAGACTTTGCAAAAAAAATGTTGCCTTTCATTCGTCCAAGACAAACATGTTTTACCACCTCAAACATGTAAGTACTAGCTACCCCCCTAGCTACCCCAGAGTCCGAAATAATGAAGATGGCAGACTTGTAGTCTGCTGCTGTGTGGTTGTAAAATTAACCGTTAGTCTTCTTATGTCAGCCATGGTCACTAACGTCAGGCCAAGAAAATCCCTGGTCAGGGACAGCCCTATATCCATTTCTTATCATAATTTTGACATTTTCTTATGCTATTTTAATAAATTAATGACGCATAAATAACACATTTATCTATTAATTTAAATTTAGTTAATGACCTATATAATGATGTATGTATTCATTTAATTTTGGCATTTTTAGTCCTCCAAATTTGTGAGGTGCAAACATGCCGTTAAAAAATGAAATATTTAGGAGTGCATGTAAAAGTTGTATTTTTAATGGTTTTCCAAAAGCTCTTAAACATTGGAGCAGAGTTTGTAGAGGTTCTTCCCAATGACTGTGTTTGTTTTTGTTTTCAGAATGAAGGAGAAGATGCTTCTGAAGAACCAGCAGATGGACAACCTCCTCCCCAACAAAGACGTCACCACCAATAAAGACCCAGCAGGAGTTTAAGCCCCACCCCCTAACCTTTAACATCCCACCACAGCTAGGGAGGAAATGATCAGCGCTGACATGAAAAGGATTAAACAAGTTAAACAGTCGGTAAACATTCCCACTTTCATTCCAGACATTTACATTGTTTTATTTTACACATCGACACCAAATGTGTGTATGTGTGTATATATATATATATATATATATATATATATATATATATATATATATATATATATATATATATATATATATATATATATATATATATATATATATATATATATATATATATATATATATATATATATATATATATATATATATATACACACACACACACACTACATGTGGTTAAAGGACTCATTCAATGGTTATTTCATTAATATTGCTGTGTTCTCCATTGTTATTGAATGCATTGTGCATTGGTTCTATTTAAAAAAATAAATGTCCAGGTTGCTTTGTTTCCAGCTGTTTTTAGAGGGTAGAAAAATTACTTGAGGTCAGTTTGTACTTCCTCATACATATCCACGACGCAGTAATGAGGCGTCTCTGATTGGCTCAGAGATGCGTGAAGGAAGGCTCTGTATGTGTTTACCATCCCAGAGTAACGTCCAGCTAGGTTTCATGCAATCGCTTGTTTGGAAAACTTGCCTAAATGTGCACAAAAGGCGACAGAATCTGTTTTCTTTCTCATGTGAATCACATTAGTGTCTGAGCATCAGTTTCGACTTTTAACGTGTGTTTCAATTTCATATGTGCACTCTTGGAAATGACAGGATTTAATAACTATTTTAGTAAATCTTGATATAAATACTGTATAATATTATTTATTATATAATATTACAACAATAAAAATATGACTTATTTGTTTTTTAATGTCTGACATGTTGACTTTTTTCCTGCAAATACACTTTAGAAACAAAGGTGAAGACACTTGAATTTCTGACATTTAACATTTATTTAGCATAATGTCAAACATGAACTTAGAAAAACCACATACACTGATTTTTAACACTTTTACTTTGAAATTATTTTTTCTTATAGATCATATCTGTATGAATTCTTGGAACCATTTTCATATTTTATACATACAAAAGTGTAAAAAATTAAATGGGTTCAGTTTCAGTTTTTCAGAGACACCATTAATAATACTACTACTACTAATAATAATAATAATGAATATATCTGTAAAACAACAGGATATTTACGGGTTGGGTGCACATTGAAGAACCGTCAACCCTGTAACAAATACTCATCCCCATAACAGTGTTTTGTTTTTTTGTAATCAGGTTGAAGATTTTAGCTACAAATAGCCATAGATCCACATTAGCTAGGATATGGAGCATTAGAAAGTATGAGGGAAAACAACCAATTACTAAAGTTTTCTAAGATAATTAATATTTTTTTGGTTTGTGTGTGTGTGTGTGTGTCTGCAGAGACGTATCATGCTATAACTCAATGAATGCTTGAGATATCACCATAAAATTACATGGGCATATACATATAGCTAATGTGCATCAGATACAATGATCCATTTGAGTAAAGGTCAAAGGTCAATGTCACAATTAACTAAAAAGTCCAAGTCACATTATCTGTTATAACTCAAGAATGGAGGGTCACAGAACTTTCAGATTGGTACCAAACGAATGAAGATTTCAGTTATAATTGGTGTTATCACCTATGACCAATAGTTTTTGAGATCTCTGGAGGTCTTCTGTAACACTGTTTGTATCAAGCATAGACATATCACATTATAACTTAATCAATACTGGATATATTACATTACATGCACTGACGCACATATACATATAATGAAATTATCAATATTGCAAAAGGTCAAGGTCAAAATCACATTATTGGCTCTAATTCAAGAGCAGGTTGTCATAGAAACTGGAGATTGGCACAAAATAGAGGTGAGATTAGTCATTCTCTGCATACTTGTTTTATATCTGTTTTCTAACGACAGGAAACAGCGAGGGGGGGGGGTGTCTAATAGTAAACAAGCTGGTTCTGTTCCAGCTCCTGCAGGGTCCATTGTCCCTGTTTAACTTTAGTAAACAGTAACATATTGTTGGCCCCACTTCAACCCTAAACGTTATGGACTTTAACCATTGCCTTCAGCTTAAAAGTCAGATCCTGAACCGACCAAAACCACCTCCATACGTGAAACTGAGCTCAGTCGGTCCCATCCCAGCTGACATGATCACGTTTGACGACATCCTGGAGGAGGTCGGGCCCTTCGGACGCTCCCAGAAGCGCATTTTCGCCCTCCTCTGCCTGGTTTCTCTGCCGTTCTCGGGGGTCTACGTGGGGATCGTGTTCCAGGGCTTCACCCCGGACCACTGGTGTCGGGTCCCTGCCATGGTGGACCGGAGGCAGACCTGCGGGTGGACTCCGGGGGTCTGGCAGCAGTGGACGGCGCCTCTGATCAACGTCTCTGGGGAAGTGAAACCCAGCAGCTGTGAACAGTATGACCTGGACTGGAACTCCACCAGTCTGACATGTGACCCGGAAGACCTGGACCTGAACCTGACTGGGGTGAAAGTCACCACATGTAAGGTGAGACCTGGGATTGTGGGAGGGTCTGAGTGTGGACTGGTGTGATAATACATCTGACATCAGTAGTTCAAAAACGGTTCCAGATATGAGTCGAGTTCCTATTGGTCACTGATGGAAGACTGTGATTGGATCAGTTGAGTTCTGCTCCAGTGAAACCTCCATAGATTAATGTGGATCAGGACCACAGGACTGGAACTTAGAACAGTGAAATGAAAGAACAAGACAGAAACTTCTGAACCAAACACTGATTTTCACTCATGATGAATGATTTGAAAACTGCCATTCATTGTCTTTTTCTTTCACGGCTGTTTTATGTTTTGTGTTCAGGACGGATGGGAGTATGATTATGAAGGCAGGACATCTTTAGTCACAGAGGTAAGAAAATAAGTTTCATTTTTTATTCACAGAAACTTTATTCAAGTCGCCACAAACAGGAAACAAACAAAAAAAAACTTTAAAAATATGATTCTGACCTTCCATGGATTAATGTAATTTCTATAAAAAAAAAATCTGTGATCAGATTAAAATCCAACAGAATCAACTCCAGAGGAAATTTTCAGATAGAAGAACTGATTTATAGACAATAGATCTGGAGCTAATCTGATTAAGATCAGAATTAAGCAAAAATAAATAAATCTCTAAAATTAAGCAGAAATTCTTAAATTGAGTCAAAAAAGATTGAGTTGAGCAAAAACTAAAATGTTCAATTAAACAACATAAAAAATCTTAGGCTAAGTTTTATAAAATCTCGAATTAAAAAAATAAAAATCTTGAACTAATGAAAAAATCCTGAATTAAGTTTCAAAGGAATCTTGAATTAAGCAAAAAAATATATATATTAAGAAAAAAAACTAAGCAAGAAGTCTTCTTGTGGAAGGAGGTAAAATTATCTTGTTCAAATGTCTTTAATCAGATTAGTTCCAGATCTGTTGTTTTTAAATATGTTTTTAAATACGTTTTGTCTATCGGACTGAAAAGTTCCTCTGGAGGTGATTCTGTCTGACTTTAATCTGATCACAGATTTGGACAAAAAATCTGACTAGTTAGATAATTTTTTTACACTGTGAAAAGTGGGCGGAGCCTCCAGGGTTACTGATGCTCTTGGTTCTGGTTCCAGTTCCAGCTGTTCTGTTCAGAGTTATATATTTTTTACAGTGTGTAAAGTGGGTGGAGCTTTATTGTATTGTTGTGGTTCCAGTTCCAGCTGGTGTGTTCAGACGCATGGCTGTTGGACATGTTCCAGTCCACTCTGAGCGCAGGATTCCTCGTCGGCAGCTTCGCTTTTGGATACTTTGCTGACAGGTGATGTTTCAGGAAGGAGGGGGGGGTATTGGTTTTGTTGGTGGTGCAGGTTTGTGCTTTCCTGGGCCCGCCTGTCTTAGTTTAGCGCAACACTGAACAGTGTTGCTGCAACTAGTCTGGCCAGGCAGGCTAACTATAGCTTCTTTGTTTGGAGCCAATCAACATTGAGCATCTCCAGCTTCATTCATTACAAGCATGGAGCAGCTGAAAGCCCTTGACACAACTGTACATGATGTAATGAAAGATTTCGACCGGAAATTCTGGCTGAAAAACGCTAACCCTGGAGACATTTATGAAAAGATGTTTCCAGCTTTGCTAAGAGTTTAATCTACCCATTAGCCCCGCTGGATACGTCAGAGGAAAGAGTGGTGTAATTGGTTTAAACTTCCACCACCTTTTAGCAGAGCATTGGAAAGTCTAGACAACCAGGCAGAGGTGGAGCTTCCTGTTTGATTGTGCTGTTATTGGTGGTTCAGGATTGGGTGGAGGGAGAGCTTCCTGTGTCACTCTGTGTTCTTATTGGTCATTCAGGTTTGGGCGGAAGCGGACCTTCCTGGTGTCTAACATCATGAACTTGATCTCAGGGACGGCGGTGGCTTTGGCTCCAAACTACATCTCCATCCTTGTCTTCAGGTTCATCTTCGGCTTCGCTGTTAAAGGAGGATGGATGACCTGCTACGTACTGAGTAAGAACTTAAGGAAGGTCGGGTCCATTTTCCACTAATGAACACAGTTCCCTGGTGTCTCAGTTTTCCCTGGTGTCTCAGCAGCCTCTTCAACCTGGAGAAACAGCTCTTTTTAAAACACTAACTTTCAGTGCCTCATACTTTCATGCAAATGAGCCACAGCTGACCCCACCCCTCTCTTCTGATGTCTGTGTCTGAAAGTGACGGAGAGAAAAAGAGACAAAGTTATTGGTGAAATAAAATCAGCTGGAGAGAATCAAAGTGACCGAGTTTTACAGCCCCAGTGCCTTTGGGTTCTGGTCTGTTAATGTCCCAGGGTCCAGACGAACTGGACCCGGTTTGGCCGGATGAGTCATAACACGATGGTGGCGGTGCCTTACCGATCAAGTCAGACAAATCGCAGAACCAGATGCACACCGAGATATGATAGAGAATAATGGAGGAACTGTGAGCAGAGGTCATGTGACCATTAGGTGGAGTTAGTTAGTTATGACCAATTTTTGTCTTTTATTTTTAAAAAAAGATGGTTACACTCACAACCCAATGGTTACTTGATTACAAACTTGGTCCTCATGAGACATGTAAACAGGTGTGTGTATGTGTGTGTCTCAGTAACAGAGATGGTGGGTCTCCAGTACAGACGGACCGTAGGGATCCTGTTCCAGATGTTCTTCAGCATAGGGAACATCCTACTTCCTCTTCTCGCCTACTTCCTGTCTGACTGGCGCTGGCTCCAGGCCACCTTCACCGCTCCATATCTGTTCTTCCTCTCCTACTTCTGGTGAGACCCTGAACGCACCGCTCCTCATAGACCCTGAACACACCCTGCCTCATAGACCCATGCCTCATAATGTGGTGTATTCAGGGTAAATGGAAAAAGTAGTAATGGGACGTAGCCACACTCTGCTGCATTGCCCTCGGGAGAGAAACCCAATTTAGTGAACTGCTTTTCGTTAAAATCGCTTGGCATTCTCAACTTAAGTGGATCTCACTTTATGGCATTCAGAGTCACCAGTCGTTTTATACAATTCATCTATTTTCTTAATCAGTGCTGTTAAAGCTCTCAAAACATCAGCAAGCTGCCCCGCAATGAGCCGCAGATGATTTGAGCCTGGTCACAGTGTCGGTGAGAGTTTTCAAGTGATCCTGAATTTCTTCCCGGACCCTTTTGGTACTTCCCCCACTTTGCAGTGACTCAGCATCTTTCCAAAGCCAAACATAAATCCAAACACATAAACATCCTCGACATCCTCACTGGACAAAGTCAACAAGTGTTCAACCTATCGCTTTCGCCAGGAATCACGGGTGTAGCCCTCCAAAATCGTACCATCAGGACATCTAGGCCCCCCCAGACCTCTTTTCCTTTACATTTTTACTTTAACTAGAGTATGTGTAGTAGTACTTTTGCAGTAGTACTTTAACAGTAGTATTCCTGTGTATTCCAGCTTCGTTCCAGAGTCTCCTCGGTGGCTTCTCTCTCAGAATCAAACTTCTTCAGCTCTTCGTGTCACTGAAGCTATGGCCAAAGAAAACCAGCGAAAGTTGAGGGTTCCAGACCTGGAGGTAAGACCACCTGAACCATAAGACCTGAACCACCTAGACCACAAGACCCGAACAATAAGACCTGAACCACCTAGACCCCAAGACCTGAACCTACGACCCAGTATTTGTTTGAATCTAAATTGATCTGATTCTTTTTTTGGAGTTCCAGACTCTGGCTGAAGAGGGCGGCGACTCCCCATCGGCGTCTCTGCTGGACCTTGTACGAACTCCAAACATGAGGAAATACACCTTTGTCTTAATGTTTAACTGGTCAGTCTCGGTTTCTACGATGACGCAGTTTGGTTGGAGGTTTGTGGGGGACCCTTGTGAAGCTAAGTCCCACCTCCTGCGATTCTCCTCAGGTTCACCAGCGCCGTGGTCTACCAGGGCCTGGTCATGCGGGTGGGCATCGCCGGGGGCAACGTCTACCTGGACTTCTTCATCTCCGGCATGGTGGAGTTTCCCGCCACCTTCTTCATCCTCTTTACCATCGAACGATTTGGCCGACGCCTCCCCTTCGCCTTCTCCAACATCGTGGCCGGAGCATCGTGTATCATCATGGTGTTCATTCCCGAAAGTGAGGAGTCGCTTGTGTTTTAGACCGAGTCATTGAACGTGTCATTTCACTGAAATCAGAAACAAAAGAATCACTTTTTATATCACGTTTTATCGAAACAGTGACAGTTAACAACAGTGTCCTCACAGTGATTCAGTTCAATTCATTTACATTGTTTGATTTAGTTAAATTCAGTTCAGTTTATTTCAGTTGAGTTCAGTTCTTTTTACTTCAGGTAATTTCATTTCACTTTAGTTCATTTCAGTTAATTTTATTTAATTTCAGTTTAGTTTTTTTAGTTCTTCTCTTCATACTAAAACAGACAAAAACATGCTCAGAGAGTTGAATATTTTTCGTGTCTTTATTGAACCATCAGATCATCAGATTTTTTTTCTCACGTACATCCTTAAATAAGACACGTCAAATGGATCTGAGTCATAGATATTTCATCCAGGTTTAGGGATAATGCTGGAGTGTGTGTTTATATTCAGGTGTGTGTGTGTTTGTGTTCAGGACTGTTCTGGTTTCAGACGGTGATGGCCTGCATGGGTCGTCTGGGAATAACCATGTCCTTTATGATGGTGGTGTTCGTCAACACTGAGCTCTACCCCACGTTCATCAGGTACAACAACTGACTATCACACATTATATTAGATTAGATTAGATTAGATCACATGTACTCAGACTCATACTCATCGTCTTCCACTTATTTGGGTCCGGGTCCCTGGAGAGATATGATCCCTCCAGCGTGTCTTGGGTTGGCCCCGAGGTCTCTTCCCAGTTGGACATGCCTGGAACACCTCCCCAGGGCTCCCCAACTGGCTCCTCTAGACATGGAGGAGCCAGCCTACTCTTGAGTCCCTTCCATATGTCCGATCTTCTCACCCTGTCTCTAAAGCGACACAATCGCAGGACCTCCCCCTGACCCAGAGGCACTCTACCCTTTTCTGGCTGAGAACCGTGGCCTCAGACTTGGAGGTGCTGAACTTCATCTCAGTCGCGAATCGTTCCAATGAGAACTCGAGGTCGCTCCTCGATGAAACAAAAAGGATCACATCATCAACAAAAAGCAGAGATGAGATCCTCCCGCCACCAAACTTGACCCCCTCCCCTACCTGGCTGTACCTACAAATTCTGTCCATTCTCACTGGGAAGCAGTCCGACTTATTCCCAGCTACTCACTCACTCGTTCGGTAAAGGGACTGGATGGACCCCAGTAGGAGACCATCCACCCCATACTCCTGGAGTACGGTCTAACCAGGAGCAAACATCCCCTGACAACAGGGATTCTCACATCACTACGGCCTCAAACTCCTCAGGCATGATAAGGTGACGGTTCCAGGAGGAGTTGTGATAGGATATTAGATTATTTTACATGACATTAAATTCTGTTCTGTGTGTGTGTGTGTGTGTGTGTGTTAGGAACCAGGGTGTGTCAGTGTGTTCGACTCTGTGCGACATCGGAGGCATCGTAGCTCCGTTCCTGCTCTACAGACTTTCTGAAATCTGGGTAGAACTGCCAATCATCATCTTTGGTAAGTCTGGAACCCTGTACAGGACAACCTACCTGTAGATCGAGTAGAATCTAAAGAACCAGTAGAATCAGTAGAATGTACAGCACCAATAAAACCTACAGAACCAATAGAACCTTATGTTCTCTGTATGTTCTTCTTCCACGTTCCTTCAGGAATCATTGGGATCGTGGCTGGTGGTTTGGTTTTGCTTCTTCCTGAAACTAAAGGGGTTCCTCTGCCGGAGACTATCGATGATATCGAGAACCCAAACAGGTAGAAATATATAAATAAATCTAATGTTCTATCTGTTATAGATCTATCTGTCTGTCCACCTGTTTTTATTCGAACACTTTTACTTCCTGGTCATGTGACCGTCCTTCCTCATTTGTTAAACAGTTACATTAAAATCATCAAATGAAATGTTCAGAAAAAAATGTTGACCTTTTATTTATTTATTTTGAGGGGGTGGGGTTCCTTGAAACCAAATGAGGATTTATTTATTTATTTTTTTTATTTTTATTTTTTTTCTTCAAAGTTATAGTGTGATAGACATATCACGCTATAACTGAATCAATACTGGATATATTATCATATTTCACACAGTCACATATATACATATAACAAAATTATCAATATTTCAAAAGGTCAAAGGTCGTATTTAGCAGAAAGTTCAAAATCACATTATTGGCTATAATTCAAGAACATTGGAACTTGAGATTGACACAAAACAGGGACGAGATTAGTCATTCTCTGAATACTTGTTTTATGTGTTTTCTAACATAACAAAAGAATACATTGGAGAATTTACAAATCATTGATTAATACTTTATTGATCCGTTACAGTAAATTACACGGTCACTACAAAAGAAGAGAAGAAGAAAAACTGCAGGAAGGAACGACTGAAGAAATGAAGGAACTGTCAAAACCAATGGACAGCAACACAAATACTGTGTGATGATGTGTGTGTGTGTGTGTGTGTGTATGTGTGTGTGTATTTCCAGCACTTTTTCATATTTTTAAATAAAACACATGTTCCTCCTTGTATTTGTAGTTTTATTTTTCACATTTTTCTTTTCATTCTAATACCACATTTTCCTGGAAAATCAACTGGACCAGAACAGGAAGTACATGTTCGAAGCCCCGCCTCCCTCGTCCCACCACCGTCAATGTTACTCTTTTCTTTAGTTGGTTGCGATGGTTCTATCGATCCAGTCCACGAACTTGGAGACTCGAGCATAGACGCCAGGCTTCATGGCGTTGGCGCAACCCAGTCCCCATGAGGTCACACCCTGGAGTACGTACCTGTTCTGGGCGTAACACACCAGGGGGCCGCCGCTGTCACCCTAAAAACCACAGCCAGAAGACAGTCAACAACTACAGCCCTTTAATAAGATGTGCTTTTATGCACATTACAGTACAAGTTCAGCTACTGGTGTGAAAAAATACTCTGGTAAAAGTAGAAGTACTGATTCAACTGCTTCACTGAAGTAAACGTAAAAAAGTACAACTTATCAATTGTAATAAAGTAAAAAGTAAAACGGCATTTTTTTTTTGCCATGGATGAAATAATACTTATTTAAGCTGGAAAAAAATAGGCACATTCAAAAGTATCCAAAAAATAAAAGCTTTAAAAGTGAGTTAGTTTGTAGATGATGTGTTTTATTGGGTCACAGTTACTTAGTTTTGTGGGTATGGAGAGAAAATGTGGGGAACTTGTAAAATCACAATTTAGATGAAACATCATCATCATCATGACATAAAAAGGTCATATGTGAGATTAAAAAAATGCATAAATATGAGGAAAAAGTTTAAATTATGAGCTAAATGTTATGATATAGAAAGTCAAAAATGTTGTCCATTGATTTTTCACAATGTTTAGTTTAGTGAAGTGTATAAAGTACAGATATTTATATAAATGTAAAGAGTATAAAGTTACAGATATTTATATAAATGTAAAGAGTATAAAGTACAAATAAGATAAAGTACAGTAAAGTAATAAAGTACAGTAAAGTAAAGTACAGATACCTAAAAAAAATTACTTAAGTACAGTAGAGTACTTCCACCTCTGCTTTGTGTTAAAAAACGTCATATTAATTTTCATATTTCAAATCGGGTCAGAAGTTGTTTATTTTTACATGATCTTTAAAATTCTGGAAAAGAAGTAAAATGTGAACATTATAAACATGAAAATGACCAGGCGAGCATCTGTCTCTATAATGTGAATAAAGCGCATTATTACTGCCAATATAACTAAATAAATAAATAATCTAAGAAATGCATAACAAATAATCACTGTTTTTGACGCATTTGACATTTAAGGAGAACTCGTGAAAAACATCACGTTTAGTTTATTTGCATCAAAACTCTAGTGACATCATTAAAAATATCAAAGGAAAGAAAAACAATGGAAGAAAGAATGAATGAAAAGAAGCCCAGAAATATAATATACTATATATATATATATATATATATATATATATATATATATATATATATATATATATATATATATATATATATATATATATATATATATATATATATATATATATAATATTCCTTATAATGGCATGCTATTCAGGAAATTAATATTTGAATATATTGAGTGAACTTCTGAATATACTGAATGAAGCTGTAATTCGACGCAATATATCTTACATGGGCTGTCCTCTATGAGATGCAGAATGTGCCCATGTCATTCGCTTGTACATCAACTTCCAGCTTACTTCCTCCAACATCTCTCTTAGAGCCTTGTAAATTCCTTCAAGGATGATACATAATGTTCTTTGAGCAACATTTTATTGAACATTATCATTAAGTGCTATGAATAGTGCAATAATGGAGATGTGATATAGAACCTGTGTTATTTGGAGCGCAGCCTGTAGCAAAAATGTTTTCCAATTAAATAAAGTACTGTGATATTTCATTTTGTGTTATTCTGTCAGCCAGCAATTTCAGAATGGTATCACTTCACTATGCTATGAATTACAGCTTCATTCAATATATTCCGAAGTTAACTCTATATTTTCAGACATTCATTCAATATATTCAAAGATTCATTTCCTGAACGGCATGCCATATGTATATATATATATATATATATATATATATGGCATACAATAGTTGGGTTGAGAAAGCTCTAGTTTTATTATAATTTCAATGTTTAGCATGATTTATGTTTAGTGCAGTTCATGTTCAGAGTGGTCTGACAATTGTGTATATATACAATATCCAACTCCGACCAGCAGAGGGCGCGTTCGTTACACTGTGGTCAAGGGCACAGGAAATCTCGTGTGAAAAAGTGAGAACATACGAGTGGTTGTTCCCGAATATGTATGTTGCTGTGTGTGTGCTGAACTGCTAGTAAAATATCCTTGTTTTGCTATTTACAGGTAAGGGGTGGGGGTCGCAGTTGTTTGGTGAACATGTTATTTGAGGGGTTATAGTTATAGTTCTAAGTTTCAACTGTGTGGTGGTGTTTGTGAGCGTTACTCGTTCAGAAGAAGTAACGGACGGTAAAAAAAAAAAAAAAAGTTAGCTAGTAGCTGGTAGCCTAGTTACCACGAGCGAGCGCGAGGCCTTTGACCAAACGTTAGTGTGACAATGTTAATAGACATAGTTACTTGTCGGATTTTTAATTATGTTTAACATACATAATTACTGCTCATTGTGCATTTTTTTCTGTGTGAAAAAGTGAGAACACACGTTGTTACTGTGTGTGCGTCGAACTGCCAGTAAAATACCATTGTTTTTTCTCTTTAAAGAACAAAAAAATAATAATAATAACATATATAATATACTGAGGAGGTGAACTGAACCAAAAGTATTTGTTTTTAAAACCAGGATAATAAATGATGATAGATAGATAGTTCTGTTTGGGTCAGATCAAAGTGTTAATATAGTTAATGTAATTATTTTTTCTTTTTGTCTTTTGCAGTGGAAAGTTTCTACAGTAGATGAACAGGTTCTCCAAGTTCTGGACGTTCTCACCTGGCAGCTGTCGGTTCCACCTTCGATGTTCCCCGCACACATTTCATGGTCTCTGACTCGGCCGTTCAGGTAAGAGGGACGATTGCAGATCTTGTTCTCTATCACAGGGAACCCGGCTTCCTTTAACACACCTTCACCTCCCGTATCTACAGGACAGAGTCAAAGTCACCTTCACACTGGGTTCAAACTAAAAACGGAGGAAGAGTCGTGAGCCGTTCCTCAGTACCAAGTCCACCAGGTTCGGACTTATGTACTTGGCAGTTTGACCTGGAAGTACAGTTTTTCAAGGGCGGGAGGACACTGAACAGTTATGCTAATGCTCACGTCTGCAGCGACCACTTGGTCAGAGGTATGTTCTAAAGCTTACTTTTTTTTGTGGATGTGCTATATATCATTAGGTTGTGATTAAATGTTAATTTACACTGTTGTAATATGATTTACATAGACACATCAAGGTGTGTTTCATGTTTGTTGACATTAGTTGCTACTGTTAGCGGCTAGCAGCAACTAATGCCACCAAACATGCAATACATCTTGATGTTGCATCTTTACAAATAAAACACTCACCCAGGTGAAGACCAAACAATAATTATCGCTAAGCCTTTTGGTTCAGAGGTTGTGGACCCACCTGCTGACAAAAAAGTTCTATGGCTCCAAACTTTTCTAGTCTTTCATCTGCTGCTTGTGTAGTAGGATGTCTGCATGAGCAGGTAGTTAGTAATATCCACAGCAGAGATTGTTGGAAATATTTTGGGTTGTGTCCAAAACTCATTAGTTTTCATCAGATACGGTTCACGTCCAATAAAATGTTAGCTGTATGTATCTGTGTTTGTGCTCTTGCTTAATTTCCTTTCAATTTTTAGATTAGTAATTGATAATATCGGTTAATGATCGATATCAAGGTAGTGCTGTCATGGCTGCAGGATCTGACTGGCCTGGGAGGGGCCAGAGAAACTATCATTTCATTTTCATGTGTCCTTGGATATGCAAAGTGACAATAAAGCGATTCTTTTGAGAAATGCTTTATTCTAAAACATTTGCGAAGGGGCCGGGGTTTGCTCTGCCTGGCACCACTTTATTTATGTAAGTTTTTTATGTTATTATAGAAGTAGTAAATAAAAAGTGTCTTAACCTTGAGTCTCACCCCATCCTGTCACATAACACTCTGTTCGACTGGGGACGATGTAGTCCTTCTCTGGGAGACACGCTGGCAGGACTTTGTCATTGATCACAGCTGGACTGAAAATACAAAAAACAGTTTCATTCAACCTGTGGCTCATGAATTCAACATGACCTCATATTAATGTGGAGGTTAAGTGTTTGTACTTGCATGTTAGGCATTGTTTTTTTTTTTCAGTAATAAATGGAAATAAATAATTATTTTACCATAATTTCCAGACTATAAGGTGCACTTAAAAGACTTTAATTTTCTCCACAAAAGACAGTGCGCCTTATATATGGATTGATTCTGGTTGTGTTTAATGACTTAGAATTTTGACTTTTTATCTTATGATTTTGACTTTTTATCTCATAATTTTCACTTTTTATCTTATGATTGACTTTTTATCTCATGATTTTGACTTTTCACATAATTTTGACTTTACCACATCATTTTCACTATTTATCTTATGATTTGGATGTTTTATCTCAGAATTTGGACATTTTAAAAGTGTAATTTAGCAGAATAACAGTGTATTTTGTTCCGTGTTGGGAGTTATTTTGTCTGTTTAACTTTGCTTAATATGTCTTATATATGAAAAAAACTCAAAAATAAACCATTCATTGACAGTCCACCCTATAATCCAGTGCCCCTTTAGTGTGGTATGGTAATTATTGCTTTTGTTTTGTTTTTTTATCTTGTTTGTTTGTGCATTTGTTTAATTATTAGGAACTTTAAGCAAAAATTACTAGACAAATTTCCTTGAAATTTTCAGTAAAGGTATGAGGTGGTCTCATTCAATTTTGGTGAAGGTCACAGCCACCAAAAATGTGTTTTTACAATGATCAGCAATGGGGCAAATCAGATAAGTACATGTAGGTTCCAAAATGGCATCATGACATTTGACCTTGAGCAACCTTGAAAGGTCAAACCCATGGTCTCACATTTTGAGAACATCCATTAAGAACTAAAGTGTCTGCGAGGGGGCGGGGCTTGTTGTGGTTCTTACGACTGCAGTTTGAGCAGAGCGATGTCAGCTCCGTTTGGTTCCAGGATCAGTTTTTCCAGGTTCCTGACCTGCTTGGACAGTTCAAGGCCTTGTTCCCGGTGGATTCCCAGAACCACCGAGTAGGCGCTGGGCCTCCTGGACCTGAACACACACGCACACAAACAAACCAAGAAGTGTTCATAGAAGCATATGTTGAACTGGATCTGAACAAACACTATTAGACATGTTTCCATTATCGGGACTTTTAGGGGAATTCTTTTTGACCGGGCCATGAGTTAGCCCAGTCCTCTCAGGCGTGTGTCTCCATACAGAAATGTATAGGAATATTTTTATATTATCATATCACATTAGTTGCTATGGTAACGTCACCCAAAAAAGTGCCAAAACAAAGCAGCAGCAGCAGAGGAGGAAATCACATGGATAGAAGGAAGAAACTGACCAATTTTCAGCCAATTTGGTCAAGTATTATCCTACACATGACTTCAGATTAAAAAAAAACAAAAAAACTTTTTAACCGACAGCAGAAAATTATGACTGGGCAACATTGATGTTGTCAAACGGTTGTCTGTTAACATCCCTAACATGGACACCGATGGAGTTGGGATGTTTGTTGCCTTTGTGCTGTTACAGTTCAGTCTAAGCTGCCCTAGGAGCTAGAATGCTGGGGGAAGTACAGGCACTGAGTTCTTTCTCTTTCTGTCTCCCTTTCTCTCTGTCTCTCTCCCTCTCACATCTGTTTTTGTCATTTTTATAACCTATGTTACATACCAAGTCTGTTCATGGCTAGTCACCTGGTGTATATATTTGTGTTAGTTTTGTATATACAGTACAGGTCAAAAGTTTGGATGTGTTTTCTTTATTTTCATGACTATTTCCATTGTAGATTCTCTCTGAAAGCAATAAAACTATGAATGAACAGTCACAAAAATCAAGCGCAACAACGAAGCGGTCTGACATGAGAACCGGCCCAGGAAAGGAAGACCAAGTTTCATCGTAACCCTAATAGACAAGGGGAAAATAGCTACTATACATACAGTACACACCCATAAGGGCAAGGAAACAACCAGACACAGGTGACCCATATAAGGAACAAGTAAAAATCAGAACACACATGGGGAAACAAGGGTAAAGGTCAGACTAGACAGAACACAAAAGAAATCTATAAAAATCAACAAGAAGTAACATAGGAACAAAGCACTAAATAATATAATATCTTGGATATTACAGAGCAGGTGTGGCTAAACATTTGGCCTGTTTTGTATTTGTGTTAGTTTTGGATATAATTGTGATGTTTCTGACCGTTCCAGACAGTGTGCAGCCGTCAGAACCCACTGAGGGTGGATCAGAGTTCCTCCACAGAAATGAGTTCCAGTACTGGAAGAAACCCACATCACAGTCAATGGAAGAAGACATTAGAAATAAATAAGTACATTTAAAATAAGCAACAAATTGAACAAAAACGGATGATAAAATGAATGAAATGCACAGAAATGAAGAAAAAAAACTACAAAGTTATATTTATATTTATATTATATGGAAACTATAAACAAAAAATGAGGATATAATAAGCAACAAAATTGATAAAAAACATGATATAATGAATGGCATGCAAAAAATGTAGAAAAAAAACACCTTTAAAGACTCAATAATATAGAAAATAGGCCCAGTGACAGTGTGTTCAGTTATTGATCTCTGTCCTTCTATTGTATTGATCAGAACCCACTCACTTGGTGCGGAGGCTAATCTGCCAGGGCCAGGAGTGCGGTTTGGAAATGCATCCTCCTACGATACGTCCAAAACAGCGCTTGGGTTTGGTGACGGGTGTCCCACAGTTCATTCCAGCTACAGATCAAACAGCAGTTTTTTTAAGTGCTTTTACAATCTGATCTTTCTACAAACACATCAGTCATTAACAGGATTTGACTCATGTTTATAGATTTACTACTGTACGCCAATTAATGGCCGAGTTATGTTTTTGTCTGTGTTTGTTCACGCCCACGTACCACAGTCTGGGATCTGACAGTAGTCCCATTTCTTGTCTCTGTCGGTGGTGTAGCACCACGGTCCGTTCACGTCATTATCTGGGTTCCTGCAGCTCTGAGGGTCACATGATCAATAATCAATAGCTCTGAGGGTCACATGATCAGCCTGTTTTGTTAGTTTAGCAATGATGTTAGCTTAAACCCCTGGTCGTGTGTGTGTGGATGGGGCTTACGTTTCCATCCAGACCCTTGTCGGGGTGGGTCTGGGGGGTGAAACTGTTGTGTGAGTGTGGACTTTGAGCGCTCCACGCCTGACACCGCACACCCACGACAGTCATGGACGTCGGACCCCGATACGTGGCTCCGTTCCCGATCTTACAATCTGACGCAACAACAGAGAAACTGAGTGCAGAGAACAGTGAGGTGTTCCTCCCCTGAGGGACACTTAAAGTGGACCTCCCCTGGGGTGGGGGGCGCTTAAGGTACCCCACCCCCACCCACCCCCCGGGGAGGACACTAAATGTGTTCCTCCTCTGGGTGCGCTAAAGCTGTTCCTCCCATAGGGGGCACTAAAGGGGTTCCTCCCCTGGAGGATGCTAAAAGACTACAGGCAAGAAAAAATAAACCTGAATAACAAAGATAAAACCTGTAAACATACAGTAGCTACAGTACATGTGGTTAGCTAGCTACAGTACATATGGTTAGCTAACTTCAGTACACACAGATAGCTAGCTACAGTACATACGGTTAGCTAACTACACTACATGTGTTAGCTAACTGCAGTACACACAGATAGCTAGCTACAGTACATATGGTTGGCTAACTACACAACATGTGTTAGCTAACTACAGTACATGCGATTAGGTAACTGCAGTACACATGGATAGCTAGCTACAGTACATGTGTTAGCGAATTACAGTACATGTGATAGCTAACTACAGTACATGTGGTTAACTTTGTTTACTGATTGTTCTTCTATGGCGTTAACCGGAACAATACTTATGTGGAAGGGTGCGTAGTGTCACCTAGTGTCCGGGAGTGGAACAGTAATGCTAAAGTCTTGCTGTAACGTTGGCTCACATGTGAAGTGGAATGTGAGCTGGACTTAGAAGGGCCAGTGCCGTACCTTTAGCGGTGGGGGCCTGTGTGACAGTGCTGGGGGTCTGGGGCGATGGGGGTCTGGTGGGTGAGGGGGCAGAACATTTTTCCAGGTTGCAGTACTCCCAGCGGACCGCGGGGTCCATCGTGTAACACCAGGGGGCACGGTCCCCGTCAGGGTTCCTGCACAGGTTCCTCTTCAGGTCCCTGTTGTTGAGGAAATGCCAGACTTGAATTATAATTCAATTTATTTTTTACTTATTCACACTTTTGATGCTTGTATTTGTTCAAGTATTTTAACACTTGAAGGGTTAACTTGGCAGATGCTGTGGTAGTCAAAGTACTCATGGATGAAAAACATATTCTGGTAAAAGTAGAAGTACTGATTCAACTGCTATACTGAAGTAAAAGTTTTAAAAAAAGTACAACTTCTCAAAATTGTAGTAAAGTAAAAAATAAAACTGCATTTGTTTTGTTTTTTTAAAGCAGGAAAAACTAGATCACTCCGAGAGCGCAGACCTCCGCAAAGCAGCACCAGTCTGACAAGGTTTGGATCTGGATATTTGTAACTTATTTGTAAACTAGTGTTCCGTGTTCACTCACAATTTATTTTATCGACCATTAACAATCCCTTAGAGGGGTTAAAAAAATTCAAAGAAATCCTCTGCCCCATTTTTGAGCTATGTCCATTTCAATATTCGACCATGTATGACGTCACTGACGTCATTCGATGTCGCACAATGACCAAATTTCACATGTTAGATCTAATGTTAAATATGAAGCACAAGATATTGTTGGATTTAACTAAATATATCAATAACCTGCTTTAAGGTAAAGGTCATTAATTATGCAAATATACCATTCGCTTCATGACATATGACGTCAAAATGTGACGTCTTAGAACCTATCGGTGTTATCTCATCTGTGACCCACCACCACGAAACCAGGCATAAGTGTCTGGAAATCAAAACTGAGTTATGTGTGTAGATTGGTAGAGTGGAAACTAAGGTTTAAGATAGTGAAAAAATTATGTTTCTATCATAAGTATAACCAAAATTATGGTAATTTTAATATCCACATTTGGACCTATTTTTCAATTTGCATATTTTTAGATATTGTCCGTTAAAGTTTTGGACTGTTTTGGGGTAGGAAGTCCTTAGCAAGGCATAATAATTCGTATCCGATTGACACAAATTATTCACAGATGTTAGAGGACACTCTGATGGACATGTCACAGAAGTTTTATATATTATAATAATAGGACAGAATTGCGACGTATTATAATCATTTGGCTTACGCCATTGGACAAGAGCATTCAATATAGGCTTTTACCTCGTACCGAACACTAGGATGTTTACGCACGGAACGGAGATCGGTTTGTTCGGCGAAAAGAGGTGGAAGTCGGCTTTGTCTTTGCTCAGCAATCCCTGAACTTTTGTCACCGCTTAAATAATTGACTCAATAAACACCTTTATTGACTCGATTTCAATGTAATGACCACAGGAACTGAACATAGAGGTGTTAAGGTACCGTTTTTTGATAAGGTGTAAACACAAATAAGAAATCACCTTCCAGCCTAAATTTGGCTGTAGCTCTGAAGGGCTCAGCGCGACTTATACCTGGTTTCGTGGTGGCGGGTCACATCTGATGTCTGAAGGTCAGACGAAGTGAATGAAATTCTGGGTTCTTAGTTATCACCATGTATGTGTTTTAGCTGTTGACCTTCACTGTGACCTTGACCTTTGACCTTTTATATCTCAAGATGAAGCGGTTTCATCCTCTGCGCATTATCAGTCATCTCTGAAAGTTTCATCAAAATCTGTCCATAACTTTGACAAATGTCAAAATTATCTAATAATGTCATGCACTCACGCTTGGGGTAAGTTCTGCGGTGTCTTCCTGTGGGTGTGCGGCGTCATGGAACTCCACGCCTGACACTTTTTCCCACTGATGGTCTCAGATGTGACACCACGGTAACTGGTCCCGTCTCCTTGGTAACAGTCCTCCTCCTCGGGCGGGATCACTGGCTCATCTGCAAGAAGATGCAGACGTCCAGGTTTAAGTAGGAGGGGAGAAAAATGTCACTGGGGGCGTGTCCTGACCACCACCACCCTACCGTCAGGCCCATGCGCGTTGTCGCAGGTGGGAATGTTGCAGTATTCCCATCGCGTGTTGGAGTCAGTCGTGTAACACCAGGGCCTCCTCTCATTGTCAGGGTTACGGCAGTGGTTGTTGTCCAGGCCCCTGATGGATGAAATAAAATTTACCGAAATGTTGTAATGTTCAGAGGTGGTAAAAGTACTGACATTCTGTACTACAGTAGAAGTACAGCTACTGGTGTGAAAAAATACTCTGGTAAAAGTAGAAGTACTTATTCAACTGCTTTACTGAAGTAAAAGTAAAAAAGTACAACTTCTCAATTGTAATAAAGTTAAAAGTATAACTGCATAGTTTTTTGCTATGGATGAAATACTTATTTAAACAGAAAATACTAGCTTTCAAAAATATCCAAAAATAAAGCCTTTAAAAGTGAGTTGGTGTGTACAATATCACCAGTAGCTGTAGTTCTACTGTAGTACAGAATGGTAGTGTACTTTGTCCACCTCTGGTCTCCTGGGGTCCTGCGCTGCTTTTCTTGGGGTACTCACTTGCAGGGGTAGTTGTCGGGGGTGCGGTTGTGTTTGTGCGGCGTTTGAGCCGCCCAGCTCTGGCAGGTTTTTCCAGACTCGGTCACAGAAATGGTTCCACGGTACGACGTTCCCTCCCCAGAAGCACAGGTCAACTCTGGGACGATGGTGGGAGGCTCCGAGTCTGACCACAAAGAGTATGGATATTTATATAAATATAAAGAGTATAAAGTACTGATATTTATATAAATGTAAAGAGTATAAAGTACAGATATTTATATAAATGTAAAGAGTATAAAGTACAGATATTTATATAAATATAAAGAGTATAAAGAATAGATATTTATATAAATATAAAGAGTATAAAGAATAGATATTTATATAAATGTAAAGAGTATAAAGTACAGATATTTATATAAATATAAAGAGTATAAAGAATAGATATTTATATAAATGTAAAGAGTATAAAGTGCAGATATTTATATAAAAATGTAGGGAGTAAAAGTAAAAAGTTGCCAGAAAAATAAATAACCAAGTAAAGTACAGATACCTAAAAAATCTACTTAAGGACAATAATGAAGTACTTTTACTTAGTTACTTTCCACCTCTGCAAATGGCCCAGGGTTAAAACAATTTGAATATTTTGAAGTACAAATATGTAGTATTGTACGTACTGCATCGCGGTATAGCGCAAAAGTCCCATCGTTTGGACGGGCTGGTGGTGAAGCACCATGGTCTGGGGTCCCCATCAGGGTTCCGACAATAGTTGTTCTCCAGGTACTTCTCTGGAAGGCTGGAAAAAACATAAAAATGGAGTTAGGATTACCATCGAAACAGGCCTAAGTGTCTGTATGCTGAATTTACAATAAAAGTGGAACTTAACTTTCAATATCTGGTCATTAATTATAATGAATGCTTAAAACAGTTTTATTACAAAAGAACAAGAAAAAAATTGGCTTTAATATATACATTATTAAAATCAACTGTAAATGTCCATATTGAAACTTGATGAAATTATTAAACTTATGGTTAAAATACATCAATCAGTGAACCATGCACAATGGACAAACACTCAAAAAATTTTTTTCGGAAAATCCCTCCCCCCACATTTTGTGCTAATCTCAAGTTTCTATGACAACCTGTTCTTGATTTAGTCAATAATGTGGTTTTGATCCTTCTGCTAAATGTACACAATACACACAATACTTGGGTGGCATTAATAACAAACACACTATAACAACACTCCAAATCACCACTATCAATATTATATAGAATTATTTATGAGAATTCTCTGCTAGAACCTCATTAAAATGCTGATAAAAGTCATAAAAATCTTCCATTCCCTTTCACCAACTGCCACCACTGCTCTAGGCTCCGCCCACTTCCACCCCTCCCCCTCTCCCATCATGTTATATATCGCCAGAACCTCAACTTTCACATCCTGTTTATTTCAATAGTGCAAACAGTTGTGCTTGTGTTGTGATGTTGTCTCACGCGCTGGGGATGTAGCCGTGGTTGTGAGGCTTCTGCAAATCCCAGCGCTGACAGGTAAAGCCGTTTTCTGTGGTGGAGATTTTCCCTCTGTAGTCTTCACCACTGCAGTATATGCACTCCTCTGTACAGGAACACCAGCAAAAAATACAAATAAATATTCAGAGAATTCCTGAATTCACCCATTGTTGAATTACTGCCAATAAAGTGATTTTTGAGCTTTCTGCTGAATGTGACCTTGACCTTTGATCTTTTGCAATATTGATAATTAATTATATGTATATATTCATCAGTGCGTGTAATATTATAATAATATATCCAGTATTGATTAAGTTATAGTCTGACATGTCTATGCTTGACAGACAAACAAGTGTTACAGAAGTAAATTTTGCAACATGTCACCTTTGACCTCCAGAGATCCAGATATTGGTTGTAGGTGGTAACACCCATTATGAAAAACCAAACTATCCCTTTAATGTCTATTTTTGGATTTTACAAATTCACCTCAATGGCCAGACTGGAGCCTTTGGTGACCCTGAGCCTTGTATTTGACACGTATCATCGATGATAAAAGTGGGTGGAGCTTAGGGGTGCAGTTTGGGGTGTTGCAGTGTTTCTTTGTCATAGATGATTAAAGTGGGCGGAGCTTACCAGTGCAGTTGGCGATGTTGCAGTGTTCCCAGCGGGTGTTGGCGCTGGTGGTGTAGCACCACGGGCCTCCACTGTCCCCGTCAGGGTTTCTGCAGAAGTTGGACTCCAGGTCTGCTCGAGGATGGCTTTGGGGTGTGATGCTGCAGCACACAAAGGGTTAACAGGAGTGAAAACCAAAAAAAATACAACACAAAAAACAAATGAAAACCAGGGAATGTGTGTCTATAAACTGGAAACTGCAGCGTTCACAAGGAAAATAATGTTCAAATGATGGACTAACCTTAAACCTAACAGTGTTCTGTATGTAGCTGACTCCCTGATGAAGGCCATTATGCCGAAACGTGTTGGGGTTTTTATATGATTTTATAGGGTTTTGTAACCAAGCCAGTTTAATAAAGGCTTTTTATTCTTCACTTATAAGAGAGTGCCTTGGAATTTTTCTTTCTTTTTGCTGTTTTTTCCTATCCAATAGAGCACCTCTGGTTATTATTATTTATTTTGAGTCCAGGTAGCGCTCCTTAAGCTAACTTCTTTTAGTGTTCTGTATGTTTTAGATATTTCCCTCTTCTATCACCTCAGCTCTTCAGAAGACTGATAATGATGGAATGACTTCCAGGTATGATGGAGGAGGAAATGTTTTAACATTAATTATATATAAAAAAAATTTATATATATAAGTATATGTATATCCCCCACCCCATTTCACACACAACCCCTTCCCTGGTACCACTGGAAGAGCATAAGTGTTGAACCCCGGGTGTGTTTTCTCAGGATGCACTCATGGCTGAAAACAATAGTTTTAATTTTTAATCACATTCATCCACTGTTTCTTTTCTCAGTTTATTTCACATCCATTGTTTTCAAACCTGCTGTATTTTCCAGTTGTCTTCAGGTTAGTGTTCGGGGGGAACCTTTTCCTTTACTCCACACGCCTCACCCCCTAAACCTGGGCACTCGCCCCCTCTCACACCAGCTGCTGCTGAGAAGGGCCGACCCTTGTGTGTGTATTTGTATATTTGTTTGTGTATTTGTATATTTGTGTATGTATTGCGTACTTGGGTCTGTGTGGAAAGGTAGAGGCCCATTTCTGACACGTCTTTCCAGTTTTTGTTCTGGTCTTGGTTCCTCTGTAGTCTCTTCCTATTCCATTTACACACTCCAGAAGGTATACTGTACAAGTACACACAAGTACACATGAGTACACACAGAAGAACACAGAAGTATACTGTATATCAGACTATGAATGGAAGCAGAATCCATAGACTTTTGAGCCTCATTATTTGATGTGATCCAAAACACACACACACATATACACACACACACACACACGCCTCCTAGTGGGCGGGCCTCCAGGCTACTGCGTGTCTTACCTGTCCTTAAGCCCCACCCCTGTCTTTTAGCCCCACCTCTTTGTGTAAGCCCTGCCCCTGTCCTTAAGCCCCGCCCCTGCCTCTTAAGCCCCACCCCTGTACTGTAGCCCCTGCAGCTGTGAACGTACAGTCTTTTTCATATAAAGAAGTGCTGCTTCGGCGTAGGACGCTCTCAGTTTTAGAGTTTGCCGCTGCCGTCCAACATTCCTGATCCTTTTCAATATAAATGAATGACCTGTGAAAACAATGGAAAACACGTCAAACTCTGGAACACAGTCTGGTTATGTTTGGCCCCAAATGTGGATTAGCCTGTCAGAAATAAACATCACAAAAAAGTATTTGTTTTCATGGGCCCCTCTCCCTACTCGAGCCGTGGTTAGTCAGGACCACCCCTCCCCACCAACTATGACACCCCAGTTAGTGTGTATTAGTGTCTATTAGTGTGTATATAAACTCACTTGCAGGTAAAGCTGGTCTCAGCGTCACACTTAACTGCACAGTCTCTGACTGTATTGACTGAATATTGTCTTTTCTGCAGCGACAGGATCCAGGCTCCTTCAGTTTTAGCGTAACCGCTAACGTCAGAAGCACTGACTGTACACATAAACAACAACAAACACATGTATGAACAGATAAACAACAACAAACACATGTATGAACAGCATGGATGGAAAACTACAACCCACTCATGCTACTGTGGCCATTTTTCCACTAGATTTCACATTTCCTAAGTGATTTATCATCATTTCTTATCCTCTGAATTGATCAGTTTTCCCAGTGAAAATCATTCATTTAATTCACCTATCATGCCAATTTTTATAAAAAATAATAAACAATAGTTATTGTGTCAAAACAGAAGAAAATTAAGAAAATAAAGGCTTTTGCAGGAAAAATTTAATCAATTAAAGTTAAGCTAAGTGCCTCCACCCACTGTCATTGATCCAACTGTTGTAGATTATTCTTAATTCATTATTTTGTCTTTTTTTCATCTTAATTTTAGAAAATATATTCACTTTTTACTTCAATTAAAAAAATATGGGTAATACTATTAATAGGTATTTGTTCTTTTTTACTTTTACATCAGTAAAGGAGTTGAATCAGTACTTCTACTTTTACCAGAGTATTTTTCCACACCAGTAGCTGTACTTCTACTGTAGTACATAATTAGTTACAACAGTACTTTTTACCATTTCTGATTGTAAAAGATGCAGTGTTTCCATGGTAACTACGGATCCTCTGAATGTCCAAATATGGTCACATGTGATGACCATGAACTGGATTTTACAGCGTTTATTTCCATGTATTGATGGATGAGTGGCTTTAAACAAATTCAAGTGTTTCCGCAGTCAGACAATATTTACCATTTAGTTCAAACTGGTCAATGTATCAGTTTGAACAAACAGTGAAACGTGAACTAAACATTGACCTGCAGTTCATTTATGCACCAGCTCTGATTTCAACTGGGAGTTTGACCCTTTTATTCAACTGGGAGTTTGACCCTTTTAATGTGTTTCTATTCTTTTTATTCTGTTCAACATTTTCTTTATATGTTAGTCAGACTCGTAGCACACAACACACACAAGTACATTTACATTGGAACGCAGAAAAACACTAACAAATATCTTCACAAAGTCCATTTTTATGGTACATTTTCTATCACCATTCATTTATTCACTCATACATTTATTCATTCATTTGTCTACTAAGAACGATTTTCTCTGACCAGTAATGAATCCGATCTTCAGATCTATTTTCTAAAAGCAGAAAAACAATCTTCAATGAAGTAGCTTAAAAAAAACTTGATTTAAGCAAAATAAGTCTTCGAATAAATAAATACCTGAATTAATTAATTAATAATGATGTTGAATTAGGCCAGAAAAATTCAAAATTAAGCAAAACAAGTCTTCAATTAAGCAATAATAATTATTATTATTGTTATTGTGATTATGATTTGTTTTATTATCATGATGATGATGATTATTATTATTAATAATGTTCAATTAGGCCAAAAAATCTTAAATTAAAGAACAATTAAGTGGGGAAAATATATAATTTTAAAAGTGACTAAACTTTAGCGGTAGCTGATAAAATGCATTTTTGTTGTGCAGTGCATGTCGTCGGTGTGGCTGTGGAGTCTTACCGGTGTAGATCAGGACTCCCAGGACCCAAACTGCTCTGAACAGGTCCATGTCAGGCTCAGCAGCAGCTTTCTGAGGTTCCACCTGACAGCGTACTGGGCCCCTTTTGGCAACATGGCCGGACAAATAGAATGTCTCAGCCTTCGGTCAATCATTATCCCAACAAGGACGTCAACGGAGCAACAGGTCAAAAACTTTGTTTACGGCAGATTTAGGGTAGAATTGCGACATGACGCTGCCGGGCCGTCCGTCCTCTTTAAACTTGTTAACCCTTCGGTATCGCGCAAAAATAAATCTGTGCAGCGCCGTTCAGTGTGGTTTGAACATTTGAATTGGATCAACTTAAGACAAACAATGAGGAAAAACTCAATAACCACCAGTGGTACAAGTACTTCCTTCCTGTACTTCAGTACATTTTTTTAGGTATCTGTAATTTACTTACATATTTATTTTTCTGGCAACTTTTTATATTTACTCCCTAATTTTTTTTTTTATAAATATCTGTACTTTATACTCTTTATATTTATATAAATATCTGTACTTTATACTTTTTACATTCTCACAATAGACTCATTACTTTTTCAAACTAGACAAATGTGACAGTATGAAAAATAAGTTGTAAATCAGAAATTCTTACTTTTATCTCATAATTGTTATTTAATCTCATAATTATGTTATTTTTAAGAAATGTCACATTTATGACTTTTGAATTTTTCCTAAATGTCCTGTCCATACCCACTAAACTGAGTACCATGACCCAATAAAACATGTCATCTACACACTAGCTCACTTTTAAAGGCTTTATTTTTGGATATTTTTGACATTTTTCTTTTTTTTCGTCCTTAAATCAGTATTATTTCATTCATAGAAAAAAATGCAGTTTTACTTGTTATGTTATTCTAACTGAGAAGTTCTAGGTTTTTTTCAGCAGTAGCTGTACTTTTACTGTAGTACAGAATGTGAGTACTTTGACCACCTCTGATAACTGGTGTATTTTTAACCCATTAAACCCTATGTTTGAATTAAGCAAAAAAAAATACATTAAAGAAAAATATCTTGAATTCAGTTAAAAAAAATACAAAATCTGCTCAGGAAAGAAAAGTGAAGTGAAAAGTAAGACAAGTGAAAATGAGTTTTTTTTAAAAAAAAAAAAAGATTTTTCTTTGATTGTGCTTGATTTTAACCTGATTAAATGTTTAAACTATAGAAATTAAACTAAACAGACTTCAGGTCAGATTCACATTTTCCTTGTTTTTTGTATTTAGTTTTTTGTTTTTTTTCCTTAATCGTTTCAACGTCTCACTCGTTAAAAAAATAAATAAAACACAAAAAAAACCTCACAACTCAACAGCAATAGTTTCAGTTTATAAAGTGATTTTTATCCAGTTAAATCAATATGTGAAGTTAATGTTCAGCGAAAACTGACAAACGTCCACAGTTTAAACACACAATACATTACCTTTAAAATATAGACAAAAAAAAACCTTAAAGACCCAAACGTTAACCCTTAAAGACAAAAAAAACCCCTTAAAGACACAAACGTTAACCCTTAAAGACAAAAAAAACCCCTTAAAGACACAAACGTTAACCCTTAAAGACAAAAAAAACCCTTAAAGACACAAACGTTAACCCTTAAAGACAAAAAAAACCCTTAAAGACACAAACATTAACTCTTAAAAGACCTAAATGTTATGTTGTATTATTACAACACTTTGCCTGCTGGAGCTAACGTTCGATAAATCAATAAGAACCAAAAAAAACAGCTGCTGAGCTTTTGCAAAACTCTTCCAACTCTAATGAAAAAATGGGTTTTTGTGTCAATATGTACGAGAAAAAAAAGCACATGAATCACACGCTGTTCACTGTGTAAAGTTTCAAAATAACAGAAGTTGTATGTCCAAGTGAGACATTTCATGACCAAGTGTTCATGACCCCCCCCACACACACACACACACACACACACACATACACATCCCCTCCAGCAACACTGGGATGAATTAGTAACATTTAAGATGCCAAGTAAGGGCACTATCTAAAAAAGTTTTCATTGTACTTTTACTTCAGTAAAAGACTTGAATCAGAACTTTTACCAGAGCATTTTTTTCACAGCAGTAGCTTTACTTGTACTGCAGTAGGTCTACTTGTACTGCAGTAGCTCTACTTGTACTGCAGTACAGAATGTGTGTAGTTTTACCAGCTGTGTGTATTATATTTGACAGATAGTTGGTGTAATACCATGAAGCTCCTGCAGATGGAGCTGTTTCAAAGGAAAACAAATTTGTTAGAAAAGACACTGGAGGACAAAGCTCACCATGTTTTTGTAATGAAAAGGAAAAATAATAATCATTATTATATTATTGTAAGACATTTATCAACAATATTTATCTATTGTCTATAAATCAGTTCCTCTGTAGGTGATTCTGTCTGATTTTAATCTGATCACAGGTTTAAACTATAGAAACTAAAGAAAAACTTTATGTCAGGTTTACATTTTTTACAGTGTGATGTACAGACAATAGATCTGGAAAATCAGATGTGAACTTTTTTTTTGTTTTTACTGGTTTTTAGATTAAAAAAAGAACCTTTAATGTAGTTTAATAAAAATTTAAATCAACATTTTTTTAAATAATCACTGAAGCTGAACTGGATGAATCCTATATGACGTGTGTGCGTGCGTACTTGGACAGAAGCTTCTGGAACATGTTGATGCTCAACAGTTTTGTTACAAACTGAATAAATTGAAGCTTTTTATGACAAAAATATTGTTCTATGAATCCAGTGAATTTTTTCCTTTAATTAAACTTTTGCTTAAGTGACTTTAGCCTTGACTTCCACTAGTGACACACACACACACACACACACACACACACACAGGTTTAATGGAAAAACCAACATTTACACATTTCTATTTTTTCAACATTTAGTAAATATTAAGTTTTGCACATTTTTTCTGACAGAAAAGCAGACGGTAACCCTGGTAACTCTGGGGATGTTTGAATAACAGATGTATTTTTTTTTCCACCATGACAGTTCGTAATAATAAAACATGACATGACCCACTTTATTTTTCAGCGTTTCACTCTATTTTTCCCACAATAATAATAAGGCTAACATGAGCGTTGACGCTGCAGGTTTTATTGTAAAACTCCTCCAAGGCCGCTGCAGTTCCGCTCTGATCCTCCAGAGGTCACCAAAGGTCACATTCTTCCACCAACACAAGGAACAATAGTTTCCCAGAGAACAGCAGCAGTCGACAAAACAACACAAACAAAAGCATGAGTGAGATGAAGGTAAACGTTCCACCAGCAGTGTCTTCATCTGCAGATACTAAACATGTGGGGACTTTATACAGAGGTGGTTAAAGTACTCACTTTCTATACTATACTGGCCTACAAAGCCAAAAATGACCTTAAAGTTCTCTTGTCATTATTGGACATGAGGCAATTATTGTTACAGTTATTGTTACTGCATATTCCCCTTACCCCTGTCAGAACCCATTTGGATTCTGAATGCCCATTTTTGACCCCCATCTGTACACTGGTAACGATTTTTGGACTTTTCCTGAACTTAGTAATTCTCTGTTGCACCCCACAAAATCTTGCTAAGAGCATCAGATAGGTTAGGGCTGGACCTGATCAACGCCAACTATGTCCATTATCAACACCAAATTCTCTAGTGTTCTGTACACATGACGCTCAGACCAGTGCAGGTGCAGTCATATGGATGCATTCACTGACGCGTAGAAAATGGGAGCGTTTTCATCTGCAGCTCAAGTTCTTTTTGTGTGTGATGTTCTGGAAGCTCACCCTTTGACATGTTGGTCATTTTTACTCATTTTTATGTCTTTGCGAAATCCATTTGTTAGTTGTTTTGTTTTTTTATTTGACTGAAACATGGAGAATGGGAGCGTTTCATCTTTTTGTGTGATGATGTTGTAGAAGCTCAGCCTTTCAACATGTGAGCAGATAAATGGAGTCAACAGCTGTGTGTTCATGACGTCCCCAAACTGTTCCACATCTTCTACTGCAGTCTGAAGCAGCTGCAGAATGTTCTGCAAATGTTACATGTCAACAAAGGACATCAGTACAAAGTTTTCTGTACACGACCAGGATCAGTCTATGTCCTGAACACCTTTGGATCATTGTTAATTTTGTTACCCATTATTCATTCTTTTGTCAAAGTTCATTCTGAGTCTTAGTCGCTTCTAGTTTTTCACAAATAATTTCTGTTAGTCACGTTTTAGTCGACTTTGCTAATAGCACTAGCTTAGGATTGTGCTAATATCAGACTTGGACATGACAGACCAACGAGATAAATGTTCAGACCGGCTGCTGTGCAGATACTGGACCATGACCACAGATGAATATTCATCAACTGGTGACAGGAGATGTGGTGCTGGCTTAATAATAGGTTAATAACAATGATGATGATGATAATAGCTTAATTGGAGGGGGGTCCTCCATCTAATTATCATTATTATAGTCTTTCTTTCTGCTCCTTTCAACTCATTTCACCCACTTCTACAACACATTAGTAGCAAAAAATCTCACTTTTCCTACAGGCTCTGCACTAGTATATTTACATTTAAAGAGTATAAAGTACAGATATTTATACAAAAATGTAGGGAGTAAAAGTAAATAGTTGCCAAAAAAATTAATACTCAAGTAAAGTGCAAATGCCTAAAAAGTATACTTAAGTACAGTAATGAAGTACTTTTACTTTAGTTCTCACCTCTGCTCATGTGACAGCTGTAGTAAAAACCTAATATTGGACGACAGAAAATAAAACAGTCCATCAAATTAACAGAAAGTGCTAATGTGTGTGTGTTTTCTGTGTGTTTTGTGTGTGGCTGCAGCAGATTGACTTGTATGAGTAACACACATATTCCTTATCTACGCTCATTCAAAGAGTGGACGCATGACTTTTTAATGGTAGAAGCTTGTGATTACAGGGCGGAAGTGCTACAGCACAGCACACGCACAAGTTAGCAGAGGTTTCATTTCCATTTGTTTGCTTTGTCTGTGACACAATGAGTCCAGATAAAAGTGTTGACAAAAATGTTCAGAAAAACCAACACAAAAGAGTCAGGGAGGGAGTGGAGCTCTGGAAGAGCTGGTGGGGACCAGATGGGGACGAATAAAAGCATCACAGCCCAACAGTGTGTGTGTGTATTCATATCTTTATGGGGACATTGATGTGTTTACACCAGTGTTGCGCAGGTCGATGTATAAACAATCAGCAACCGACTGTTTTTGTTTTTTTTTAACTAGCCCACCCGCTACTCGGACCACAAGAAGTATATTTGAAAAGGACAAACCCGACCCACTTCTGGACCCTCAATTTTAAAAAGTAGCCAATGGTTTTTATGAACATCACATGACCTTACTTACATACCTGCATTTATTTCTCTGTTAAAATTCCATGTCATTGCTTATAATTTAATATGTTGAGAAAATATTTTTGTCCTGCTTCATCATTCAAACTTTACCAATGCACAGCATCAGCACTTAAACCAGGGGTCGACAACCTGTAAAACCCAGAGATATTTGAACCCAGTTTCCATGGAAAATAAAATACTGAGAGATGCTCATCATCTTAAATTTTTTTTAAAATTCCAACTTTATTTTCTCTCTAGGCTACTTGTGACGTTGTATGTGATCTTCACAGAAATTCAGTTAATAAAGAGTATGTATTAACTAGAGTTCCATACATTTCCTGAAGGAAATATAACCCGTGTGTTTGTCTCTTGCCGGATCAGAGGAATCGTAGCTGGTGAAAGAAACAAATATCTGCTGTTCGCTTCATAGGTGGAATCTGTATGTCAGTTCTATTAAAGCTCCTCCCACTTTCTGTTACAGCTCCTCCCATTTTCTGTGAGTAAGGGATTTTCACTGTTGCTTGGGAAACTGGCCTGGAGTTACACACGCAGACGCACATAGGGAGCTGACCCATCCTCCTCTGTTACTGTTTAAACATGACCTCCTTCTCCTCCTCCTACTGGGGTTCTACTGAGGGTTCTCCGTTCACACTAAGTACAGTTACATGGTAGTTTTTAATTCAGAGTTATTTATTCTGAATAAAATAATTTGAACAATTAGAACAGTGCGACTCTGCAGTAGAACAGTTCTCCACATGTCCAGCAGAAGAACATTTTCTCCACATGTCCAGCAGAAGAACATTTTCTCCACATGTCCAGCAGAAGAACATTTTCTCCACATGTCCAGCAGAGGGCAGCAGAACGTCAGTTTGGTTCTTCTGCTTCTGTTTAAACCATTTAAACCATTTAAAGCTTCAGCAGAACAGGGGTTAAAACTAAAGAAAGGCTGAAAGAAAAAGTCCAAACGCCTTTCAGAGTGCTGGCGCCAAGGTTCTCCACATTCTGAAAGGAACCTGAACGCAGCGTCTTCACAGTTTCCACAGCTTTATTGATTTTGTCCCAATGATAAAAACGCAGATGGCGTCAGAGCTTCCAGTTCATTCTGCTCCAAATGATGCTTTTAAACATCTTAAGAGTTTTTATTTTTCATGTTTTTCACACACATTTTTCTAAATAATTATTTTCCTTTTACAACAAATGCATTCAGTCATTTCAAACCTTTACACAAACACATTTTTTTCACGAACCCTGGTTTCTATAACTCTGGTTCTTTTATCTCAGAGCAGTTTACATCCTGTATCTATTCACCTATTGAAATGTTGATGCAGTAAGACTGGCTTTTCAGGGCTGTTAAATGATTAAAGTTTTTTAATCAGATTAAACACAGTTGCTTTAGATTCATTTTGATTAATCACAATTAAAACCCTTTGTCATTTGACTGTTTATATATATATATATATATATATATATATATATATATATATATATATATATATATATATATATATATATATATATACGTGTGTGTTTGTGAGTGAATTTTGTGCAAAATATAAACTGAAGTGTCCCCTTGCATTGATGAGAAAAAATTTTAAATTTGTCACTAATTCAATAATAAATTAACCTTTCATCAACTAAAATAAATTCCTTATCTCATCAAATGAACAAATTTTGAATAATATAAAATACAAATATTAAGAGAGTTGACAATCAGCTGTTATTTTTTTTAATTTTAAGGACATTTATCTCCTAGTTTTAATTTTTTTCATGTGCTTCAGTTGGATTTTACTGTCACTAAACATACGTTGGTTTTTCCTTTTGCTGTTTTTAACCAGTTCTGAAGTGATGGATTAAATTCACTTTCTAAGAAACTGATGCAAAGGCAGGAAATGACACAATATTTTCAAAACTACCCATAATGAAAGTCAAGTTCCTCCAAAAAAAGTCAGGGTAAAAGGCTTTTATTTTCCGTAAAAAGAAAAAAAAAAAAAAAAAGTTAAAAAGTAAATGTAATGGATAAAAAGTTGTATTTGTTCCGGTGTAAATTCCTGGAGTTTTAAAAAGAGTGATTTTTTTGTGCGTGTTCACCCTGGGGCTGTTGACTTTTCTCTGCTCTATTCATCAGATGATTCTGTTCACGATCAAGTCAAAGATCAGTGTTTTCTGCTGGAAAAGCTTCTTTACATCCATAAAGTGAGAGTTTTACCTCTTTAACCCTTTACTATTCTGGGCTGATTTGACTTTAAATCACCTGTAAAATGCCTCTGTAAATAAAAACTGCAGCTGTTCTTCAAGTGATTACAGTTCAGATAAAAGAATGTTCTCTTTGTAAAGGAAACACACTGGAGTTTGGTCTAAAACACTCACTTTTACTGGTTATTCAACAGACAAAAAGATGGAGACTTAGAAATAAAAAAAACAGTAGAATGTAAAAAAAAAAAAAAAAAAAAGGAAATAATTAAATTGACTGAAATGTACAAGAAAAATATATTAAAATGCAAATGGGGCATAGTCTACATCAGTTTAAAACTAAATATAAACCATATATCTTTACACAGTATGAGGATGAGATGTGAGTGTGAAGGTTTTCTTTAATTAATTAATTGGTTAATGATTCTGTATTGTTCACAGCGGCTCATTTTGGCTCTATTAGGATCATGTTTTTCTTTTTCACTAGACCCATACATGAGTCTAGTGGGGATAGCACGGCTAGGTTAACCTATTACCTGACCCTGCGCTTGTTCCGGGATAAGAGATTGCCTCACTCTCATCGGTCCCATTTTGAATTCTGGATCCAGTGTCCAACCACGCTTGGACACTGGTAATGAGTTTTGGATTTTCCCCTTTTTTGTAGATTTCTAGTTTTTTTTTTTTTTCCTCACCTCTTTTCTGACTGCCCTTTTGCCTTTCCCCTCAGTTGCTGTCCTGACCACGTTCAGCAACCTGTGCTTCTAAGAAATACAGTTTTTAAAGTAAAACCTATTTCTGTTTTCGCGTCTTGCTTTTGGGTCCATTTGGTTTCTGAAGTTGTATCAAGAAAAGTTGATCCAGTCAGAAGGGCTGAGATTTTAGAAGTGTTAACTTCCACCCACTTCTTTTCAACATGCTTATACAATCTGTGTATCATTTGTTCATTAGTTTTTCAAAATAAATCCAAAAATAAGATAAAAACAACATGTTTCTTAATTTTTTGTTTCCAACAGCAAAATGAAAAAGGATAATGATGCAGGGTTTTTTGTGTTTCAATGTATAATTGAAAAAACTGTTTCCATTTTATCCAATTTTGACCTGAAGCAAGTTGATTAAACCAGAAATGACCTTTGACCTGTAGTGACAAAGATGTAAATCTATGTCCTATTTGAAGAAACCAAGAGGGTCGCCTGAAGATATGACCAAAGAGAAAATTGGTGTCATATCAAACCACAATGATCTTCAACGTTGGCGGCCATGTTTCTTTACGTTGTTAAGATTCATTTTGCTTCAGGTCAAAGTTGGATAAAATGGAAAATGGCTCTTATCGGGTTTTTTTTTTCCTATTATTCATTTAAGCACAAAAAGGAAAACTGAACAAATGCATCACTATCAGTTTTTTTCATTTTGGTTTTGGAAACAAATAATGAAAAAAGCAAGTTGTTCATTGATTTATTTTGAAAAACTAATGAATGAATGATAGGTTTTTTTTACCGTATGTTCTGTTTCTTTTTAATTTTTTTATGTTCAAAATAATGTTGTCAATGTGATGTGTGGTAATAAAAGGTTGAAACTCAGTCAGATTGAGGTAAAGAGTGTTTTAGTCAGAACAGCTTTAACAGAGGAAAGTGTTAGATCAAGTGCAGCACTTGTTAAACTGCTTGTTTTATAAAAGGTCATGAGTGAGAAGAGTGAAAGAAAGAAGGATCCAGTGAGAGGCTCTCACACGCTTCTCTACAGGAAGAAAAACGACTCATTTATCACATGACCTGAGGATCAACACTAGCTTTAGACACTTTTACTGCATTACTGCTCTGATACCATCATTCATTTCACTGCTTTTTGTTCATTTTGTTTTTGTTTTCTTTATTTTAATCAGTTTACTCCATACCATCTTTATATGGCAGTTATATATATGCTTGCATGAACATCAGTTAGCAATATCTTCCCTGATAGTGTGAGAAACACAGGGACCCTGTACCAAGATGGGGGCCGTGGCACCTGAGGCTGACCATGCTAACATAATGCTGAATGTTCTGCACTTATATAGTTGTTTTCCACCTTCATGGTGCTCAAAGTGCTTTACATTAGCCTCACATTCACCCATTCATACACCAGTAGGTTTCTAAGGTTCTGTCAGACCTACTGGGAGACGAAGTCAGGGTTCAGTGTCTTTCTCCAAGGACACTTCAACATGTGGACAGCCAGAGCCGGGTTGCGACCCACTGACCCTTCAGTCATTGGACGACCCAATCTACCAACTGAGCGACAGCTGTCCGGTATAGTGTCTATATACTGTATAGTGTTCTATATCTATGTCATGAGGTTAGGATTTGTGAAACAGGTCACATTAAAATGCACTAGAATACGGGAAGTTGCATCTAAGAAGGACATTTTTTTGTGAGGGAAGCCCCCCAGACCTAAGCCCAAATTCTTCACAATGGTTGGCTCTGCCTCTGACTGCAGTCCATCACAGTACGGGAATTTCAGATAATTTGGTGGAGTTGTGCATGTGTTTGGGCGTTCCACATACAAACAGAACATTTGGGCCGTTTGTTTGTCTGTCAGCAGGATGAGACAAAAAAGTTCTGAACGGATGCTGATTAAACTTTCAGGAATGATAAGTAATGGGTCAAGGAAGAACCCATTAAATTTTGAGCAATGAAGGTCAAAGGTCAAGGTCACATTAAGGTCAAGAGCTAAAACACATCAGTGATAATATCTTTTTTGTTTCATTCACATCGTCTCACCTTCAGACATCAGATGGGTCAACACCGATGGCTCCATCACGTTACGTTTCAACGTCATAAGACGCCATCGCCGTATCAAGTCATGGCGGAGGTCTGCTGTCTCTGACTGATTTACATGTTTACTGCAGTTGCACGTCTTTTACATTATAAAGTGATAAATAAAATGTGTTTTTGTGTTAAACTCAGAACAGTTAAACTGCTTCAAACTCAGCAGGTTTTTGTTTGTTTGTTTGTTTGCTTTTTCTTCTGACTCCTTAGACAAAGTCAAAGCCTGTTTTTTTTTGTTTGTTTGTTTTTGTGTGAGGACATTTTCTCCTCTCAACTCCTGCAGCAAACTGTCTCATTCAGAGCAAAATAAAAGGTGCAATTAAGCCATGAAAGAATAGTGTGTGATTTCACCTTGACTTTTTAATATGTGAAGCGTAAACGGCGCATTGTGACCAAAGAATACAGCCCTTTTTTTTCTCTTTTTTTTTTTTTACTCTTTCTACAACATATTCTTCCTCTCCATCCCAGATGGGCTTGTTTACCTCCATGTGGCGTTCAAGTGCTTTCTGCTTTGTGCAATGTGAGAGAATGAAGCGACAAGCCACCTATTCACAGCAGAAACTGTTAATGAAGAGCATTATTACTTTTCAATTCACCATCTCAATGACTTGACATCTCTACGGTTTCAAGTTTATGAGCACACTTACAACTGCAAAAAATAAAATTAAAAAAATGCTCGCCGCTTGATTTTTGGGTATTGTATAGCCCTGTTTACATTAGTTTTTATTCCTGTTTGTGGAAGGTTCATTCTCCTGTCGCTGCCCCTGAACACAGCACTGGTTAAACTCTGATGTTAATGCTAACGTTAGGTACTGGGCCTGTGTACATCAGAGTTTGTAATTTCTGTTTAATTCAGAATAAAGATTAATTCCTCTTTCAGATGAACCATGCAAACCCCTAAGTCCAGTTGAAAATGATGATTCTGAATTAAAATAAATTCTGAACAAAGTCACTGGTTTATTCTGATCTTAATTGGATCGGATCTTAATTATCTGATCTTAATTCATCAGAATATTACAAACTTTTAGTAAAGTTACTGACAAACAACCAAACAAAAACAAACAAACAAAAAATAACGAAAGACAATACCCCTCTATGCTTTTGGGGGACAGGGTCATAATGTTCGAATGGATCAAATGAAAATTATGTTTCTTGTGGAATTAAGGAAATAACTTAACAAAATATAAATAAATCTTGAATTATGCAAAAACAAAATATTGAATTGAGCAAAAAAATCTCCCAATGGTACCTGTGAAAATTAGCCTGTTTTATTTCTGGGAGACCCTCTGACTCGTGTGTGTGCATTAGAATCCTGTGTTTCCAGATGGATCGGGTGGGTTGCCGACATCATGGGCCGGTCCCCGCCCTGGTGAGTCAATGCAGTTAGCGCGCAGGAGGAAAAGGGTCCCCGACTCCCTCCCGAGGCTTCGGGTCTGTGGGAGAGGAGGTGCAGCGAGTCTAAGGTCCAGGAAGTGGCATTGTAAAGCTTGCTCTTTTTGTTTTTTTTTGGGGGGGGGATTATTCAGGTTTATTTTTCTCATGTTGGACCTCCCCTGCCGTCCTCTGGTGCCCCCCAGCAGAGGCCCCACCCTCCAGGGGGGTCCTTCCTCACTATTTGAAAACCCCTGGTATATTATACAGTAATATGTATTATTATATTGTGATGATTTAAATCTTCCAGGAAGCTTTGATGTGCGAACACACACTTGAAAAATGTGAAAGAAAAGTAAAATAATGAATTTATTACAAGGACGAACAAATCAAAACAACCAACAAATGACAGACAGCTGCCGAAGAGCTGAATGTTCCCAGAAATTAAATTCAACCTTAACAACGTCAAGCACCTCTTGACGTACAGCTAAGGACACAATTAGGAATGTTTTTAACCACCCTAGGTGTCGAAGCCAAGTCAGGAAAGTGTGGTGGAAGAGCAGAAGCCACTCGCCAAAGCCAAAAATATTTTTCTTTCTCTGTCAAGTAGTGTCGAGTGTCACTGTCTGTTTGTGTCTTTCATCCTCCAAGAATGTGTTTGTGTACATTTTTAACACTTTTAAGTCCTGAGACTTTTAACAGATCCAAGGTAAAAATAGAACAAAATAAGCAACAAAATGAACAAAAACAGCCAGAGTGGTCAATAAAATGAACAAAAACGAATAATAAACCACCAAAATAATCATGTGTATAAAGTAAAAAAACCCATCACGGAACAAAAACTCACACCTCGTAATTGCTTGGAGCTACTTTCTCTCAATAGCGATCAATGCACGTTATCACTGCTAACAGCTGTGCACCTGCACGTAGCAGCCGTAAACACTGCTGAACAACTGATGAAACAATTTGTATGCGGTGATCCCATACAAATTCGTGTGAAAAATAGTGAATTGAGACACCCCTACCCCCCCTTACATAGATGCACAAAACAGAGGGGAGGGGGTAAGGGGTGAAATGAGATTCAGTCTTGGTGTTCTTTACTCTCCTAACCACACCAAGGGTGCTACAGGTCAAAAAATATTCATACGAGTCATTCAATGAACACAAGGCTTTTATTGGAGTTGAGTGTTAAAAATATGTAAAACTGAATGTATTTATTTATTTAAAATGCATTCAGACATTCCGTACATTTTTCATGGGATCATCTGATACACACTTTACCTTCCCCAAGCCACTCTGCTCTAATTCTTCCTTAATGATCGGTAAAGAAACAATTCAGATGTTTTTCTTTCTGTTCTTCATTTTCAAGTGTTTTATTTTTTTCCTTTTTGAATGTAATTTGGTTGGAATAAACCAATCCAATCCGTCATCTCCAAATATCAGCCACTGACTTTACATACATCGCAACCTTGAGGCCTGTGTCGAGTGTACGACGCATACACGCTTCTGAGTATTTACCACATGCTTTATCTGGTCTCATACTCTGAGAAACTTTCAAGTTCACACATTCCTTTGACTTTTTCCTTCTACATTTTCCTCTGCCGTCAACACAACTTCTTGCCGTTAATGAGCTTTCATAAACCTGCGGCTTTCATAAGCACTGCCGGTGCCGTGGTACTTTGGCCTCTCCTTGAATCATAGACGACTGAGGCTAATACACACGTATGTAGAAAATCAGCTGCGAAAAATAAATAATAAAAAGAAAAGCCCTGCCCTTGTGGGTAAATTTGACCAACAGGTTGGAGAATTCACCGTATTCCTTTAAAGATGATCTGCAACAAAAGGCCCAAGGAACCGAAGGATCGACGCGTCACGTGTTCTATACGGCATTATGATCAGATGAATGCAAGAATGAAAAATGAAAGAGAAATCACTTAAGTGAATATTCAGTCCAAGGGCACGGAGGCGGCCATTGTTTGCTGGAGCTTTCACATAAACACCAGACAATCCTTTTTGGCCAAACCTCCTTTTCCCCCTTGAACCTTGAGCAAATTGTTATCATTTCTTAATACCACTTAATGCATCAGAAATACATTTGCTCCCTCCGTGGCTAATGGACATTGAACCGACCGGTTGCAGATGCCGAAGTTATAAAAATATAACTTCTTCAAAAACCTCCACCCCATTGAAAAGCCTCCTTTTTTATTACACCACTACCTCACTAAGTGGAAAAAGGAGGATTTATTTTTTTATTTTGTTGTATTATCATTATTGTTGTTATTATGTAATGTCCTTGAGCCAACAACAGCCGTGTTTTTTCCTGCAGTCGGGGGAGAGAAGAGGACACTTGTTACAGCCACTTAGGAGGAAGACGCTTCGTCTTTGAGCCATGTTGAATTGAAATCCACAAACCACCACCTCCCATCAACATCAACCTGGGGCTTTTCATCACTTTTTTTGCGCAGACAGTGAGTGTGGAAACAGGAAGTCATATGTATGTATGGAACAGGGCTGGGCCGTAGGAGTACACTTTAATATGACCATAAACTGAGAAGTTTTACCTCTGTAATGATACATCTACAGTAAATGGGGGGAGGGGGAGGCCTCTATCTGTACACAGCTGTTTGCAAAGGGCAGGGGTATATTGTTGGTAGTATTTATTATGACTGACTTATACAAAAAAACTTAAAAAAAAAAAAAAAGCGTCCCGCCCCGCTGTAAATACACCAAAATTTTGAACGTTAAAATGTGTGGACTCATCACGAAAGATGTGGTATCATTGCAATGCACAGATTTTGTAGAAAATGCGAAAAACCAGTCAAAAATGTCCATCCAAAATGAATTGGGGCATGTTTACATGGCTATAACTCCCAAAAGACACATCGTAGTATTTTGAAGAAATTAGGAAAAATGTGTCAGATTGACTCAGAGATTACACGTGTGGTCTCATAATTCCGATATGTCGTACGGATTTCGCATTATTATGCCAAATAAAACCCCATTCATTCTTAATGGGACTGACAAAAAAATTGCATTTTTGGCCAGTGCTACTGCCTCCCCATACTTTGTCACACAGACTTCATTTAAACTTTAAAATGCTGCCATTTTTGTCCTGTCTTGAGGATGTGATTCTCATGACGGTGCAATTTACGGTTCTCGATAGAAAACTTGTGAAACCCACCCTGAAAAGGCCAAAATCTGACTTTTTATCAGTGGGTGATGTCATCGCTAGAGCACAAGAAAAGCAAAAATTAACCTGAACAATGTCTCAATAACTCGTCCTCACGCTAAAACCATAATTAGTAGACAAACAATCTTTTCCACAAATGTTGCCATGGTTCTGAGAATTCAGGGTTTGAAGATCTAGCTCTTTTTAAAGTGAAATGACAGGAACCTGTTTGGGATGATGTCAGGGCCTTCTCTCAATAGACTTCTAACTGCAGCCACTGTCCTACGGGTTAGTGTGTGTGTGTGTGTGTGTGTGTGTGTGTGTGTGTGTGTGTGTGTGTGTCTGTCTGTCATCATGGGGGGGATCCTGGCCGCAATTGCCTGAGGGATGACGTCATCAGGGATTCCCTCAAGAGCGCTCCACCCCTGTGGACCTTCACTGCACCAGCTGTAACCCGTTCACCTGATCACCTGAGCGCCCCACCCCCGTCAGGATAAAAAGCCTCCCGTTCTCCTGTCCTGGACAGAGTCTGTGTGTGGACAGTTCTGCCATAGCCTCATTGTGATTCTGTCTTTGCCCTGTATCCGTCCCTCAGACCCTCCTGCCACTCATGATCAACGCTGTTTTCACCACTCATTTATGGTTTTCCCAAAAATCGCAGGAGTTCAGCAGTATGTTCAGTATGGAGTGTCTCCCCTTTGAAGTTCCCGCCACTGCTCATCACCATGGCAACAGTGCTCCTGGCACTGTGAAACACCTGCAGACAATTAAGACTGTGGGAGGAGCTTTAACATGATTGACAAATACTGTGGGCGGGGCTTTAGCCTGATTGACAGACTAACAGATCTTCATTTTGGTCAGTTCAGTGGTTTTAAAACTGCTGTATCTCACTTATTTTTCACAGTACAAGAAAAATAATTATATTTACGTGTCCCTCAGAACCTCATGTCACTCATGATTTGTTTTCAGCAATTATTTACAGTTTTCCCAAAAATCACAGGAGTTCAGAGGCATGGTTTAACATTCAGACAGTGCGTCTGCATGTGTAACTCCAGTGTGTGTAACTGGAGAAAGTTAGTAATGACTAAACAAAATGGTGGATTATGGAACTTAACGACGGTTGTCGCTTCTGTAAAAACAATTTAAAGATAGCTCACGTTGTCTTGCATTCTTCACTCATCTTTGATAAAAAGAAATCTTCAACCATTGTTCTTCTATGGTTGTTTCTCTCTGAATCATCATAGTGTCACTTTGTTATGACCGCCCTCTGACTATACTTCACCGTGATTGGTCAGCCAGTTTCAGGGAAATCTTCCTCCTCTCCTCTCCTCTCCTCTCCTCTCCTCTCCTCTCCTCTCCTCTCCTCTCCTCTCCTCTCCTCTCCTCTCCTCTCTTCCTCCTCTCTTCCTCCTCTCCTCATCCTCATCTCTCTTCCTTCTCCCCTCTTCCTCCTCTCCCTCTCTTCCTCCTCTCCTCATCCTCTCCTCTCCCTCCTATCCCTTTCTTCCTCCTATCCCTCTCTTCCTCCTCTCCTCTCCTCATCCTCTCCTCTCTTCCTCCTCTCTTCCTCCTCTTCGCATCCTCTCTTCCTCCTCTCCCTCTCTTCCTCCTCTCCTCTGTTCCTCCTCTCCGCATCCTCTCTCCCTCCTATCCCTTTCTTCCTCCTTTCCTCTCTTCCTCCTATCCCTCTCTTCCTCCTCGCCCTCTCCTCATCCTCTCCTCTCTTCCTCCTCTCCTCTCTTCCTCCTCTCCTCCGTTCCTCCTCTCCTCATCCTCTCATTTATTTGTCTACATTTTATTGTGTATTTTATTATGGTTCTTCACTTTTGTTCTGTTTGCATCTCACTTTATTCATGCCGCTTATTTAATTGGTTTATGATTCATTTGGTTTATCACTTTGGCTATTTTGTTCATTTCCTTGCGTATTTCATTTAATTTTCTACATTTTGTTGTTTATTTTATTATTTTTCTTCACTTTTGCTCCATCTGTGCCTCACTTTGTTCATGCCACTTATTATTTTGGTGATTTATTATGAATTTTTTGGTTAATTTTATTGATCACTTCAGCTATTTTTGTTCATTTTCTTGCGTATTTCATTTATCTTTCAACATTTTGTTGTGTACTTTATTTTTCTTCACTCTTTGTTCAATTTGCGCTGCAATTTGTTCATGCCACTTATTATTTCATTGGTTTTTTTATTCATTTCGTTGGTCACTTTGGCTGTTTTTGTTCATTTTCTTGCTTATTTTCTTGTTTTATTTTTGACTCTGGAACTGCCCCAGTCTCATGACTTAAAGGACTAATTGCATTAATTAACATTTGACAGATTCATCAGCCCTAATATTGATATATATTTGTACAGTTTTTAATCTTTAGTTGTGCATGTGCGGTTACATATAAAGGCTTATTCTGTATTTTTTCTTGAATTATTATTATTGTCATCCTCCTCTTCCTCCTTCTCTGACCTTCTATTGTGAGTTGCTTGGAGACTAACAGAAAAGAGGCGCTGTCCTCCCCTTTTCCTCCCCCCATCTGCCTCCCTTTCTCCCCTCTTTTACCCTCTCGCTGTCTGTCTGTCTGTCTTTGTTTCTGTCTTTTTCGCCTGCAGATATCAAAGATGCTCTCACTGTCTCGGAGCATTCACGGCATCGACTCGCCCTCCCATACAACCGGTACAATGTCTGGGTAATAGGGTGCACGCTACCCCCCGCCCTCCCCCACTCCCACACACACACACACACACACACACATACACCTTTTATTCACTGCTTTTCATTGTCCCCTACTAGTCATTCACACGCTACCAGACATTGGCCTTGGGATAAGTCGGCGCGTTAGACCCTCGTTGGCCTACGGTACATGCGATTTACGCCTTTATTTCCACGCACACCATGGAGCCCATACGAGCAAAAATTGAATTGTTCAAAGTCGTCAAGTCACTGAGCATCCATGAGCATTTGTATACCAACACAAACACCAGCTATTTGCCAGATTTGATTGATTTCCCATTTGTCTGTGTGGGGTTTTTTTTTTGTTTTTGTTTTTTTTTTTTTGCACCTGTCTTACACCCGATGAATGCAACGAATATGTCACGTACTGATCTTTCTCCTCTTTAACAAGCCAATTTATCAGGTGGCTCCTCTCGGTCCTTGGTGTGAACGTGGTCTTTTCATCACCCGGGCTCTCCTTTTTCCTCTCACTCTTTATTTTCCAATTCAATGGAAACCTTCGACACGGGAAGAAGAAAAAAAATCCCTTCCTTATCATAAAGAAAAAGGAGTAAATGACAAGAAAGCCAACGTTCCTTTTCTTCAAAGATAGCCGCTGAAAAGAAAGTGAAGATGAGTCTCCTTCATTAAAAAAAAGCCTAATGTTCCGGCCCTGGGGTGTAGGTGACATTATTTTAGTAATGAACAAAGCAATCAACAAAACAAGTAAAGATGAACGAAATAGTCAATGAAATGAGCCAACATTAATTTAATGATAAAACATTTAGAAAATAATAAGGAAATCCAGCAAATGTGATGAATGAATCAGCCAAAAATGTGCTAAAAATTCAACAAATTGAATGAATTCATCAACAATATGAGGACAAACAACCAAAACAAGGAAAGATGTATTTCTAACTTTATACTGTCAATAAAATTACACTGCACGTGAATTAGCCACTAAAATGAGGCAAAATTAATGTAATAATCAATAAAATAAGAAAATCCAGCAACATTTGATGAATTATTCAGTAAAAATGAGTTAAAGATTTTACAAATTTAATTAAATTATCAACAATATGAGGAAAAATGAACAAAACAAGCAAAGATGAATGAAATAAAAATTGAAATAAAAAAAATTTGTCAAAATTAATGTAATGATCAACAAATTGAGAAAATAATAAGAAAATTCAGCAAATTTGATGAATTTCTGGTCCAGTTTTGGTCAACGCAAAAGTAGTCCCGGCAGGTTTCCTGGGGTCAACAAAATAAAACGTGTTTCTTCTCAAAACAATATGTAATATATGTATGAGTGATTTATTTGCATAACAAAACCGTCAGGGGACAAAAACTCCCTCCTCGTAATAGCTTGGAGCTACTTTCTCTCAGTAGTTTCTCTTAAACTACTTTCATCAGTTGTTCGGCAGTGTTTGTGGCTGCTACATGCATGCACACAGCTGTTAGCAGTGACAACATGCATTGACCGCTATTGAGAGAAAGTAGCTCCAAGCAATTACGAGGTGTGAGTTTTTGTTCTGTAATGGTTTTGTTATTCAAATAAATCATTCATTCAAACACATACTGTTTTCAGTAGAAACATGTTTTATTTTGTTGACCCAAGGAAACCTGCCGGGACTACTTTTGCTTAGACCAAATCTCGACTTACAGGACACTGAGTAAAGACACTGATGACATACAGATTCATGCGAAAAATAGTGAACAATCCCTTTAAGCAGTCATAATATATTTTACTGGTAAATATTATTGTTGATTAAAGTGGAACAGATTTCCATAGTTTGTATTTAACCCCCCAAAATATATTTTTTACAGTATAGCCACTTTGGAAAAATTGATAAGTCCCCAAATTTCCCTTCTGTAAAACACTTAAAATAACCACAGAAAAAATGCTGTAAAGAAAAATAAGAAGTGAACTTTGACCTGTAAAGGTCACAGACTGTGGTCTGTTGTAAATGGTGTTTCTACCTGCTTAACACACCATAGTTTTCACTGAAAAAAAAAATCTAGTATTAGTGTTTTTTTCAGTCTGTAGCATTTTCTCTGTAAAATCAACAGTAAAAGTGAGTGTTTTAATCCAAACTCCAGCGTGTTTCCTTGACAAAGAGAACATTCTTTAATCTGAACGGTTGTAGAACGGCTGCAGTTTTTATTTACACATGTATTTTTTCAGATGTTTTAAAGCTAATTCAGACATGAACAATAAAGGGTTAAAGAAAAGGACAGAAGACACAGCCAACAACAAGACCGTTCTAATTAAGAGCATCCTTCAAGGTGAGGAGGTGATGATGAGGAGGAAGAGGAGGAGCGGGAGGATGTGGAGACAAAACTGTTTTCAGTTTAGCATCTAAATCTGAAAAAAAGGAGCAAAGCTTGAAATGTGAGAAATGTTCATCAAATGGCTTTAGCTTTGCATAATTACGCCTTTTGTGGCGTTTGAAAAGCATGGGTGACTGGTGAGCAGCGTGTTCCACAGCACGGCTCCTGGGTGACGGAATATATTCTCCCCCAATAAGTGGCAAGTCCGACCCAGGCTGAGGAGTCTGACACCTGGGAACAGGAATGCAGACGGCCCCCTGACAGGCTCATCAGCGCTCCTATGAAAGAAAAGACATGAGCTGCAGCACACAGAGATACAGGAATATACTCAATAATATATAAAATAATATATAAAATAATAAACTAGAAAGACACGAGCTGCAGCATACACAATTACGACTCATGTATATATATATATATATATATATATATATATATATATATATAATGAAATAAAAGAAAATATGATAAAATATTAGACTAATTAATAAAATGTATAAAATTATGTAAAAAAAAATAAGAGAAAAAATACATATAAAATAATATTCAAAATAGATTCGCTACTATGGAGGATGGGCTTAACCCCATGTGGGTGATGCCAATGTCCACATGACGTGTAGTGGACAGACTTTTTCTCGTTTTTCTGTTGTTTTGTATGAATGGTAAATCCAGCCAGCGGAGGGGACACACCACACAGCAAACACAGCATGTGTTGGTAACTTGGGGTGACCCATCAGATGCCAAAAGAAGAGTGGAAAACTGGTTTTCAGCTGAATGATTTTGGAAAAGATTTTTTTTTTTTTTTACTGTTTGAAAGGAAATTCATTATTTTTTATTTCAACATTTGGTTAATCATTTACAAATCTATCATCTATCTTACTGGTACCAAGCAGCACTTTGAATTATTTACTGTTTCCATTTTTATAATGACATGTTTTAGGTTTAATTAAAGAAGAAAGGAAGAAAACGATTTTGTAGTTTGTTTCCATACTGTCCCGAAAATTAACCAAACCGTGACTTCAAAAACAAGGTGTGTACTGAACTGTGATTTTTGTGCACTGTGATAGGTAGGTAGGTAGGTAGGTAGGTAGGTAGGTAGGTAGGTAGGTAGGTAGGTAGGTAGAGAATAAAAATGAACCAAATGCAGATGGATTGATTAGGGCTGTCAAATGATATTAAAATGTGTAATCAGATTAATGACAGTGTTTGTTTGGAATAATTTGGGAACAGGAATGCAGACGCCAGGCTCATCCACCACCGCTTAGAGAAAGGAATGATGGGGGAAAAAAAGCCAGGAAGATGTGCGCTGTAGGACAGATAATTAAAAGAATAGACCTGTGCAAAAAGAACGTCTAATTAGGCTGATGAGTCAATGAAACCCTGGACAATTAATAGAGTTGAATGTTTGCAGAGATTCCACTCTGGCTGTAAATATGTTGGATTTGAGGATGTGGTGAATTCTCATTACCTCCGCGAAGGAGGTTGTTTTACCTCGTGTTTGTTTGTTTGTTTGTTTGTCAACAAGATAACTCAAAAAGTTATGGACAGATTTTGATGAAACGTTCAGAGATGATTGATAATGCGTCAAGGAAGAAACCAAGAAAGAGTGTAATATATATATATATATATATATATATATATATATATAGATAGATAGATAGATCTATATATATAGATGCAATAAACCATGATAAAAATCTTACAGAAATAAAAACTCTGGATAGAAAAACATACAATTAAAAAGTCAGAATTAGAAGACGAGAGATAAATGGAAAATGTTTCAGGGACATGTCTAAGTTAAGTTGGGGGGGGGGTCACATGACCTGTGATTGATGAGGACACACATAGAGCTGTCACACTGGAGGCAGGTGGTTTTACACACACACACAGATACTGGTTTTTACATCTCACGAGGACCAAGTTTATGACGATCACTTGTGGGTAAAATAGCCATTGGGTAGAGAGTGTAAACGCATGTTTTTCCAAAAAATACATCATTTTTTAAAAATATATAAATATTACAGAAACATTAGAAAATATACAATAAATCAAAAAAATATGTGTGTGTGTGTGTGTGTGTGTGTGTGTGTGCATAGGCTATATATATATATATATATATATATATATATATATATATATATATATATATATATATATTTATAAACCTTTGAATAATACATGTTTCACTTTGCACCTGTTTCCTTCATGCTTTATGAGGACTTCGGGAAAAAACAATAATTATTTTGTAGAGCCACATCATCTGCATAAATTTGCGTACTTCACACAGATTTATAATTTACTAGTAAGGACCTACATTTATATTTGACCCTCGTTGGGACCTGAATTTTGGTCCCCATTTTGTCAAAGGTCTCCATGGTGTGACTATAAACATATCTATGTCCCCATAAAGTCAGGAATATAAGCACACACACATATAAACAGAATGTGAGCTCATGTCCTAACGCTGCAGTACGTAATAAATGGCCATCGTTTGGCAGAAGAGTCCGGTTGCTGGACCTTCTGAAACCTGATCCTGTTGGCCAGGGCGTGCTGTGGTATTAAAGCTTCTAGCATGTTCTGCTGATGGATGCCTGCGCTGGTGTTGGCCGCTCGCCACCACCGCCACATTTGTCTCTAATTCCAGCACAGTTTACTTACACACCCGTTACTACCCGTCAGCTCTGCCCTTTTGTCTGTTTTTATTATTAAGCGGAGGTGTTCAAAGTACTCACATTCTGTACTACAGTAGAAGTACAGCTACTGGTGTGAAAAAATACTTTGGTAAAAGTAGAAGTCAGGGGCGTGGCTACGGGGGGCTGGGGGGGCCCTGCCATGATTTATGATCTCTGTTTGTGTCTTGTATTAATAGAATAAATGCTGGTGGTGATTTGAAGAAAAGCATATATCTGCAAGGTTGATAGCTTTAATTACTTTTTATTATTAAAGCTGCTCCTCCATAAACTTAAGGGGAAGAACAATCGTCAAAACTGCTTCCCAGTTGGTTCATTTGAATAGGGGACGTGTCAGTCCACCTCCATTCAACTAGAACTAGCACAACGCTATGGTTCTGTTTTAGTTCTCCTGTAGTAATCGTAGTATAATCATTGTATAACTTTTGATTTTAATAGCAGCTGAGTTCTTAATCCAGCCCTGCGTATACCCCTGTTCAAGTGACCACTGAAGTGATATAGAACAATGAATAGATGTTGCCAAATGCATTTAAAAATAAAATAAATATATTGGACTCTCCATCACTTTTCCTGACAACTCCAATAATTCGCCATATTTGCTGTTCTGTCAGTGGTGGCCATCTGAAATCAATCTAAATCTCTGGTTTTGTCACTACTTCTGTTGAATAAAATACAGATTTAGTATGTTTGAGGCTTAAAATTAATGATATGTCCTTTGTTGGTCAGTCTTATGACCTTTTTCTGGCTAGAAATGAAAAAAAAAATAAAAATTTTGAATTGTCCAATATGGTTGCCACTTTGGCCGCTTTGGCTCCTGGCAGATTTGAATTCAGCAGAACAAGAACCAGTACCTGTGTACCAATTTTCGTGCTTGTGCATTAATTTGCATAATTGTTCCCCTTACATTTCTGACTATTTGGCATATCTGTCTCATACAGCCGTGATATGGACGTCACACATTCCATGGCATGAGCAGTGATCAAACAATTGTCTATTGATGAAGTTGTGCTGAGGTCTTTGTGACATTCTTCGATGTGCACAATTTAGATAGTCACAGTCAGGAAACTTCTCCCAGGATGAATTTCATGGAACGACCGTCAGTGTCACGAACCCCTTGTTTTGGAATGACTTGGGCATCAAACGTCCCAGTATCAAGTTAGACCTCATAGATACTTCTGTTCCTCAGCTGCCAGAGTCTTACTCAGTGGTTCAACCAGCAGAGTTGTCAAGCATCTTCCACATACTGGAGAACTTAATAATTTGTACAATTCTGTTGTTCAACTCTGTTGTACAAATTATTACCTCTGCCAAGGTTATGTTTTTGTTTGTGTGTTAGTTAGCAAGTTATGAATGGATCTTGATGATATTTTCAGGATGTGTTGACAATTTTGGTGGTGATCTGGAAGACATTCTGGATTCTGGATCACTTTTAAATGTATTCTCCTTTTACTGCAATGTAAAATATCAAAGTGATCAACACATTCTGACAATTTCATCAAGATCCGTCCATAACTTTTTGAGTTATCTTGCTAACTAACAGACATACAGACAGACAAACAAACAGACAAACTCTGGCAAAAACATAACCTCCTTGGCTGACTTTTCTTCATTCCAAGGGGGGGGGGGCTCTCAGAGTTCTTTTCTAGTTACAGATTTAAAATATCTGATGCTCGAAACCAACAAAATGAGTTTTCTTTTGTGTTTTTATCACTTTTCATCAGCTCTTTCAAAAAAAGGAACTCTCTGCTGTCGGCCATTTTGAATCATCCAATGTGGCGGCACCATTAGAAACTGGCTTTGGCTCCTGGCACATTTGGTGCCAAAATGTCAAAAACTACCTCTGTACCAAATGTCATACTCGTGCATAAGTTTACACAATCCCTTATCAGGACGCCCCTAACAGCCTTTGACTTTTTTATTGTCATTGTACGGAAAAAAACCCCCCGACAACAACAGCGAGATTCTGGCAACGAAATGTGATTGCTTGGCTCCAGTTACGAATAAACATGGAAGTAGAGCGGCAGTTATTAAATGGACATAATGTGTCTATGTGGTGCATTATAATCTATGTACATAGTGCAAATGATGAAAGCACAGTGGTGAATAAGTGTGGTCTGCATATATATATATATATATATATATATATATATATATATATATATATATATATATATATATATATATATGTATAAATAAATCACTATGGATTAAAAGGCACGCTGTGGTTTTTGGAGAAAATTTAGAAGTTTTAAGTGCGCCTTATATGAAAATATGATAATCTAAGTTAATGCATGAATTTTAACGGACTTAAATAACACATAGATGAAATGCCTTAAATATCTAATAAATTGTCGTCAGTGGTCGATAGAGGCGTCGCACATGGACCTACGACGGCTGAACGTCCACCCAATCCATCAAATGGACATAAAAAAACATGACCGTGGAAGATTCCAGCTCATATTTTCGCGTTTAAAAAAAAAAAAAAAGCTAGTGTGACAAGCTGTGAATTCCTTCTCCCGCTTCAACAGCAGAATTCCTGACTGTTGAGTTTTTATTGAGACGCCGGTGCAAGCTCAGAGTCACAGGAATCCATGTTATGGCGACGATCCGGCGAACGTGGCCCCCTTTTTAAAGCTCAACCAGGAAACCACGTTTGGCTTTTCTGCCGTTAACGGAGTTCAAAGCCACTGATGAGCAGGAAACGTTATAAGATTAAACCACAGGAGGAAGGACGCACACACCAAATTTACTAGTGTAAAAGAAAATACACTGTAAAGGTTTTTCTAACAGAGTAAAATGTAACAAGCTAACGTCTGCTGTAACAGTGTTAACACAGGTTTTACACTGTTAGTGTCAAATCTTCAGTGTTAAAGTGAACTGTCTGAGTTATATAAATATTTGAACTTTATACTCTTTACATTTATATAAATATTTGTACTTTATACTCTTTACATTTATATAAATATTTGTACTTTATACTCTTTACATTTATATAAATATTTGTACTTTATACTCTTTACATTTATATAAATATTTGTACTTTATACTCTTTACATTTATATAAATATTTGTACTTTATACTCTTTACATTTATATAAATTAGGGATGTGACTTTTGATCCAAAACACTATTTGAAATTTGTAAGAAATTATCTTAATATTATTAGAAAATCAAATGAGTTTCCACACCCCCCACCCTCCACTGACCCAAACCTGCTTTACTAAAATAAAGTAAAAAAAAAAAAAAAAAAAAAAAAAGTACAACTTATCAACTCTAATAAAGTAAATAGTAAAACTGCATTTTTTTGCTATGGATGAAATAATACATGTTTAACTATGTAGTGAGAGTGTATGTGTATATATATATATATATATATATATATATATATATATATATATATATATATATATATATATATATATATACATACATACATACATACTGTGTGTGTGTGTGTGTATCATTGTGTTAATATCATATCTCTCACTGCTTTTCTTCACTAATGTAAATGAGATCTGTTAATGAATGTTTTCTTTCATCACATACAAGTGAACACTAACTATTTGTCGAATGCGCACTGAGCTTCTCCGTTTACGGCGCACTGAGCCAAGCATTCAGACTCAATGAAAATATACACGCGCTGAGCCACGACAGGCATGCGTCTGTAACGAGCTGCAGAAACAGCGGCAGGAACGGCCGCTATGCTGCTGAGAATTTGGAGAATCTGAGAGCACCGAGGAGCCTGCTGGGGACGCTTTGACTGAAGCTAACCCATGGCATCAGAACACCGCTGAGTTTCTACCAATTCAACCAAAAGTATGAACCACATATTTATTTCTATTCATGAAAATTAACATCAGTGGAAGAAAAATGGAGCCAATATTTCAAAAGTGTTTTAACCTTTTCACGGCTTTATGTCCCCATACAGACATTGACATGATATTATTATAATAGTCCCCATACAGACATTGACATGTGATATTATTATAATAGTCCCCATACAGACATTGACATGATATTATTATAATAGTCCCCATACAGACATTGACATGATATTATTATAATAGTCCCCATACAGACATTGACATGATATTATTATAATAGTCCCCATACAGACACAGACATGATATTATTATAATAGTCCCCATACAGACATTGACATGATATTATTATAATAGTCCCCATACAGACATTGACATGATATTATTATAATAGTCCCCATACAGACATTGACATGATATTATTATAATAGTCCCCATACAGACACAGACATGACATTATTATAATAGTCCCCATACAGACACAGACATGACATTATTATAATAGTCCCCATACAGACACAGACATGATATTATTATAATAGTCCCCATACAGACACAGACATGATATTATTATAATAGTCCCCATACAGACACAGACATGATATTATTATAATAGTCCCCATACAGACACTGACGTTTTGGACCGTGGAAAATCGCAGGAGTTAAGTTAAAATCATCCCAAAATGGTAAAGACTTAAATAACAGGGGAACATTTGTTGATGTTTAAGATTCAACGATAAATGACTCTCATTAGAACTGCAACAGAGCAGTTCCTACCTTTATCGGGCGATGCAAGACAATAATTCAACTTTCTTCCAATAAAAGGGCTAAAAACGGCTGGTGATGTTGGGTGAAATTCCTGGGCATCACATGAAAAGCTCTGCTAATGCAACATGAATTCTTTCTTTTAACCCAGAAAACCTTGTTCTCTTTGATCTACACAAAGATTTTTCTGTTTCTATTGAGTATTTAAAGCATAAACGCTGAAACGCATCCATGGAAGAAACAAAACACAGAGATGAAGGTTCAGGGAAATAAAAAAAATAAAAAAAAACAAAAGTGAAAAGTACAGCAGGAGGTCAGAGGTCAAAGTATTCAGATCTGTGACTGGAATAAAAAATGAAAAAAGCAGAGTTTAGAAATAATTGTGAACATTCAAAGACGTTGGAAACTGAAAACGGCTTTTTTCACTAATTTCTTTATTCAATTAATGGAATAAAATGGATCCGCTGGCAGAATAATCACTGGATTCACCTGGAACGATAAATGATCAAATGTGACCAGTTCATCGATCATTGTTTCATTCTATAATATTATTAGTTCTGTCAAAAAAATTTAACATATATTTATTTAAGTGAATATTCATTATATAGTTCATATCAGAACATAAGAACAGCATGTATCAGTACAGGGGCTCTAGTTTCCTGGTGTAAACTGGTGGACCCTGTACAGAACCAGTTTCCCACCAGTGTAGTTTGGTAGATTGGCAGACCGTGGTGCGCCAAGATGGGTGTGACCGTACACTTGTGGGAGGTGACCACTGATTCAACACAACGCAGTGACAGATTCGCTGACTGCGCCAAGAGCTCGCCAGGTTTAACCCTGGCGCAAGCGTGACGCAGCTGGTCGAGTTTAACGGAGTGCACACGTTCAAGACACTGTTCAATGTAATAAATAACAGTATTCAATGTAACAGTTTAATAAATATACATCCAGGGTGCGATTAGTCAACAAACCGGAGGGGGGGTGATTTTTTTCCTCACAGAAAAAACCTTCTGTTGGATGTTATGACCCTCATTCCCAATTGTAAGCATATAAGCAGAGGAAAAGAAACTACCCAGAAGTCCCTTAGTAATGGTGAGCAAAGTGGGAAGAGCCCAGCACGGAACCCTAGTCCCACAGGTGGGCGTGTCAAATGTGGCGTACAGAAGACCGCTTGCCTGGTTGTTGTTGCGCCGTGATCCGGTCTTCTCGGAGTCGGGTTGTTTATAAATGCGGCAGCAGGTGGTAAACTCCATCTGAGGATAAAAACTGACACTAGACTGAGAGTCAACAAGTTCCTGAAGGGAAAGTGGAAAAGAAGAGGACGTGAATTCACGCAGTCCACCTCCCCCCGGGTCTGGCTTGTGACCCCACCAGGCGCATGTCCTCCATGGCAGTGTGCCACGACTGGCTCTGGGCCGGCCATGAAGGGTCAGGTGGCGAAGGTGGCTCGCAGCTTTACAGCGCCCTCTGCCTGGACTTCACCACTTCCCAGGGCCGTAGACTCACTGCAACTTTTCCGGACGCGAAGCCTCAGGAGGGACGGGAGTTGAGACCCCTTTTCCTCCTGTGTACCAACCATGTTGCGTCACCAGGGCCAGGACCGGCCCACAACCAACAGGCGCCAGGGGTCAACTGCAACATCGGCAACCCACCTGAAGTGAATATATATATATATATATATATATATATATACATATACACACACCTCTGGTGAAAACAGACGTATGAGGCTGTGTGAAATGGAGACACTCCGCTAAAGTAAAAGTTCATCAAATTTGTAATAATTAAAGTGTAATTATTCTCAACCCACACTTTGGAATCTGGATAAATAGATGGTATGTTTTTTTTGTTTTGTTTTTTACCAGAAAAGCATGTTAATTATTTCCACTGAATAAAATGGAGTCTTTTGATCAAAGCTCCACCGTCATTACTGTGGAGACGGAACTAATTTAGCCTGAAGGTGAAACTATGGTTGGATAAAGGTCGATTATCAGCCTGAACGAGGATATTTAAGTCACAATTGTATTGAAAGGAGCAAAATATGCTCAAATGCCGTCGTCAAGGTTATGCTGATGTTTTACTAATGATGTTGGAATTTGCACAAATATTTATTAAACTAATCAGTACATATTATCTGTGTGTGTGTGTGTGTGTGTTGCTTTTCTCTCTGCAGCTGCTGCTGCATTAGTTCAACTTTTTATCCGACAAAAAACATCGACTGTGTCCGAAATCATCCACTCACTCCCTACCTCCTACATCGGGAAACTAGTATTCAGAGAATGTTTAATCTTACCCCTGTTTTGTACCAATCTCAAATTTCTATGACAATCTGTTCTTGAATTAGAGCCAATAATATGATTTTGACCTTTCTGCTAAATGTGACCTTAACCTTTGACCTTTTGCAATATTGATAATTTCATTATATGTATATATGCGTCAGTGCGTCTAATATTATGACAATATATCCAGTATTGATTAAGTTATAGCGTGATATGTCTATGCTGGACACAGCGGTGGTCAAAGTACTATAACTATAAACCCTAATAAAAACATTTAAGGCACTCGATTGCCTTAATTATTTTAAGTTAATGAACTTAAAAAATACACATTTTCTGAACTTAAAATTTCGATGCTTATGAAAGTATACTTAAATGAAAACTTTATTTGTTGACTTAGTATTCTAAGGTTCTGTCAGTCCTGCTGGGAGACTAAGTCAGGGTTCAGTGTCTTTGTCCAAGGACGCTTGGACATGTGGACAGACACACATGAACCTCTGACCCTTCAGTCATTGGACGACCCGCTCTACCAACTGAACCACAGCCACCCCTGAATAAAATGACTGTGTTTTGTGATTGTAATTGTTTTGGTGTGATAGATATTGGTGGTTATTGGGAGTGCTTTTAAATTATATTTCATCATCTACGACATCAGTGAATTTTTTTTTTTTTTTTCAATCATCCTTATTTGAAACAATAGAAATAACAGAACAACATCATTCTCAGCATTTAATGACTTAATTCTACTCAGTTGAACCTCATCTATGTTTTAAGTTATGTTCACTTATATCCACAATAGTTCCACTTAATAAAATTATATTGGTTGGTAGTACTTAAAAAGAAGAACATGTTACAGCAACTGAATACATTTGAGTTAGTAGTACTATTACTGAAACTTTGAGTATTCACAACTTAGTATATTTAATTATTCTGAACATTCAGGTTTACAGTGTGTACTGAAGTAGATGTACGGATACTTATGTAAAAAATACTCTGGTAGAAGTACTGATTAAACTCCTTTACTGAAGTAAAAGTAAACAAAAAAGTACAACTTCTTAATTGTAAGTAAAACTGCATTTCTTTGCCACGGATGAAATGATACTTTAACCAGGATAAAACAGGAAAGTTTCAAAGTATCCAAAAAATAAAGCCTTTAAAAGTGAGTTATTATGTAGATGATGTGTTTGATCATGTCAGTTACTCAGTTTAGTGGATATTTATATAAATGTAAAGAGTATAAAGTACAAATATTTATATAAATGTGAAGAGTATAAAGTACAGATATTTATATAAATGTAAAGAGTATAAAGTACAAATATTTATATAAATGTGAAGAGTATAAAGTACAAATATTTATATAAATGTGAAGAGTATAACATACAGATATTTATACAAAAGTGTAGGGAGTAAAAGTAAAAAATTGACCTTTTAATTAATTGTGACCTTGACCTTTGACCTTTATTCAAATGGATCATTGCCTCTGATGTGCATTAACTATATGTATATATATATATATATGTATATATGTATATACCCATGTAATGTCATGGTTATATCTCAAGTATTCATTGAGTTTTGTGTTTGTGTCTGGACATTTTACATTTTACAACAAAATTAAAACACACTCACGACCCAATGAATACTTGATTACAAATATGGTCCTCATGAGACATGGAAGTGTGTGTGTGTGTGTGTGTGTGTGTGTGTGTGTGTGTGTGTGTGTGTGTGTGTGTGTGTGGTCAGTGCAGCAGAGCTGTCTCATCAGAGCCTTTGGGTGAAATTAATGAGCGACAGCCAAGGGCGAAAAAGAAGAGACAGCTGCACCTGTCAGCACCCAGGGGCCCCACCAGGAGGGGGGGAGGGAGGAGGAGCTACAGCACCCAGGGGCCCCACCAGGAGGAGGGGAGGGAGGAGGAGCTACAGCACCCAGGGGCCCCACCAGGAGGGGGGGAGGGAGGAGGAGCTACAGCACCCAGGGGCCCCACCAGGAGGGGGGGAGGGAGGAGGAGCTACAGCACCCAGGGGCCCCACCAGGAGGAGGGGAGGGAGGAGGAGCTACAGCACCCAGGGGCCCCACCAGGACGGGGGGAGGGAGGAGGAGCTACAGCACCCAGGGGCCCCACCAGGAGGGGGGGAGGGAGGAGGAGCTACAGCACCCAGGGGCCCCACCAGGAGGGGGGGGGGCTACAGCACCCAGGGACCCCACCAGGAGGAGGGGAGGGAGGAGGAGCTACGGCACCCAGGGGCCCCACCAGGAGGGGGGGAGGAAGGAGGAGCTACGGCACCCAGGGGTCCCACCAGGAGGGGGGGGGGGCTACAGCACCCAGGGGCCCCACCAGGAGGAGGAGAGGGAGGAGGAGCTACAGCACCCAGGGGCCCCACCAGGAGGGGGGGAGGGAGGAGGAGCTACACCACCCAAGGGCCCCACCAGAAGGGGGGGCTACAGGACCCAGGGGTCCCACCAGGAGGGGGGGGGGGCTACAGCACCCAGGGGCCCCACCAGGAGGAGGAGAGGGAGGAGGAGCTACAGCACCCAGGGGCCCCACCAGGAGGGGGGGAGGGAGGAGGAGCTACAGCACCCAAGGGCCCCACCAGAAGGGGGGGCTACAGGACCCAGGGGCCCCACCAGGAGGAGGGGAGGGGCTGTGGGTATGATTGTATTTTACGGTGGTACTTTTTAACGTGTTCATTCATGTGGGTGGTTTCATTGTGAACGTTGGTCCATTAGTTTGAATCAAAGCCGTTAAACACTCGTCCTCCAGGTGAATTAACCCTTTCTGTTCCGTGGTCGAACGCTGCAGCCTTTTCATCAGCTGGTGTCAAACAGGTCTTGTTTTATGATCAGGCAATCGTTTCTATGAAAGTATTCACACAGAAAAGAAGTGGGTTTTTTTCAGCTCACTAAGTGTTTTGAAAGTTTTGTAAAGACATAAAGTGCAAAGTGAGTGAATAGTAAAAGGAGGCAGACAAAAGAAGAGAAGGAGAAAGGGAAGAATTAAGGAAAGAAAGGACGTCAGTGTTCGGTATGTGTGACTTGTTAATGCTACGAACACAAGGACGTGATCTGAGCAGGTCGTATGTTCGCTTCACATTTGGAAAATAGTCAAGAATCCTGTTTAGTTCAATAAGTTTAATGGTTTAATTCATGCAGCGGCGAAAAACAAACTGAAAGCATTTGTTTTCTTTCACTGATGTCATGTTAGTTATGACAATAGAAATATGAAACACACACACACACACACACACACACACACACACTGACCAAAGCATGATCAGTGTGTGTCTGTGCTTTTATTCATGTCTTTATGGGGACATTAATATGTTTACACAGTCACACCATGGGGACCAAAACCACGGGGGTTAAATATAAATAAATGTCCCCATTAGTAAAATAGAAGTCTTTGGCCCTATAAATAAATACATGCATTTCAAGAAGTCCTCATAAAGTATGGGGGAAACAGGTTTGAAGATGCGTTTTATTATTATTGTTCCACTTTATTTATTTATGTATTTTTTAAATTTAATTTTCTAATTTGTATCATTATTTTTTATTTTATTTTATTAAAAAAAGGATGTGTTTACACTCACACTTACACTCAGATATTACCACTGATGTGTTTTAGCTGTTGACCTGTAGTATGACTTTGACCTTTGACCTTCATTGCTCAAAATCTGATGGGTTCTTCCGTTACTCATTATTTATAATTCCTGAAAGTTTCATAAAAATTTGTTCGGTACTTTTCGCGTAATCCCTCTGACAAACAAACAAATAAACAAACAAACATAGATCCTTGCCGGAGGAAACAACAAACACACAGACCATGAAGTTGTTTAAATGTTCAAAACAACATCCAGTCCTTCTGTGTTTGCCTTTTATTTTCTGTTCTTTTTTTTTTTTTTTTACCAAATGCAATTTCACTCCATTTCCAAAGATAAAAAAATAAATAAAACCCAAACTGTTTTAATCAAGTCCACAAACGCTGGCTATTAATTGATCCAAATCAAATCAAATATTATTCTGCTTCTAAATGACCGATTTACTTCATTTTGACCTAAAAAAAAAATACAAATATTTGAATATATTAAAGGGCTTGTATTTAATTTGGTGGTGGCACAAAAGCCTTCTTTCACCTTCCTCCGTTTATAAGCCTTTAATTTTGAATTCATTTAAATGTATTATTACAGTTGCTATAGCAAGGGCAGTGCGCTGAAAGACTGTGTGAATATCTATTAAAGTTCCTTCTTCATTCATTATGTGCCGGCTGTGGGAAAGAATAAGTTGGGTGACGGCCTTCCCACTGGAAACCTTGAAGGTTCAGGGTCTGCGTGTTGACGGGATCAAACTTTTGTGTCAGTTTGTTCTGGGGATAAAATAAAAATAAAAATGCACAGGCTGAATATAGATTTAACACCAGTGTGTCCAACGCTGTTCCATAAGAACACTTACATGCACTGAGAGAAATTATTCATTTAATTGTTATTGTCATGGTAATATAATACAACAGTTGGTTTAGTTTAAACACCATCACCACCAAACTTTTATCACTTCTTCCTTCTGTCAGTAAAAACATTTCCTGAAAATTTCAGCCAAATCCATCCATAACTTTTGGAGTTAACTTTTAGAGTCTAACCCTGACCTTTAACCTTTAACCCTCTGCACCACACACTGGACAGTCTAACCCTGACCTTTAACCCTCTGCACCACACACTGGACATACAGTCTAACCCTGACCTTTAACCTTTAACCCTCGGCACCACGCACTGGACAGTCTTACCCTGACCTTTAACCTTTAACCCTCTGCACCACACATTGGACAGTCTAACCCTGACCTTTAACCTTTAACCCTGTGCACCACACATTGGACAGTCTAACCCTGACCTTTAACCTTTAACCCTCTGCACCACACACACACACACACACACACACACAGACAGTGGAGCACTTTCTCCAACAGACTATTACAGCTCTACTGTCGAACCACGCCCACTGGTGTCAAGCCACGCCCACTTAGGGGTTGCAACCTTCTGTCTGTACCCACCAAGATGGGCGCCACGTGGAAAAGACAAATATTCCCAAACATTTGGAATAAAAACAGGCCTGAGAAAAAGCTGTAGATGCTTCTATGTTTGGCTGATGGTTTACACACTCACACACACACACTCACGCTGCGGTCCTTGTGGGGACAGCGGTGCACTGGTGGTAAATACAGGGTCACGGTCGAGCCGTCATCATCGTATGTCTGAACAAAAGCTGCAGCAGGAAAAGCAGGTGAGGTAGGATGAGTGAGGAAGAGGAGGAGCTGAAGCACAACACACACACACATACACTGCAAAAAATCTAAATCTGATTTTTAAGTGTTTTAGTTTAATTTCTATAATTTAAATCTGTGAGCAGATTAAAATCAGACCTAGTCACCTACAGAGGAACTTTTAAGACAGAAGAACTGATTTATAGACAATATAACTGGAACTAATGTGATTAAACTAATCTGAAGAGGTTCATTTGACTTGTTTCCACTGGAAGATTATTTTATATTTTTTTTAATCTTTTTTTTTTTTACTTAATTCCATCTTTTTTGTTATTTATTTCTATTGCTTAATTGAATATGTTGTATATTGAATATGTTTTTTTATACAAAAATATTTTGCTACTTCAAGATGTTTTTTTAATTCACAATTTTTTTGCTTAATTTAAAACTCTTTTGCTTAGTGAATTTTTTTCCTGATATAAAATTATTTTGCCAAACTGATTGAACTAATGTCAATAATTTAAATGTATGTGCTTCAACTAGAAATTTTTATCAATTTTTTTGGCTAAATTCAAGATATAACTATAACTTAATCAATACTTGATATATTATCATAACATCACACACACACTGATGCATATATACATATAACGTAATTATCAATATTGCAAAAGGTCAAAGGTCATGGTTGCATTTAGCAGAAAGGTCCAAATCACATTTTTGGCTCTAATTCAAGAACAGGTTGTCATAGAATTTTGAAATTGGCACAAAATAGCGATGAGATTAAACATTCTCTCAAAACTACAGTTTTGACTTTTTATTTCATAGCTTTGACTTTCTATAGCATAATTTATACTTTTTATATCAAAATTTTGACATTTTTATCTCCTGATTTAGATTTTTAGCATAATTTTGACTTTTTTTTTATCTGTACAATGATGTTACTTGTTTGTAAAGTGTGCTGTCGTGTAATTTTTTTCTGTGCAAATAAATGGGAAAAAAAAAATTTTTTTCAAAAGATGTTGGAAGAGAATGTCATGTTTTTGACCAGACCTTCACCCTTCTCTTCAGAATTCAAGATGATAATTAATTTTTTCCTATTTGAAAGAATCAGAAACTTAACACAGTTTCTTTACTTTGACTTTTGCTTTTAAAAAGTTCCCAGTGTGGACGAAGCCTTTCACATCTTTTCCACAGGGACGCGCTTTGACTGTTGTTAAAATAACTCAGTGTTGTAATTAAAGGAGGTCCGGGTCAAAGGTCACGGTGGGAATTCATGGATATTTAAATATGAAAATCCAAAACAAATCCCACTCTCAGCAGACTTTCTTTTCCATCCTTTTGACAAAATGAAACAGGACTCGAGTCTTTCTGCTCGTAGACAAAACACAGACGCTGGTGTTCATTCCAGCACTAAGCGTTAGCGTTAGCATCTGTGCACCCTCACACTGCAAAAAATGACCCTCTGAACACTAGCTAAAAAAAATATTTGTACAAGGTATTGTGCTTGAATTACGCAAAATACTGTATAAATAAATTAAGTGGGAAAAATCTTTAATTACACTCCAAAAAAATTATGAATTAAGCGAAAAAATATTGAATTAATTGAAAAAGACAAAATACTTCAACTAAGCACAAAAATGGTTTTTAATTATGCAAATAATGTATTCAATGAAATGAATGTTGAATTAAGAGAAAAAAAGCTTTAAAAAATATTAAGCAAAAAAACTTACCACGTGCAAAAAATCTTGAATCGACCAAAACATTTATGTATTGGAAAAAGTCTCAAAGCAGCAAAATAATGTTATATCAAGAATTATATATTTATATTTTTACAGTGTGTTTATAGATTTTATAGTGAGTTTATATTTTACAGTGTGTTCAGGGTTCAGAAATATAAATATAAATATAAAAAATTAACCTGAAGTTATTTTCTATGTTTAAACCTGTGATCAGATAAACTCACACAGAATCACCTACAAAACTATTGATTTATAGACAATAGATCTGGAACTAATCTGATTAAACTATCTAATCAGCTCCTCCCACCCCCACTTACAGCCCCTCCCACCTCCACCTACAGCCCCCCCCCACTTACAGCTCCTCCCACCACCACTTACAGCCCCTCCCACCTCCACCTACAGCCCCCCCACTTACAGCTCCTCCCACCTCCACCTACAGCCCCTCCCACCCCCACTTACAGCTCCTGCCACCACCACCTATGGCTCCTCCCCACCACCACCTACAGCCCCTCCCACCTCCACCTACAGCCCCTCCCACTAGTGTTTGCAGCAGCACTAAAGGCAGGAGTGTGGGGTGTTTTGCTCAAGGGCACAACTGTAACTACAAGTGTTTTTCTTCTGAGTGAATAAAACATGTTTTTATGTCATTTTTTTTCTTTACATGAATGTGAGTCACGTTCATCACAAACTCCAGCAGCTTTTAACTTTTATTCTGCTTTTATTCGTTTTCTTTCTTACAATGAAAATTGTTTTCTTTTATTTTCTTGCTTCGACTTTGTAGGAATGTTAGAAACTTAGATTTAACTCATATTGTTTTGTGACAGAAAGGACGTTCGATCAACAAACAAAATATTTATACTGCACTTTTTTTATTAATCTTTTTTTTTTGCCTGATTCAAGGCTTCTTTTAATTTAACTGAAACGTTTTTTTTTTTTTATGTTTAAATTGATTTTATATATTCAAGATTTTTTTGTTACTGAATTCAGTCATTCTTTTCATTAAAAATTCTTATTATTTCAAGAAATCTGACCATGATCATTTTCAAAATTTTTTGTTTGTTTTTTCTTTAATAAAATAATCCAAAAATAAGCCAAATAATATTTTAAAGTGTGTTTTTACAGGGTGAATTTTTTGTGTATTTGTATTAATTTGCTCATTTCCTTCTTTAATTCTTTTCTTTAAGCTTGAAAACCTGAAGGTGAGAAGTAATGAAAGAATAAAAACAGTAAAAGACATTTGAGTTTTGATTTTATAAAAACACAAACTCTTATTTATGCATCATTAAAAAGTGTCAGATTTAGTAAAAGCTTCAGAAAATGAGCTGCAGCTGAAATTAAAAAGGTTCAAAGGTTCATGTAAACACGTCTCAGTAAATGAGCAGAAACTTTCCAGCCGTGTGGGTTTTTTTTCATTAAACTTTGCGTTAATGTTGGGAATCCCATCAAATTTTTGTACCATTTTGGAAAGTTCTGGAAACTTCACTAACTAAATGTCCATGATAAAAACAGTTTTTTAATTATATAGAAGGAAACTTTGAGAGTTTATGTCTTGAAAAAAACAACTATGAAGATTTTAGAAGCAAAATTAGTCCAATGAAAACTTAAGAAAATAAAATAAAAAATACTGTAGTCACTTTTCCTTTTAAAAAAATGGAGAAAAAAAATCACAAAAATAGACAAAATAATCTGCAAAGTGAACAGAAGTCAACTCATTTAATTATATATATATATATATATATATATATATATATATATATATATATATATATATATATATATATATATATATATATATATATATATATATATATATATATATATATATATATATATATATATATATATATAGTCCCAGTGGGCCTAATGGTCTTCCGTAGAAGGAAGTTAAAAAAAAAAAAAGTGCACATGTGGAGGATGATTAAAATAGTTTGAATGGATGGAACATTTTTAATTAGTGTCAGATATTTGAGTTAATGACTGTTACTGTCCGATAATTAAAAGCCTTTAAGGCGGAGCTCAGACTGTGATTGACAGTAGGGAGGAGTCAGAGAGGCTGGGGGGAAGGGGAGGGGGCAGGGGGTGTCGTTGGTGTCCTCGCGGCCCCAGTCCAGTGCGTAAAGAGCGCAGAGCGGCAGCAGGATTATCTGCGCGCGTGTCGGTGTCCACGGGACTCCCGCTGCTTCTTTTCCAGGTTCTGTTCGCCATGAGCTGCTTGGATGTGATGTACCAAGTGTTTGGACCTCAGCCTTATTTCAGCTCCTACAGCTCCTACCACCACCAGGTACGGAACCAAAACTAACTGTGCGCGTGCGTAAAAGGAACCAAACTAACTGTGCACGTGCGTAAAAGGAGCCAGAAAATCAGACACTAAAACTTTATTAGTGTCTCTATATTCAGGTTTTATTCTGAAATATTCAGGTATTATTAGTAAATTATTATTATTGACTTAAGTCTTTGATTAATTAAAACTTAAACTCATTAATTAAAACTTAAACCCATTATTACGCACAAGTTTAATCTTTATCTGGGTTATTACACAGACCTATTTGTCCAATTAAAGCTATTTTTCTTTATTTTCTACTGAAAATATGGTTATTTTAGTCTTTAAAGGCTGATGTCAGTTTGATGGAAAGAATGAAAATAATGTTATATTTGTTTGAATTAATAATCTTTCCTCAAACTGTCTTAATCTATTACAAATACTTCAATAATTATATTTTTGTCCTTAAACTGGTTCTTAATTTTAACTTTAATGACCTTCATAAATATAATATTTTACTTATATTTGTTGAATTAAATCTATACTTTGGTGTCTTTTCAGTGATAATAAGGTTTGTTTAAATTCATCTTTAGACAAATATCAGTTTGTACAACAATGAGAAAAAAGTAATATTTATTTTAATTAATCTTTTTTACTTAAACTGTCTTAATCTATTTCAAATACTTCAATAATTCTTAACCTATAGTTATTTAAATGTATATTTTAACTTTAATCACCTTTATGTTCATAAATATATTATAATAATTATAATAATATATTACCAGTAGCATTTGGTGTCATATAGATCCATATTTGTTTGAACTGAATCTATATTTTTGTTTATTTTCAATAAAAATACAGTTGATTTGGTCTTTGGACAAATATGTGTTTGTAAAAAAGTGAAAAAAATGTCATTTTCATTCATTTTTATTCACCTTAAACTTTCTTAATATGTTTCAAATATTACTTAAACTATTGTTATTTCATTTTATTTTTAACTTGAATTAAATATCTTATAATACGTGTTGAATTTAATCTAAAGGTTTCGTTTCTAGAAGCTAAAGTCAATTTATTTTTTTGAAAAACATTTATATTTGTCTTCATTAACAGCTTTTCTCTGACTCAAACTGTCTTAATCTATTTCAAATCAATAATTCCATTTTTGTAGTTATTTCATTTAATTTTAATCACCTTTATGATCATAAATGTATTATAATTACAATAATGTATTACCAGCAGCATTTGGTTTCATGTAGATCAATATTTGTTTGAATTAAATCCATATTTTTGTTTATTTTCAGTGAAAATATAGTTGGTTTGGTCTTTAGAGACAACTATCTATTTGTAAAAAAGTGAAAAAATGTCATTTTCATTCATTTTTCATTCACCTTATACTATCTTAATCTATTTAAATTACTACTTAAATTATGGTTATTTTATTTTTTAACTTTAATTAAATATCTCATAATACTTATATTTGTTGAATTAAATCTATTTTATTTTCGGTTTATTTTCACTGAAAATAAACAGAAAAAAAGGTTTTGTCTCTGTAAACTAAAGACAGTTTATTTTATTTTTTTAAAAAGGGAAATAATGGTCTATTTCTTCTCATTAGTAATTTTTCTTCAACTGAAACTGTCTTAATTTATGTTAAATACTTCAATAATTCTATTTCTGTAGAGTTATTTAATTTAATTTTATTTTAATCACCTTCATGATCTTAAATATCTTAATTCTAATAATATATTACCAGGAGCATTTGGTTTCATATAGATCCATATTTATTATATTAAATCTAGATTTCTGTTTATTATCAGTGAAAATATGGTTGGTTTTGTCTTTGGAGGCTAAATTCAGTTTATTAAAAAAGCTAACATATATATATATATATATATATATATATATATATATATATATATATATATATATATATATATATATATAAAATATAATCTTTGTCACTTGACACTGTCTTAATCTATTTCAGAGATTTTAATCAGTCTGTTTTCGTACTAAAACTATAGTTCTGTCATTTTATTTTATTTAATATTAATATTAGAGCAGCAGGTCTCCAGGATGAAGCTGCTGTTAAAATAATTTCATTTAAATATGTAAATACACATTGTTTTTACGTGTAACACTCATTTTAAACATATCTGTGCAGAGTTTTGTAGTTTTTATGTCAGCGTTTGTGTGGAATTGGAGCAGTTGTTTGATTTTTTTTCTGTATTTATTACTTTAATTTTATTTTATTAATGTATTTGCAGGTTTTTCCCAGAACTATTAACCCTTTAACTCCTGACACTTTATCAGTTCCACAGTAACAAGTTAAAAAAAGAAGAAGAAAATGGCAATAAAACAGTTAAAGTCATCAATAAAAACCAACAAAAATGAATAATAAACCAACAAAAAATAAGTAACATGAACCAGGTCAGACACAAATGGAACAAAGGTAATGAAGAATAATGAAATATAAAAAAAATGTAGAAAATAAACCAGTAATATTTATAAAATAGTAAATAACATTAATTTTTATCTCATAATTTTGACTTTTTATGGTCATACATGAAAAAAAAATTATTTTAATTTAATTTGACTCATTTACCTATTGAAGAATTTTTAAGTTGATTCAATGTTTTACTTTTTTCAGTGTGGTTTTTACTTTTTCTTTTCTTTAAAATCAGTTCCTGTTCCATCAATAAAACTAAGTAAAAATAAAATTTTCTGTGAATATTTAAACGTAAGCGTGTGTTCAGAACATGTCAGCGGTGACACGTTAAGGGTTAAAGGGTTTATTTTTGTTTTTCTTCTCCACTCGCTTCAAACATCTCAGACATTTTTCACATCGCACTAAAACGTCAACACCGTCACAGTTATTTTTATTCTGTCCCGTATTTATTGGACAGAGTGAGTTTTACCTTCATTAAACCTTTCATGTCTGGATTTTAGATATAAGCAGAGGAGGTAAAAGTACTCACATTCTGTACTGCAGTAGAAGTACAGCTATTGGTGTGAAAAAGTACTCTGGTAAACGTAGAAGTACTGATTCAACTGCTTTACTGAAGTAAAAGTAAAAAAGTACAACTTCTCAATTATAATAAAGTAAAAAGTAATACTGCATGTTTTGCTGTGGATGAAATAATACTGATTTAAGCAGGAAAAAACTGAAAATGTAAAAAAAAATTTATAAAAATAAAGCCTTTAAAAGTGAGTTAGTGTGTAGATGTGTTTTATTGGGTCATGGTACTGAGTTTAGGAAATTAGGGTAAGTTCAAAAGTCATAAATAGGTGATAAAAAAAATAGAATAATTATGAGATAAACAAAATCTAAATTCTGAGATAAGGACGAAATTACGAGGAAACAAGTCTAAACAATGAGATAAAAAAATCTAAATTGTGACATAAGAAGTCAGACTTATGACAGAAAAAAACTCAGCCTCCAGAGCACTTCACTACTTTAGTTTTATTTCTACTTTGATTTCGGGCTCCAGTGTTTGCCATCATCTGGAGATATTCTTTTCAGCACCTTAATTCAATTTAATTTTATTTATAAAGCCCCAAATGACAACAAAGTTGTCTCACAGGGCTTTACAGAAACACAATCAACTATAGATATCTATGAAAAGTCCCAAGAATCCCCTGTCTTTAGATAGAAAAAACTTTAAAACCTAGTGGGAAAAACAGGAAATGTTGAGGAGAACCACACTATGGATGGCTGTAGACAGGCTATAGACGAACGTCCATTTATAAATGAAGGGGGGGGGGCAGGACCATCCACCAGACAGGCAAGAGAGGAGGTCCAGCGTCACAGGTCAGCACAGGGCACAAGCGAATCACCACAGATCCTGTCGTCCATGGCTCCCCAAGCAGACACTGCTGACAGAGCTGCGAGGGGACACCAGGCGACTAGCCATGAACAGACTGTAAGATAGGTTATAAAAATGACAAATAGAGATGCAAGAGAGAGGGAGAGTGAAAGGGAGACAGAGAGAGAAAGAACTCAGTGTCTGTACTTCCCCCAGCATTCTAGCTCCTAGTGCAGCTTAGACTGAACTATGACTTCAGTCTGTTTTTAACTAACCAGACCATAGTCTTTCTCAAGAAGGTTTAACATAAATTACTCAGACAGTCAATATGGGTTCAGATCAAATGGGTCAACATCATTAGCAATAATAGAAGCCATAAAGGACACCACAAATGCTGCTGAACAAAAGAAATATGCCCTTGGAATATTTATTGACATCAAAAAAGATTTTGACACAATAAATCACAATTTACTAATTAAAAAAACTAGAAAGATTTGGCATCAGAGGATTTGTATTAGACTGGATAAAAAGTCGGTGATGTTTGTATTGTCTGTGGGGTCCCCCAGGGGTCAGTGTTGGACCCTAAATTATTCATTCTTTATATAAATGATATTTGTAGGGTGTCACAGGTACTAAGTTTGGTGTGGTTTGTGGATGACACAAATATTTTCTGTTCTGGGGACGATTGAAAATAGTTGCTGGAGGACGTCACAAAAGAAATGAATACATTGAAAATATGGTTTGATACAAATAAATTATCATTAAATTTAAATGAAACAAAAAATAATGGTATTTGGGAATTAACATTCAGGTACAGATGCAGACAGATGTGGTCCAGACAGAGAGGGTTTATGAAAATAAATTCCTTAGATGAGAAAATCAGTTATAAACCACGTATCAATTATATCCAGACTAAACTATCTCAGTATTAAATAAAACAAAACTGGTTCTACATCACAAATCACTGCGTATCCTCTACCGTTCCATTATTTTACCATATTTCAGTTACTGTGTTGAGATTTGGGCCAATAATTACACCAATTCAATCCCTTCAATATCTATTCTGCAAAAAAGGAAAAAGGGCAGTACGGGTCATTAATAATGTGGGTTATCTGGATCAAACTCACACACTCTGCTTACACTCAAAATTACTCAAATTTACAGACGTTGTAAAATTCCAAACTGCACTAATTATGCACAAAGAAAAATACATTTAAAAATATTAAAATATAACTGTCTAACACAAAATATACAAAACCTGTTTAGTAAAAACATTAGGAAGGTTATTATTATTATTATTATTATTATTATTATTATTATTATTATTATTATTATTATTATTATTATTATTATTATTATTATTATTATTATTACTATTATTATTATTATTATTATTGTTGTTGTTGTTGGTATTATTATTACAAACAGGAAAATATTTTGCCTTTCATTCTGTGGGGTGAGACTGTGGAACAATGTGGGTGAGGAAGTAAAACAATATCCAAACATAATGACATTTAAAACAAAATATAAAGAATATGTTTTCATGGGATAAAGGGATGAAATGAAACAGACACAAGGTGTAAGAATGTGTTTATTCTATATTCACTTTTCTTTTTTTATTCATGTGCATTAACTGTTGTTTTTCTGACCAGTTTATTTTCATTATTCAAATGTACATATGTATTTTTATTATTAATATTATTAACATGTTATTGCATTTATTGCTGTTTTTATTTTGTTCTTTTTTTGTTTTGTTCAAAATAAACTTCTATCATCATCATCAAACTAAAAACATCTTCAAATCTTTGAAAAAAATACATGTTTCACTTTACACCTGTTTCCCTCATGCTTTATGGGGACTTCTAGAAAAAACATATATATAATGTTCCTCTTGCCCCACGTGGGCGGTGTCTCCTTCAGACTCGGGTCCTCTACCAGAGGTCTGGGAGCCTGAGGGTTCTGCGCAGGATCTTAGCTGTTCCTAGCAATGCGCTCCTTTGTACAGAGATCTCTGATGTTGTTCCTGGTATCTGCTGGAGACATTGTCCCAGCTTGGGGGTCACTGCCCCTAATGCTCCGATCACTACTGGTACCACTGTTGCCTTCACACTCCACATTTTCTCTAACTCCTCTTTCAGCCCTTGGTATTTCTCAAGCTTCTCATGTTCTTTCTTTCTGATGTTGCTATCACTGGGGACTGCTACATCTATCACCACCACTGTCTTCTCATGTTTATCCACCACCACTATGTCAGGCTGATTGGCCATCACCATCTTGTCAGTCTGGATCTGGAAGTCCCACAGGATCTTGGCCTGTTTGTTCTCTGTCACCTTTGGGGGGTTCTCCCATCTTGACCCTGGGACCTCCAGTCCATACTCTTTACAGATGTTCCTGTACAGTATGCCCGCTACCTGGTTATGCCTCTCCATGTATGCCTTGCCTGCCAGCATCTTACACCCTGCTGTGATGTGCTGGACTGTTTCAGGGGCTTCTCTACACAGCCTACACCTGGGGTCCTGTCTGATGTGGTAGACCCCGGCCTCTATTGCTCTGGTGTTCAGGGCTTGTTCTTGTGCAGCCATGAGTAGTGTCTCTGTGCTGTCCTTTAGTCCAGCCTTTTCCAGACACTGGTATGTCTTTTCCATATCAGCCACTTCCTCAATTTGCCGATGGTACACGCCATGCAAGGGTTTGTCCTTCCATGATAGCCCCTCTGGTTCCTCGACCTTACCTTATATAAATATATATATATATATATATATATATATATATATATATATATATATATATATATATATATATATATATATAGGACTACATCATTTCTATTTTACTAGTGGGGACCTTTATTTATATTTAACCCTCGTGGGGACCTGAATTTTGGTCCCCATGGTGTGACTGTGTAAACATATCAAGGTCCCCATCAAAATAGGTATACAAACAGACACACACACACACAGAAATGCATTCCTCAATAGCTTTGTGGAGTCCAGTGGTCAAAGGTCAAGTTTGGGTCTAGGTCTTCTTATGAAACAAATGAAAAAACTGGTTAATGCCATTTGTGTGTGTGTGTGTGTGTCTACTTCAGAAACTGGCTTTGTATTCCAAAATGCAAGACCCTCAGGACGGCAGTGGCCGCCCGGGGCCCCCAGGGTCACAGGGGCCCCCCGCCATCAAAGAGGAGGACAAGGACCTGCCGCCGGGTGCAGAGTACCTGAACTCCCGCTGCGTCCTGTTCACCTACTTCCAGGGTGACATCAGCGCGGTGGTGGACGAACACTTCAGCCGAGCTCTGAGCCAGGCCAGCGCCTATACACCCCCCAGCAGCCACAAGACCCCACGAGGTAGGTGTGTGTGTCTGTCTATGTGAATTATGATAATGATATAATTATAATTGCGTGTATTTGTTTTAATAATAAAAGTGCGTATTTGTGTATGTACTTTTCTGTACTTGTATGTATTTGTGTGTGAATGATAGTAATAATGATATAATAATAATTTTGTGTATTTGTTAATAATAATAATCATTATCATCATCATCATAATAATATTAGTGCGTACTTGTGTGTACTTGTCAGACGGCTCCTTCCCCATGCACCAGCGGACTTTCCCCGCCTCCTTCTGGAACAGCTCGTACCAGCCGTCCGTTAGCTCCGCCCTGGGCAGCGCTCTGTCCGCCTCCCACACAGAGTTGTCCTTCCCTGGGGACCCGTACACCTCTGCCTCCCTGCACCCTCACCTGCACCAGCCCAGCCCTGACGCCTGGCACCCGTCGCACCACCACCATCACCATCACCACCACCCCTACTCGCTAGGGGGCGCTATAGGCGCTCAGGGCTCGACGTACCCACGCGCCGGCGTCCATGAGATGTACGGCGCAGCATTCGACCCGCGCTATGGCTCCCTGCTGATGCCATCAGTGAGGCCGCACCACCGCCTGACCTCTGGCGCATCGGTACCGGGGCCCAGCACCTCACCCTGTGACCTCGGGGGGAAGGGGGAGTCAGGGGGCAGTTCGGCCTGGGGTGGAGCCTTCGCTAGCGCCGGAGAGATTGGACTCAACATGGACACAGGTACTGCGTCAAACCGTACATGGGTTTTGTCAAATGGACCAAGTTTCCGGTCACATGACCCTTTGACCGTAGACCCTCTGTAGCAGGGGTGCTCAATCCTGGTCCTGTTTTAGGCTATGGCCCGACGAGGCCGAGACAGATTTAGTTTTGAAATCATGTCAAAAAGATATTACATAAAAATGGAACTGTTTCAGTAAAAAATCTGCATCAGCATGGGGGCGAAACGAATGCTGAAAACGATGCAGTTCACATGCGACTGTGTTCACTGCACAGACGCACTGTACGTAGAAGCTCATTGACCATAGACATTATACACCTTTTCCTCAGAGCATTGTTCTGTCTCCTACCTGCCCGTCAACTGTCAACCTGTTTTTCTAATCTGCTTTTCTGCTTTTTTTAATTCTTTCTTTCTTTCTTTCTTTCTTTCTTTCTTTCTTTCTTTCTTTCTTTCTTTCTTTCTTTCTTTCTTTCTTTCTTTCTTTCTTTCTTTCTTTCTTTCTTTCTTTCTTTCTTTCTTTCTTTCTTTCTTTCTTTCTTTCTTTCTTTCTCCTCAGGTTTGCAGTCACAGGATAAAACTAAGGACTTGTACTGGTTCTGATCCTTTCTTTGCTGTGGTCTGTCTCTGCTGCTGTTCGGACACATGGACAATGATGGACGGACAGATGGACAGATGGACAGATGTTCCAGCAGTTTTTGTGCTGTAACCCCTTGTCGGTCTTCTTGCAGCTCTGCGTTGCAGTGGTGCCCTGATCAGCTGAGCTCCAACCCAGCGTTTACGAAGGTGGCGTTGGACGAGTGGACGAAGAATCTGACCTGGACGGATGTAAGACAAAGACGACAGGAGTCTGTGTGCATCTGGAAATGGGCAGGATGACATTCCTAAACTGGAAGAAGCAAAAACTGTCTGGAAGCAGACTAACGGAGATGCATGTTAAGACTGTCTGGAGGAAGAGGAGGAGGAGGAGGAGGAGGAGGAGGAGGAGGAGGAGGAGGAGGAGGAGGAAGAGGAGGAGGCTTTATTAGGAAAGGACTGACGGCGTCTTCTTTAAAAAAAAAAAAAAAAACCTGGTCGTTCTTCTGCTTCTTTTTGTTTCCATCAGGAACAAAAACACAAACTATGAGTTCAGCAGGAAACACTGGAGCCACGAAAAAGAAGAAATAATCTGTGTTGGAAACTGGACACTTACCTACGACTCATACTAACGTCTTACACTGACAGTGTTCAGTTTGGAGTATGTGACAAGTTCCAGATGCTTACGAGATTCAGCAGAAATGTTGAGGATGCATCCTGAGCATCCCTACTCATACTGACATTACCCAAGATGCAACATGACATGAGGTGACGTCCGATTGTCACATGACCGGCCATTGAGACAGAATCAGGCCCCGTCCACACAGCAACATTTTCGAGTAAATCCGATGAGTGTTTGTTATCGTTTCCGTCTCTCTTCCACAAAATTCTATACTTTGAGAACAGGTTCCAGAGTGGAAAGTTCTGGCAACCTTGCCATTGCGTTGCCATCTGGACGAGTAAAATAGATTTCTTTTTTTAAATGCCTAGCATCTATGTCGTAACCACATGAATATAATTCGAATGCTATATAAAAAAGAGATGTTCGAACAAATATTAGGCAGCTCTTATTATTGGAACCTGTATATGGTATCATTAGAACTCTTTATTTTACTTTTGTGAATGTGGTTGTAAACGTTTTCAGTTCGCAGTTGGTTTGATTTTTTGTGTCTGTGAAATTTATGTGGACTGTGAACTCAAAGATCATTATCTTTAGGTTTATCTGGACACCAGCTGGCATGTAACCAACGACAGGTCACTGGTCAGTCCCACGCATTCATGAACAATAGCTGAGGTAGATGGTACGTCTGAGATTCAAACTCCGAAAAATGTACAAAAAGTGTCACAAGTTAAAGTGAGCAGGTAAAACTAATCTGTAACCGTTTTACATTTTGTGTCTTTTGGTACCTGCTCATTTTGTAAACGTTCCCTTTTGATTGCAAATGAGGCTAACAGTTTAGCTAACGGTTTAGAGGCTTTCATCAGTACAGGCAACCAGGAAAACCAAGGAACAGTGTTTCACCCACAACAAGGCAACGGACAAAAGATGATGTTTGTGGATTATGTAACGTTAAATGTGTCATCTGATAATAATACTCATTACTGCCACACTGCATGTTTCATCAGTAATGGTTGGAAACACGCCAGAATATTTGACATATTTGACTGAACACTGCCCCCTGGTGGACTGGATATAATATTTTATTTTAATGCTAAGACTAGTGAGGCATTTTCAGAGTACTATAATTAATACATATTTGAATATTATTTGAATATCTAAATTAATTTCAAAATCATTTTTGGGTAAAGGTCAAAGCTCTAGTGGACACCAGAGTAGTGGTAGTGTTAGAGCGTCCATCATGGTGGACACCAGACCAGTGGTAGTAGCAGAGTGTTCAGTCACTGCTCAGTTTACTGGTGTTATTGAAGGTTAAACAAACCACACGAGCAGCAAAGACGCCTACACTTTGTTTCTGGGGTGTGTTTGATTCCGGTTTGCGCATGTGCTTTACTTCTATTGTTCTGGTGTGTCCACAGGGACTGTCTTACAGTTCACCTTGAGGTGTGCCATTTGTATTCCAGTGTTTTCGTTGCTATGTTTACGTGATACGTTACTGGTCCGTTCCCAGTGTGGGCGCCATATCTTTTCTATCCGGTACAGATCAAAACCTTGTTGCGTTGCTGTGTGGGCGGGGCCTTACCTATTACTCTGTTGCTCAGTTGGTAGAGCAGGTCGTCCATTGGCTGAAAGGTCGGCGGTTCATGTCCCAGCTTTGTCTGTCCACATGTCCAAGTGTCCTTAGGCAAAGACACTGAACCTTAAGATAGTCTCCCAGTAGGACTGGCAGAACCTTCGAAACCGACTGGTGTATGAGTGTGTGTGAATGGGTGAATGTGAGGCTAATGTAAAGAGCATGAAGGTGGAAAAGAACTATAGAAGAGCAGAACATTTACCATTTTACTCCTAACTTGTTGAGTGTTTACACTGGTAGTATGTAGTTTTGAGAATGAAAGGAGATTCAGCAGAAATGTTGAATATGAAACATGAGCTTCCTGCTCATACAGCCAAAAAATACCTTGAATTAGGTAAAAAAAAAACTAATAATAATAATAATTATTATTATTATTATATGTTTGGAAAGGAAGTGAAAATGGCCTGTGGAATTAATTTAATTTTACAGGAGATATTTGGTATAAAATGTTGATTTGTGAGGAGTTAAAAAGCTCTTTAGTTTTATTTCTAAAGCACAGAATTCATCTGTAGAAAATGTTTAGATGCACTTTAATATTTTCAGCTGATTTAAAGAAGCAAGAAGAAAAAGCTAAACTGAGTGTCACCTGTTGTGCGACGTCGCAGCTTTTATACGACGTTAACAAAAGTACCATCGACTTCTATTTAACATCAGGAAATAATTTCAGCCTCAGAAGAAGCCGGTGTTTTGTTCAGGACGTGATGCTTTAAAGAATTCTAATGTCTGCAGCGATACTGAGGGAAAAATGACAAATATGTAGAAATATAGAAATATATAACATAGAAATATAGAATTATAAAAATATGTTTATGTGAAAGAAAAAGGTTTGTTTCATTTCCAGTTAAAACATGATCACAGATGGAAGAACTCAACTTCATCTGGGATTAGACAAAAAAATAAAAAATTATCTTGAATTAAGAAAACATAAAAATCTGTGGGGGCGGAGTCTGTGTCTGTGGGGGCGGAGTCTGTGATGAACTCAGGAGAGCGGCAGCTGTTTGAATCCACTGGAGTCCAAGTTCTGCTGCAGCTGTTAATGACAACTGTACACACACACACACACACTCACACACACTCACACACACACACACACAGACACAACTGTTGGACAGTTGTGTGTGTGTGTTTCTATACTTAAAGAACCCAGTGTGTTCTTCAGGGAACAAAGATCAAGGTAAATTTAGCCTTGATTTTTTTTTATTTTATTTTTATTTTTAAATCTGACCTTCAGTGTTTTAGTTTTATTTCTATAGTTTAAACCTGTGATCAGATTAAAATCAGACATAATCACCTCCAGAGGAACTGGTTTATAGACAATAGATCTGGAACTAATCTGATTAAACTAATCTGATTAAACTAATCTGAACAAGATCAGTTTCACTTTTTTTTTTTGCTTAATTCAAGTTTGTTTATTGCTTAATTTAAGATAATTTTTTTCTACTTAACTCAATATTTTTTTCCTTAATTATTTTTTCTTTTCTTAATTCAAGATTATTATAATTTTTTTACTGATTTTTTTTTTTTTGCTTAATTCAAGTTTCGTTTCTTTTTTTGTTGCTTAATTCTAGATTATTTTGAACTCTTTCATGTTTATTTTTCACTGACTCTCAAACATTTACTGTTGAACTTAATGACAAATAATTAATACTTGATTAGATTAGATTAGATCATCCGTTAAAATACACACCTGTGCACATCATGCATTAAAAAGAGGGTCAAGAAAAACAAAAAAAATATTACCTCCGCCAAGGTGTTTGTCTGTCTGCCTGCCTGTCTGTCTGTCTGTCAGCAACATTACTCAAAAAGTTATAGATACATTTTGATCAGAATCAGAATCGTTTTTTATTCGCCAGATACATTTGCACACACATGGAATTCTATTCCGGCAGGTGGTGTCACTCTCAGAATAGTAATCAAATTCAGGATGTGTTGTTAGTGTCACAAGTAACAATCTGGTGATCTGGAAGAGATCCTGGATTCTGGATCACTTTGAAATGTATTCTCCATTACTGTGACATGGGACCCACTGTGGAACTGAAAGTAAGATCTGTGGACATTTTTAACAAGCAGCTGAAGACCCGTCTATTTAAACTGGCCTTTGAATACATGTTTTTATTGTAGGTCTGCATCTGTTTTCATGTTGTTCCCTGATTTTACTGTATGTTTTATGTGTTTTATGCCTCTTTTCCTTTTGTATTATTATTATTATTATTTTTATTATTATTATTTCCAAAGTGATCCAGAATCCACAAAAATGTAATCATTTGTTGCTTGTGACACTCCTAACACATCCTGAAAATGTTATCAAAATCCATCAATAACTTTTTGAATAATGTTGCTAATAAACAAACTCCAGTGAAAACGAGGGGGGGAGGGGTCTGCCTTGGCGGGGGTTTGTGCTCAGAGTGCTTTTCTAGTTTCCATTGTGGTCCTTGCTCTTCACATACAGTCCTAAACAGACCCACACCACAGAGCACGTACCCATATACCCCTATCCACACCTATCCACACCCACACACCATTTATTCTGTTTATTTAACATTTACTGAACCTTTTCACACCTGACAATAACATTTATTCACACTCATTCATATGTTTATTTTCCTCCAAAGTCATTATTTTTCATGAGGCCTTCGCCACGGGCCACGTCCAGCGTAAGGCCGCTGTGATCAGTTTCAGTTTATTGTCATTTACTTGAAAAATGAAATTAGTACTGAGGACCAGGACCTACTGTGTAATAATGTAGATATAATAAATGATCCAGGTAGTCAACGACAATAAAAACCTACATCTTAATAAAGTAAATAAATAAACAACCAAATGGTTAAAACAACTTCAGCAAAAGTAAAGGGACGCGTCCATTTGAGCTCAAATTTGACGCCTTGAACATGCATGACAACTCACGAAACTTTGCGCACACTTCAGAAGTGTGAAAAATTGTGAGTATTTATATTTTCGTAGAAGTCGGTAAAGAAATGTCTCTACAGTGCCCCCTTGAATAGTCAAATATATTGTATTGGGCCCAATCAAGCCCTAGTGAAGTTAGACGAACAAAAAACCTTATGATGGCCACGCCCATAAACCAACAGGAAGTCCGCCATCTTGGATTGAACTTTCAAAAATGCTGCGTCATGGTTTTTGCTGTCTTCGTATTTTAACGAACTCCTCCTTGGCTGTTTTCGGGAAAAATGACCCCTACATACGTTGCTTCAGCTCACAATGATTTGGCTGAAAATTGACTCAGTTGTCAGTGTCACAGTTCGACACCCATTCAACACACATCATCTCATATAAGTTACTCTATAGCGCCCCCTACATATTTTTTCAAAACTGTGCGTATCTGTCCGAATATCGTATCCTGTCCACGGTACGACATCATCTCGCTGTCTGCAGGAAGGTAGTCAACAGTGATGGCCTTTGAGACTGCCTGCAGTTTGAATTATTATTACTATTATTATTATAATAATAATAATATTATTGTGATTACTATTATGATTATGATGATTATTGTTATTATTACTATTGTTATTATGATTACTATTATTTTTGTTGTTGGGGGTTTTTACGCTTGTATTTCATCAAAACTTTCTTATTTTGCTCAAGGACTCAGGTCAGAATTCAAACCAGCAGTTAGTGAATGAAAAGCTTTTCCACTTGTGTTTTTATTTTTTTATTATTTATTTTGTCGTCTATTGTACTTTGGAGAAATGGATGTTTTTCTTTTTCTTGGACATGGAGGTCATGTTATTATTCTTGTTTGTTTGTTCATGAACCTTGAAGAAGAAGAAACTTAAAAACACCAGCGGTTTTTAAAAGTTTCCATCAATGTTTAATATTTGTCATTCGAATCTGTTCCTGGCAGATTTTACAGCTGGAAAAATACCTTGTATATGATGTGGTAATTACATTCGATTACAATGTGTTTTTGCCTTTTTTCCCCCTGATTTTAGTTTATTAAACTTCATTAATTGCAGCTTTGGATTTATTGCAACACTTATAGATGTTTTTTGTTTGTTTTTTATGAAGTCCTAAAAGGTCAGTGATGCAAATATGGTGAAATTTACTTTAAAAAAAAAAAGAAAAGAAAATGACACTGAAATGTGAAAATTCTAGTATCAGATGAATGGAAGAGGATTATGGCCACTGGGGAAAAAATTAAGGTCCAATCATTTAAAAAATATATATTAATAGAAAGAAAAATCAGGAATTACAATTCAGATTTTTTTGGTGAAAAAGTCTAAATTTTGATGAAAAAAGGTCAGAATTTTTAGGGAATGACAGAATTCTGATTTTAAAAAAGTCTGAGTTTTGATGAAAAAAAACCCCAAACTATCTAAATATAACAAGTTTCTTCCAGTTTCCGTCGTGTTCTTCTGTACAAACCAGATGTCTGTTATTATTTCTTTTCTCTTGTGTAATTTTATTTTTATTGTATTTTTTGTTGCTGTTCATTGCTTGTGGTTCTGTGAGTATAGAAATAAAAGGATGTTTTTCTCCACACAGATGGACGTTAGTGGACAGAGTAAACCTCCTCCTCCTCCTCTTCCTCCTCCTCCTCCTCTTCCTCCTCCTCCTCCTCCTCCTCCTCCTCCTCCTCATCTGTAAATCTATGTGAATATATTAATATATAGTGTAAAGTGTTGTGTGTATTTCTTGTGTATTTGCTGTAAAAGTTGTAACTATAAACAGACTGAACATCACTGGACTCTCGTCACTTTCCTGCAGTCGTACATTTACACAAACATTTTCCAGAGAAACATTTAATAACTGTTAATTTTGCAATTCAGGGTTCGTTCACACTTTAACCAATACTTATCAGCAAATGTCCATGACTACGTATATATATAATTAAAATAGTAGATATATAAAGGTGTCATTATAATAATGTATATATAGTGCTATAATATATATGTAGGTGTAATTAAATATAAAATAAATTCATATTTTAGTATCTGTTATTAAAATAACATGGCATTGGTGCCAGTATTAAAACATAAGGCTGAGAAAAGCTTCTTTTAAATCAGGTATAAAGTGTAATTTTATGAAACAGCAGCTGAAGGTTGAACAGTTCAAGAGCGTTTCTTTAATCAAACCTTCATTCATTTAAACTGAAGGTTCGGTCCTTGTACATTTAAAGTCATCGTCGTAGTTGTAACAATCACCCACCTGCGGGGGGTGGTGGGGGGGGTCAACTTTCAGGTTTTGTTTGAATTCTTCACATTAGTTCTTTCGAGCATTTTTCAGAAATATTAATAAAAAAAAGTGGTTTCTGGGTTTTGGCCTGAAGACGTGTTGAATAAACACGTACAAAGGCTTTTACGATAGAAAGAGTCGCTCGAGTATTTGATCATTTAAACGCTTCACACTTTCACCTTCTTCATATTCCTGTTTTTATTTCACTGTCTTTGAAGAACCTGAAGCTTTGTTTTTTCATCTTTGATTTTTAACATTAAATATTTGAAAAAGCTGAATTTTTGAAGTGTTTACAGATAAAGTCAACGTATAATATAAAATAAAATCTAAACTATGAATGCTGTCTTTTCAGATAATTTCAATCAATCAGATTAGTTCCAGATCTTCTGTCTATAAATCAGTTCTTTGATGTGACTGAAAAGTTCCTCTGTATTTTGGATGAAAAATGAGAAAAATCTTGAATTAAGCAAAAAAAAAATGTTTTTATTTAATTTAATTAAGCCCCAAAATACATTTAATGAATAAATATATAAATAAATATGGAATTAATGGAAAAAATTTTTATATAAATGTAAAGAGTATAAAGTACAGATATAAAATGTAAGGAGTAAAAGTCAAATGTTTCCAGAAAAATAAATACCCATGTACAGATATCCCAAACATCTAGTTAAGTACAGTGCAGGTAGTACTTGTACTTGGTTACTTCCACCTGTGTTCTTGACAGTTTTATGGTAAATGCTTCAGTTCTTCTGGCGTAAACGTTCCTGGTGTTCTCCTTCAGCAGACGTCCATCATTCTTCTGCTCCTTCTTTCTTCGTGTCTTTCTTCTGTTTTCAAACCCTGGTAGAAATGCAGGGAATGCAGGAGGATTCACTCCGTATTGTTCTAGAAGGTTCCGCACCGTCGCTCCTGTAAACGTCCCTCAGACTAGGGAAACCCGATCGCTGTCACTTAGCTCCGATCTGCTCGAGCTGCACAGATCAGGGATGGAAGCCGACGGGATGCGGCGTTCGCGCAGGAACCAAAAACCATTTTTACCTTTAATGGTGTCACTTTGAACCCACACAGAACCAGGAATACATGTTTTTTTTCCTAGTTTTGCTGTCATCACACTGTAAAAAATAAACAAGTATTTAAAGAATGTCTAATCATGCAACTATTTTGTGCCAATCTCAAATTCCTATGACCTTTCTGCTAAATGCAACCTTGACCTTTGACCTTTTGCAATATTGATAATGTTGTTATATGTATATATGCGTCAGTGTGTGTAATATTATGATAATATATCCAGTATTGATTAAGTTATAGTGTGATATGTCGATGCTTGACACACAGTTAATTTTGTCACATGTCACCTTTGACCTCCAGAGATCTCAAAAACTATTGGTCGTAGGTGATAACACCAATTATGAGAATTGTAGAAATCTTCATTCTGCATCGTCTGGTGCCAATCTGAAAGATCTGCAAGATGTAATTTGGCGAGATTGCTCATCGCGTTAAAATTTTGTCTTGTGAGATTTCAGCCAGAATGACCATGTGGGTACAGGTCCAGAGGGGTGGGGCCAGTGGGTACAGGTCCAGGTGGGCGGGGCCAGTGGGTACAGGTCCAGGTGGGTGGGGCCAATGGGTACAGGTCCAGGTGGGCGGGGCCTAGGGGTACAGGTCCAGGGGGCGGGGCCAGTGGGTACTGGTGCAGGGGGGCCAGGCCATTGGGTACAGGTCCAGGGGGATGGGGCCAGGGGGAATAGGTCCAGGGGGGCGGGGCCAGTGAGTACAGGTCCAGGGGGGCGGGGTCAGTGGGTACAGGTGCAGGGGGGTGGGGCCAGTGGGTACAGGTCCAGGGGGGCGGGACTAGTGGGTACAGGTCCAGTGGGTGGGGCAGTGGGTACAGGTGTAGGGGGGCGGGGCCAGTGGGTACAGGTCCAGGCGGGCAGAGCCAGTGGGTACTCATGAATCCAGTTTCTATCATAGACGTATCGTATCTCTGATCTTCTCCAAATCCCTTCAGTCGGTCTCGTTCATCTTCTTTCTACATGAACCTCTTGCTTTCACCTCCAATTTATAATTTTTTTTAATCTTAAATCTTGATTTATTCGGCTCTTTCCTGCACTACGCTGTTGTCCATAGCAACCACTAGCGTCTTATCCTTCCACACATGTCTCGTACTATGACACTTCAGAGATGGATTCTGTTTCCAGATGAAGCGGTCGCTCAGACGTTCCCTGCAGGTCGGTGGATTTTCTGTTTTTGTGGTTTCCGTAGTGATCCGTTTGATGTGGAACCTTCCAGAAACTTCCTGTTGAACTCGGACAAAAGAAGCCAAATCCGTCTGAACTGCCCCCCATTAACCCTTTAACCCCTGAAGCGTCAGCGCTGACACGTTCTGAATGGATGGTTTAGTTTAAATATTCACAAACATTCAACTGATTTTTTTTTTTTTTTTTTTTTACTGTTTTTACTTAGTTTTGTTGATGGAACTGAAGTATGGAGATAAACAAGTGTAAAAAATAAACTGATTTACAAAAAGAAAAGAAGCCATAACTGACAAATGACAATACTATTTATTTTTCTTCATTTTACTTAATTTTTGTGGATTTTTTCCCCCAAGGTATTTATTATTTTGGAAATGTTTTTTTTTTAAATTTTGTTCCTTATTTTCTTTTTTTCTATATATATATATATATATATTTTTCAACTTTCTTAAATTTTGTTCAGTTTGTGTTTTATTTTGTCAACATTAATTATTATTTTGTTGGTTTATTATTCTTTTTTGTTTATTTTATTGGTCACTTTGGCTGTTTTTGTTTATTTTGTTTCTTATTTTATTCTTTTTTTTTATGGTGAAACTGCTAAAGCATCAGCAGTTAAAGGGTTAACATCAGAACACCCACAGCCTGAGGACTAAAGCCTGTGACTCCCACAGGAAACGTGGAGGTGGGAGGTTAAAGGGGGAGGGGTCTCCTCTCATGTTACCTGTGCAGGTAAATCTGTTTGTTTACTTTTCCCTCCTGCTTTTCAGAGTCTGTTGATGTTTGAAGAAGCTGATACTTTATCTGACTATTGCTGGATCTGCTCACACACACACACACACACACACACACAATTAGCAAAAATCTGCTCATACTAAAACTATACACACCACAAAACTCAGGTCAATATAAAATATGTCACCATATAACATGATACTTAAAGGAAAAAAGGGAACATTTTCTTCATTTTTCTTCTAATAACCATTGAATTTACTCTGAGGTTTAATGAACATTTACATGATCAACAGGTTAAATATACACTTAGTCTCTTTACAGTCACACCTCAGTCCAGTTATTGTCAATAATCGAGCTAAAGACTCAACTGGAGTTGATCAGAAATCTCAGTTTATATGAAGCAGCAAAAGAATCAAATTATTGTTGGACTTTCAGACACTAGGTGGAGCTACACAGCCTTTAGCGTTAGCATGGTTAGCACCATAGAAGAACAATGGCATATATATATATATATATGTATATATATATATATATATATATATATATATATAAAACCAAAATTAGTAGAGTTGCATTTTACATGTAAAAGGCCTGATTGGTTCCCAGACCCCCAATACTACCCCTTAAACCCTTTAAAAATGCTAATAAAAGTATGCATATTTTGTATTAAATGTGTATTAAAAGTAAAATAAAATTATTTATTAAACCATTAAAATGAACAAGACATGAAAATCATTTCTATACCATTGTGGTTGTTTTTGCCCATGTGGGTTCACTTTCACCTTCGCCAGTGTTTGTTGACGGACCTGGAATCACTTTCTTTGGGCCAATGATGAATAACCAATAATAAAGTGGAAAAACTCACCAAACAACAGTAAAGGTGCTTCTACACTGACCGTGCTAAGGACCCCAATGACCAATGAGGGTCGAAGACACACCAAAAGCATCATGGGTAGCTCCCTTCTAGCCAATGGGAGGCCAGTGGGGTGTTGGTAGAGCAACTCTTCACAACTTATTTTCTTTTGTATTCAGAGATGAAAATTTTATGTAAAGGCGTTTTGTAATTTGGATTATTCATTAGTTGGGTCGAACTAATTACAGCAAATTAGAGATTATTACCTAAACACAAGAAGAGAGTGGGGGAAAGAAAGAAAGAAAGAAAGAAAGAAAGAAAGAAAGAAAGAAAGAAAGAAAGAAAGAAAGAAAGAAAGAAAGAAAGAAAGAAAGAAAGAAAGAAAGAAAGAAAGAAAGAAAGAAAGAAATAACAAATAAATAAAGTGTGATCAGACTTGTATCCAGCCCATAATGTGGGTGTTGTGTCCAGCTCCCGCAGACTGTGGGAGAACAGGTGGACATAGTTTGTGTCAGACTGAGGCAGATTGATGGAGTGAGTTACACAGGATTCTCTTACACAACTGACAGCTGGACTGAGGGGGGGACAGATCCACGGACAAATAGACCCACAAGGGGCGGGGCCACTGACAGACAGACCCGTGGGGGGCAAACACACAGGCAGACAGGGGCAGATCTGCACTGTATGGACACGCTTTGTCTTCTTCTGAAACAACAGACGAGAGGAAGAAACTGACTGAAACACACATTAGGCAAGTTTTTGTTGGTCCCGTTAAGAATGAATGGATTTTATTTGACATATTATTGTGAAATCCGTACGACATATCAGAATTATGAGACCACACATGTAATCTGTGGGCCAGTCCAATGAGTTTTTTTCTTATTTACAGCATAATGTTCCAATGTATCATGAGGGAGTTATAACATGTCCCAGTTCATTTCGGATTCATTCGGTTTTTCGCATTTTATATGAAATCTGTGCATTGGAATATCAATGCTGACAAAAAGCACACCTCTTGAGATCAGGGTGCACGTTTTAGTGTCAAAATGTTTTGCGTATTTACAGCGTTTTTTTGTACAAGTCAGAAGAAGTCATAATAAATACAACAATGTAATGCAAGCACACAAGGAATTAAACTTAATTCAGAATAAAATCACTAGTTTATTCTGATTTTAATTATGAATTCAATAATTCCTCTGAAATGTAAACAGTTAATTCCTCTTCAACATTATTCCTGTCCTTCTGCACATGCTCCTGGTCTCGTCACCGTGTCGCACATATTCCACTGTCAGCATTAGTTTGTTGGTTCCTATGGTTAATTGGGTCGAGCTGCTGCTTTGTAATTATCACAAAAATAAAGTCAAACATCACATGTAGTATCTGCTCTAACATGTTGATAGTTGAAACCAACGCAAAACAGGAAGTGGATGCCATCGTTTTCTTCCAGTAGACATCCAGACGTTAAGCGGTCGTTCTGTCCAATCAGAACCCTCTGTACCTCCAACTCTGAAAGACTAATTAACTGGAGGGGAATACACCTGTTTCCATGGAAACCTTTATTCAGAATTAACATGTCTATGTAAACACGAAGGAAATAGCTTTAACTCCAAATTATTTCATTCCAAATAAATAATTTGAAATAAAAAAAAAACATCATGTAAATGTAACAAATAGAAAAAATGTGGAAAAAGTAACATTTACTCAAAGATTGTTTTAAATAAATATTATTTTGAATTTTATTTGCGTAGATATTTTTTTACACAATTAATTTTACTGAAGTTACTTAGTCGTACTTATTAACAGAACAGACTTGACATTCGTCTGGTATGTAAAACATTTTAAACCGTAAGTCAACAACTACCTGCACACGGACCAAGCGGAAGCCCTGACTATGGAGGACTAAAAGTGCCAAAATTAAATGAATAAATACAAAATTAAATAATTAATTAAATATGTAATTAATTAATTTATTTTAATCTAGTTTTGGTTTTCATTCCAGGTAAAAATAACAACCATATTAATTGACCAATTAATTAATTATTTCCTGGTCCTGGTGTTACTTTATCTGTCAACCTCATCCATCAAAGTCAGTGGGCGGGTCTTAACAGCTGATTGGTTCCCCTGTACATCCAGTCCAGTCAAATGGATTCCAGATAAAGGATTGATGCAAAGCTTGTGAACACATTCCTATACAGTGGGTGACCTTTAACCTCTACGTTTGTTTGGATACTTTAGGAAAATAATCTTTATTGACAACTGATAAAAATCTAAACTCTGGCTCTGACACTCTCAATGGATTGGATTTGACTACATTCACCTTAGCCCCGCCCACTGACTCTGATGGACGAGGTTGACAGATAAAATAATTTTAATAATAATAATATATAATAATAATTTTAATGAATTATTGTCACATTTAATTCATTATTTAATGACATTTATTTTAATTATTTAATTTTAGCACTTTTAGACCTCCATACTCAGCATCAGCGACAAATAAATATTCAAGTCCAAAAATTGAAATGTTAGGATGCAGGGAGTGCCTGTGAAATTAAATAATCCATATAAACCACATAATAAATAGATTTAGTCCAGTTAATCTGCATTTGTAGGGATGCTCCTGAAGGCATCATTAGTCCTGCCTCTACTGTTCATATACATACATGGAAAGGGGCGTGGCTTCGTCGTCACTGGACTCCTCCGGCGCCCATGAAGACAGTGTTGATGGGAGGAAGCGAGGACACCAGGTCATGAACCTCCACCGAGGAGGCCACGCGTTGCTGCGACATGAGGACATCCTGCGATGTGAACGGAGAGGAAATGCCAAACATACAGGGGGCGGAGCCCGATGACGGCAACGGATGATCTGGGGGGCGGAGCCAAGGAAATGAGGCTTTAACTGTTTCACACGTGCACATTTCTAATACAGTCTGGACTTTATATCCCCCTTTTTCCCTCTCCCTCCTCTCCCCCCTCCTCACCTGTTGCAGTTTCAGTTTCAGTGAAAAAGGGGGCGCTGCTTTTGCGTCCTGGTTCGTCCAGGATGTTCAGCGGGTCGTGGACTTCAGAGAACGTGGAAGAGAAAGGACGCAGAGCGCCAACGCTGCTGATGACGGACACGTGTTGGTCCACCAGCGATGACACACGCTGGCTGTCCAGGTACCCGCTGCTGTTGCCATAGTAACCTGCAGTAAGAGAACACTTGGATTTTCAAACACATATTAAGACTTGAATGAATGAACGAACTATATTTTGGTTATCCATGTAAAAAAACATTTAACAAGATTACAATTATTTATAACCAAAAAAAGGTTTTGGCAGAAGAAGTGCTTTTTTGACTCAAACCTGCTGTTTTTCATCGCCTTTCATCATCATCATCATCATCATCATCATCATCATCATCATCATTATCACAGACCTCAGCAGGCCACACTACTCTACACGCAAGCGATGATCTTTTCTCCCATCCCATACTACATGACAGTTTGGGCTCAAGCCCCTCCCACTTTAGCCCCTCCCACTGCCACTAAACACACCAGATGACTGTATACTCAGACTTTAAAAACTCATCTCGTCGTCTCCCACTTATCCGGGTCCGGGTCATGGGGGCAGCAGCCTCAGCAAAGCAGCCCAGACTTCCCTCACCCCAGCCACCTCAGCCAGCTCCTCCAGGGGAATCCTGAGGTGTTCTCAGGCCAGCAAAGAGATATAAGCCCTTCAGTTTTCCCTGGGTTAGCCCCGAGGTCTCTTCCCAGATGGACATGCCTGGAACACCTTCCCAAGGAGGCGTCCAGGAGGCATCCTCACGAGATGCCCGAACCACCTCAGCTGACTCCTCTGGACATGGAGGAGCAGCGGCTCCCAGATGTCCGACCTTCTCACCCTATCTCTAAGGCTGAGCCCCGCCCACCCTGCGAAGGAAACTAATTTGGGCTGCTTTTATAAACTCTAAAACTCTAAAAACTATGGACAAAAAAACAACCAGGAAGCATCATTGTTACATCCTGAAAAAATACAATTTTAGCTTTAGTGAACTGTGTTTTAACAGAGGTGGAAGTAACTAAGTAGAAGTGCTTCCTTTCCTTATCCAGATGACTATTATTATTATTATTATTATTATTATTCTCCTTACCGCCGCCATGTGCTGTTGCAGAGTATGCCCCCTGACACCCCCCTCCTGGTGTGTTCAGTCCTGCGGCGCTAAAGCCAAACCCGTGGTCTGAGTCCAGGATGTTGGGGTCCAGTCCCTGCTCGGTCTGGACCGGGTCTGAGGCAGTGCCGTAGCTGGACGTGGACCGAACCACGGAGCCGTACGGGGTCAGACAGCTGGAGGAGGAGGAGTGATGAAGGTGGTGACCGTAGAAGACATCTTTGGTGAGGAGGTGCTGGTCGTTGAAGGAGGCGTAACGGGTCAGAGGGTACGAGGCCTGTGACTGGAGCGAGGACACACACTGGCTCTGAGGTCTGGACACAACAACAACCACACACTCGTCACTACGGTTTCCAGTTACCGAGTTACCGGTTGTATTGTTTTTCACTACAGTATGTTGAATGTTTGTATATGTACGTCAACATTGTGAGTAAGGTATGTGGTTTACAAGAAAATGGATGGACTGCGTATGTCATAACCACAGATACTTGGTGAGATGAACAAAAAAGTCCAGAAGCATACGGCGGTTTTTGTGGAAAACAGGAGATTTAAGGTAATGTTAACATGCTAGCCTGACATTAGCTGATAAGCTAACTGAGCTAACAGCTGTTACGGCACCCATTTGATTTGTGACTGGTCAGCTTTATAACAGTGTATGGTATGACTATATTTATTAAGGAATGGCGTTTCAGTTTTTAACTAAAGTGTCTACCATTCCAACTTCCAGACAGCCGTCAGCGCGACAGCAGTGACAGCACTCGACATTCCATTTTTTCCCGAGTCACTTAATAATTTAATTTATAAACTTCCAGGCGCATGTTTTACATGGACATGACATGGCATTCATGTTTCCAAAATTGGGTGGTTTCAAACTGCATTTCAAACTCATTAGAGGCTCTGAAAGTGTAAAACTTTCACAACGATCCATCAAGAATTGGCAACACTAGAGTGCGAACAGACAAACAAACTCATAAACAAACACACAAAATCTACAGATCAAACAAATAAACAAACAAACAAACAAACAACACCATCCAGATTTTGTAGTTTATTTTGTTTTCATCAAGGTGGAAAGTATAAATAATTGTGTAATTTCTGCCTTGGCTTAAAAGGATAGTAGTTTGAGGAGAAGGAGGTGCTGACCTGAGAGAAGTTTGGTAGTTAGAGGAGGAAGAGGAGGTGCTGACCTGAGAGCAGTTTGGTAGTTAGAGGAGGAAGAGGAGGTGCTGACCTGAGAGCAGTTTGGTAGTTAGAGGAGGAAGAGGAGGTGCTGACCTGAGAGCAGTTTAGTAGTTGGAGGAGGAAGAGGAGGTGCTGACCTGAGAGCAGTTTGGTAGTTAGAGGAGGAAGAGGAGGTGCTGACCTGAGAGCAGTTTAGTAGTTGGAGGAGGAGTAGGAGGTGCTGACCTGAGAGCATTTTGGTAGTTAGAGGAAGAGGAGGAGGTCCTGACCTGAGATCAGTTTGATAGTTAGAGGAGGTGCTGACCTGAAAGCAGTTTGATAGTTAGAGGAGGTGCTGACCTGAGAGCAGTTTGGTAGTTAGAGGAGGTGGAGGAGGCGCTGACCACAGGGAAGTAGGTGGAGCTGGTCTGAGGTAAGCAGTGGTACAGGGTCTCCGGGTACGAGGAGCAGGGGCTGGGCTGGGTCAAGGCACTGAGAGAAGACAGGCAGGAGGAAGAGGAGGAGGTGGAGGAGGAAGAGGAGGTGGAGGAAGAGGAGGATGAGGAGGTGGTCAGTGGTCGTCCTGCCATCGGTCCCTGGTTGATGACGGAGCCTCTGTGGACCAACGCCGCTGGAGAAATGGGAGGAGTCATGAGGGGCCCGCTGACCTGGGAGAAGTCCATCTGACCCCCTGAGAGGAGAAGAAGATGGAGCAGGAGGAGGACAAGAGGAGAATGAGGAAGATGAAAAGAGGAGGAGGAGATGGAGGAAGATGAGAAGAAGAGGAGGGAGAGGAGGAGGAGATGGTGGAGGAGCAGTTGGAGGACAAGAAGAAGAGGAGGAGATTTAGGAAGAGGAGAAGAGGAGGACAAGTAAGGGGAGAGGGGAGAAGGAGCAGGAAGAGGAGAAGAGGAGGAGATGGAGAAGGAGGAAGAGGAGGAGAAGAGGAGGAGGAGATGGAGGAAGATGAGAAGAAAAGAAGGAGGAGATGGAGAAGGAGGAGTTGGCGGAAGAGGAGGAGGGTGAAGGGGGAATAGAGGAGCATGAAGAAGAGGAGGAGGATGAGATGTAGGAAGAGGAGGAAAAGAAGAAGAAGAGGAGATGGAGGAGAATAAGGAGATGGAGGAGATGGAGGAGATGGAGGAGATGGAGGAGATGGAGGAGATGGAGGAGTAGGAGAAGAGGAGGATTTAACTGGTGTAAATTTCAGTTCTTCATGTGTTTGTTATCAGTCTGATGCTTCAACATCATTGGCTGAAATGGATCTGACCAATGAGGCGTGGCCTGTGTCATCCAGCGGCCCAGGGGGCGGGCTTACCTGAGATTGTGAAGGCCACTGGGTCGGACCCCTGGTAGACCCCGGCAGTGGCCTCCAGACTTTGCTGCTGATTGGTGGACAGAGACATGTAGGCGTGTTCTCCCAGAGACTCGTTCTTCACTGATTGGTCGGTGGCGACACCAGCCTTGTTGCGATTGGCCAGGAAGCATGAACTGGGCGAGGCCATGAAGGCAGCTTTACTGGCATCTGACAAACACAAGACACTGGTGTTAGTACAGGAGCTCCACCTCCTCCTCCAACTCCTCTGACTCCTCTTCTGCTTCTTCCTCCTCCTCCTGTTCTTCCACCACCTCCTCTTCTCCTTGTCCTCCATCTCTTCCTCTTCCTCCCACTACTGTTGCTCCTCCTCCCCCTCCCTCTATTCTTTCTCTACCTCTCCTCCTCCTCTCCCTCCTCTTCTTCCTCATCTTCCTCCCCCTACTCTTGACCCCACCTCTATCTCCCCCTCTTCCTCCTCCCCTAACTCTTTCTGCTCCTCTTCTTTCCTCTCGTTTTCCTCCTCTCCCTATTCTTTCTCTTCCTTTCCTCTCCCTCCCTCCTCCTCCTCCTACCCCTCTTCTTCCTCCTTTCCCTCCTCATCCTTCCCTTACTCTTCCCCCTCCTCTTCCACCTCCTCCTCCTCCCCCTTACTCTTTCTGCTCCTCCTCCTCTCCTTCCTCCCCCTCATTTTCCTCCCTCTCATCTTCATCTTTCTACTCTTCTTCCTCCTCTCCCTCCCCCCTGCTCCTCCCTTTGTCCTCCTCTCCTCCCCTACTCTTCTTCCTCCTGCTCCTCCTCTCCAGTACCTGCGTTCTTCATATATTTTTCCAGAAGGTTCTGCAGATCCTGCTCTTTGTCGTTGTTGAACTGAGTTTCCAGAGCCAGAAGGATGTACTCGTCCAACAGCATCCGGATCAGGTGGAAGGAACCTGTTCACACACAAGATCACATGATCAAAGACATTATTTAACCTCATTTTATTTATTTTATTTAAAGCTTACACCAGTGCTACTGCTGATTTTTGTAATTTTATTTTTGTCTGATTCACAGACTTCCAGCCATAGAAGAAGATCCAGAAAAATTAATGATTTATCAACTAATATTGGATTAACTTCTGTTTGTTTCCACTTATTAGTTCCTATTGTATGTTAGACTGTATTTTATTAGATATGTATTGTATCATATGTGTGAAAACTAAACAGATTCTTAGCAAAAATCCACATGTTGAATGTTAAAACAGATATTAAATGTGAATTCTACACTAAAGCCTCAGCCAGACTTCTGTGTAAAAACACTTCAGAACATTTTGTTTTTCAGTGTCTGTTTTTATCATCATCATCTTTTAATGTTGTCGTTCGCTTGTTCTTAATGACATATTTACAAGCCAGGATCTGCTGTGACCCCTCCCTGTCCACCTTTGACCCTTTGACCTTTAGGACGTGTCTGTTTGAGACCCACCACATGTTCAGTGTTTATTCACGTCCACACACCAGTGTTTATTCAGAAAACACACGAGCCAAAGATAAGACTGTGTTTAACCAAGGACGCACTGGCCATTAGCCATTAGCATTTATGACGCTAGGGGAGGTGTGTGTGTGTGTGCGCGCTTGTCTTTATGAGGACATTCATATGTTTACACAGTGACACCATGGGGACCTCTGACATTATGGGGACCAAAATTCAGGTCCCCACAAGGCTTAACTATAAATAAAGGTTCCTCCTAGTAAAATACAAATGATGTGGCCCTATAAATGCATTGCGTTTTTTCTGGAAGTCCTCATAAAGCATGGGGGGTAACAGGTGCAAAGCAAAACATGTGTTTTTCAAAGGTTTGAAAATGTGTTTCATTATTTAGAGAAAGAAAGTGTTTATTTTTATGTATTTTTAAAAAAATTGTAATTTTTTAATTTTTGCTTTATTCATTATTTTAAAAAATATTAATTTTATTTAATAATTATTATTTTATTAATTCAGTTTTTATTTTTTTTATTTAATTTAAAAAAAAATTTAAAATCTTTTTTTGTCAAATTTTATTAATAAAAAAAAGATGTGTTTGCACTCACTACTCAATGTCTACTTGATTACAAACTTGGTCCTCATGAGACATGGAAACGTGTGTGTTTTGTGGTGACATGTCATTTAGACTGAACAGAGAATAAAGGAACATAAATGTGACAGTTTATCTAATATCACGCCATTTTTATGAACTGATCTAATGAACGGATCAGATTAAAAATAAAAGACAAACACTGACAGAATGAGCTCATTTCCTTCTGACACAGAACCAGAACAGGAGGAGGATGGGGGGGGGGGGGGGGGGGGGGGGGCAGTAACATTTCACGTAAACATGGCAACGAACCACACAGATATTGTAACACACAACAAACACTAGAGAAACCTCCATTTATTTATTTAAATCACTGTAGAGTAAATAAAGGTTTATTTCTAAAATAAACATTTGATATAGTAGATTGTTTTTTACATTAGTAACTAATATTACACCTCATGTTGCATTACTGTTGGTCATAGCGACAGCAAATCGAATGTTCTACCGTAGTAGTGTAGTTTCGCTCAATGTCACTTTTGGCCTGATTTCCTTGAAACCGGCCGACCAATCACAGTGAAGTATCGAGTCAGAGGGCAGGCGTAACAAAGTGACGCTGCAACGATTCTGAGAGAAACAACCGGAAACAACCATAGAAGAAGAACAACAATGTGTGGTGATTTCCTTTTATCAAAGATGAGTGAAGAATGTGAGAAACATCAGCAATCTTTAAATTCTTTTCACAGAAGTAACAATAACAATAACTACGTTATCCTAAAGATTATGCTGATTGGTTGTAGTTCCATCCTATTGCATACAGAGGGATTTGAAAGACAATCATTTAGGCCCGCCTCCCCTGAGTATGAAGAGTTCCTAGACCTATACATGTAATGAATAAGGATAGTGCGGCTAAGCTAGGATTTCACATCACCAACACTGGCACCAAACGCACCCTGGAAACAAACAACAACAGCTCTGTTACTCTGGTGTCGGCCATGATGGTCACTCCCTTGTTTGAGTGTTGGGCCTGAAGCTGCTATTTGTTCTGGTCATGTGACCGTTCATTTTACTCATCCACACAGTAACATAACGAAACTGTTACCAGATCTTTCCACTCTGGAACCCGTTATTAAAAGATATTCTTTTGGGACACCCAAAAAGCCGTTGTTGTGTGGATGTGAGGCCGAAACGATAACAAACTGTAACAGATTTGCTCAAAAAACGTTGCTGTGTGGATGGGGTGTAAACCAACCCATTCAGGAAGAGTGGATTTTTTACCCCGCCCCCAAAAGGGAAGAGAGGGTAATATTGCTGAATATAGGTCAAAGGTCACAGTCACCAATAATGTGTTTTCACAATGATCAGACATAAAGCCAATGAAGTCAAATATGTGTGAGGGGGCGGGTTGTGTCGGGCACCACTTGTTTGTTTGTTTGTTTGTTTGTTACCAAAGCTGGAGGCGTTGTTGAGCGTCAGGTTGTGCATGACTCTGGCACCAAAGAAACTCCACCTGAGGAGGAAATCCTGCGCTCGCTTCTTCACTGAGCGGCCACTCTGCTTTCCAGGCTGAAACCAAAACACATAAGGAATAAATAAATAAATAAATAAATGACACAGTGGAAGGAGGCTTATTATTATTATTATTATTATTATTATTATTATTATTATTATTATTATTATTATTATTATTATATTATTATTATTATTATTATTGTTATTATTATTGTTATTATTACCACCTTGATAACTTTATGCTCCACCACAGAGTCCAACCACTCGATGAAGGACTCTACGGTGGCGTTTTTCCTCAGCAGTTCCTTCAGCTCCTGGAAGACGCTGATGGAATCATCTGATGAGACAAAAACACTCTTATCATTGAGTCCAAACTGGGGACAGAGACGCTAGCACTGGGGACAGAGACGCTAACACTGGGGACAGAGATGATAACACTGGGGACAGAGATGCTAATGCTGGGGACAGAGACGCTAACACTGGGGACAGAGACGCTAACACTGAGGACAGAGACGCTAACACTGGGGACAGAGACGCTAACACTGAGGACAGAGACGCTAACACTTGGGACAGAGATGCTAACACTGGCGACAGAGACGCTAACACTGGGGACAGAGATGCTAACAGGACATGTTCCCATCTTAAGGACTGTGTCTCACACTCAGAGTAGATGTCTGGTTCGTGTTCTCCTGCAGCGCTGACGCTGAGCAGAGGCTGCGAGCTGATGTTACTGAGGTCCACACTGTCGATGTCCAACACCATCCTGCTGACCACCGCCTGGTCGAAGAGCGCTGGACGAGCGATCTGACCACACACACACGCAATATTAAAAAAAATATACATTTTAAATTAAAAAATGTAATTAAATTAAAAATAATAATGACAAAAAAGCAAATACATCTTGGAACCTTTGAAAAATACATGTTTTACTTTGCCATTTTTGTGTAATTTGTCATTTATTTTGGTAAGTTTTACTCATTTTGTTAATCATTGCATTTTCTTTGTGTTCCATTTGTTGACTTTTGTTCTTTTTCTGTGTTTTTGGTAATTTTGTCAATTATTTTGGTACTTTTTCTTCAATTTGTTAATAATTTTATTTCTTTTTGTGTTCCAGTTGTTGATTTCTGTACATTTTCTTTGATGTTTTTGGTCATTTTGCCAATAATCTTGGTGATTTTTGTTCCATTTGTTGATTACTTTACTCATTCTATTGATTGTTTTGTTTATTTTTGTTCCATTTTAAATCATTTTGTTTTTATTCATTCTATTTATTGATTAAATGTGTTAATTTTATTCACTATTTTGTGAATTTCTTTCCCCATTTGTTAATTATTTTTATTCACTTAATCCTTTTGTTAATTTATTTTATTATTTTGTTTATTTTGTTCATTTTGTCGATTATTGTTAATTACAGGATTTAACTTGTACCTGTGCCAGGTGTAAGAACGACGTCTGTCTCTTCAAGGAGGAGACAAAACGCCGGGCGATGGGGAGTTTTTTAACTGCAAGGCATTCTGGGAGATTCTCCAGAGACGACGCTAACCAGTGCTCCCAGTGTTTGGCGAAATTCCGAATATCTGCCAACAAACTGAGGAGGAAATAGATTCATTTTAAGAAAATAAATTAAATTATCTGAAAATAAATGTGACATTTCTGCCTCTCAGAGCATTTTAATCTCAGTGAGTAACTTTTTTCCTGTGTTAAATAAAGGTTAATAATAAAACAATTAACTAATAATGGACAAACCTTTCAGGCATCTCCTGCATCGTAGCAGGAATCAGAACATCTGTTAAAACCTGAGGAAATAAAGAACAAATTGGAAACGGGACAAAACAGGATATGAATGAAACATGGAGCAGAATATATATGTAAATACCTGCAGTTTTTCACCTAAATTATGATGTTTTCAATGCATAGTAATGATAAAAACCTTCAAAAAAACCAGTCTGGGTGTTAATAAAAAGAAAATTAGGATGCATCTTTAATAAATGAGGAACTTATTTTTCCAAATTTATCTCAAAATATTGTCTTTTACTGGAAAAAACAGCAACTAATTCAGAGAAAAAAGTACCTGACACCCTTAAAAATAGTGTCGTCTTGGAATTGTATCCTGACGTTTAAAGAGCTCAGGTGCACAAATGCCTCATATTTTATTATCTAGCAGCTTTTTACTGCACTAAAAAGTGTACTGGATAAAAACCTTGTAGAGGATGGAGTCGCAGACGCAGAAAATGTCGACTATGACAGGGTTTTCCAGCAGCGGCAGGAGGTGGTCGGGCATTCCCTGCCAGAAGTGCAGCAGGAAGTTCTGGATCTGAAAGAAAATGGAAAATTTAAGATAGAAAAACTACATTATATCTATTTTATCTTCTTATTTGGTCCCACTTTCCAGTGGTGGAAGTAACTAAGTAGAAGTACTTCCTTTACTGTACTTAAGTACAGTTCTTAGGTATCTGCACAGTCATACTTCAACTTACAAAAGACTCAGCTAACGAATAATCCAAGTTACAAAAAACCTTTATGTCAATTTTTCATCTCTGAATACAAAAGAAAATTTAATTTAAACAAAACCGAAATCCCGAGACGTAAATACACACTGTTCGTACTGTACGTATCATCCCATTGGCTATGATGGAGCTACCCATGATGCTTTTGGTGACCTTTGACCCTCATTCATCACAGAGTTTTTCCCAGTGTTCTCATTGAAACTTTATTACAGTACGTATTTGTTATTCATCATCACAAAGAAAATGATTCCTGGTGCGAATGAAAAGAAGAAGCGACTGTGTTATTAATAGAAGGAGGAGTCATCATTCCATCAGCACCAACAGAAGACATGCTGGACACATTTCATCAACTTTCCAAATACATGGAAAAAAAACATCCTAAAAAAATGTTCACTAGTCGTGTTATCGTCCACTTTGATGACGTATGTCTGGCACATTTTAGGAAGATTATGAAAAGTGGTCAAAGTCAATCGTCTTTGGATCAATATTTCACCAAACGTCCGTCAACAAATATTGTTGAAAGTGACAATTAAAATAAACACAATGGTATGAAAATGACCCACATGAAAGGTTCAATTGAATGGTTTAATGTTTAATATTCAGTCAGTGAAGACACATTTACCCACTGACACCAATAAATTCCATCTGAAATCATTTACATATTAGTTTTTTTAAAATTTTTCTTTAATGAATGGGTTCTTTTTGGTTTATGTCAATATGAATTTGTGTAAATGAAGAGGGCTTTTTTCCCCATTATAGGAGGATTTTTTTGTTTTATGCAGTTTTTGTGAAATTACATATTTAATGGTGTTGTCATTTTGTATTTAGAATGTAAATAAATCATTCTTTGAGAAATAATAAAAGCTCTCTCTCACCTCCTCAAAGTTGACATTGATGGCGTTGTCCAGGATGCACTGACAGTGGGTTTTGTACATCATGATCAGCGTTTCCACCTGCACAAAAACAACACAAACAATTAAACAAGTATTCAGAGAATGTCTATTTTGTGCCAATCTCACGTTTCTATGACAACCCGTTCTTGAATTAGAATCAATAATGTGATTTTTGACCTTTCTGCTAAATGTGACCTTAATAGTGTGACATGTCTATGCTTGACACACACAAACAGTATTACAGAAGTTAATGTTGTGACATGTCACCTTTGACCCCCAGACAGCTTAAAAACTATTGGTTTTAGGTGATAACACCATGAAAGACAATTGTAGAAATCTTCATTCCGCATCGTTTGGTTCCAATCTGAAAGTTCTGTGACCCTCTGTTCTTGAGTTATAACCAATAATGTGATTTTTACTTTTTAGTTCATTGTGACCTTGACCTTTGACCTGTACTTAAATGGATCATTGCATCTGATGCACATTAGCATTAGCTATATGTATATGCCCATGTAATTTCATGATGGAGTTATAGCATGATATGTGTCTGTGGACACACACACTCACACACACACACACACACACACACACACACACATACAGACACACACACACACTCACACACACACACAGACGCACTCACACACACACACTCACACAGACACACACTCACACACACACACTCACACACACAGACACACACACTCACACACACAGACACACACACTCACACACACACACACTCACACTCACACACACACACAGACACACTCACACACACACACAGACACACACACTCACACACACACACACACACACACACACACACACACTCACACACACACACACATACACACACACACACACACACACACACACACACACACACACACACACTCACACACACACACACATATACACACACACTCACACACACACACACTCACACTCACACTCACACACACACACAGACACACTCACACACACACACACAGACACACACACTCACACACACACACACACACACACACACACACACACACACACACACACACATACACACACACACACACACACACACACACACACTCACACACACACACACACACACTCACACACACACACACACATACACACACACTCACACACACACAGACACACACACACACACTCACACACACACACACACACACATACACACGGTGATTACAATAATTAACAAACACCTTTAACCAGAACCTCCTCTTGATCCAAACACATGATTAAAGTTTTAAATCATCAGTAAGTTCTGCTTCAAATGTATTCAACAGTTTAATTACTTTAAAATACAGTTATTATTACACCCCCCCCCCCAGCAGGAGGGTGCAGCTCCATCACTATTTGAGCTCTTTCTTTACAACACTACTATTGTTTACTGCTGACACTGATGGACTGACGTGTAAAGGCTAAAGGTTCTAACCACCTTTAAAGTCCAAAATGAGTTACTTGTGTTCAGAACTTTCCAAACCATGACACCATGGCAGAAAGATGCACCTGCAGTTACCATAGTTTAGCTTTGATCGGCCATGTCCAGCTTCCACACTCTGACGCTCATAAAAGAGTCACAGTTACGATACTCTGACTTTGTTTTACTGTCCATAAAAAAATTGCCAGAACAGAAGTTGGGTTACAGTAAGTTGTGAGAAAAGTCTATAAACCTGTTTTACATGTAAATACTTATTCGGAATGAACATGTCCATATGAACACAAAGGAAATAGCTTTGATTCCAAATGACTTTATTTGAAATAAAACAATAAACAACAAAAAAAACTCTATTTGTTACCTACTTTCCTATCTGCTCATTTGTTTTTATTTTTTTTTAGTTTTTTGTATATATGTATATGTTTAGTACTTCAGTTATTGATTATTGGTATTGTTATTATTCTTATTGTTATTTTTATTATTATCATCATTTTTGTACTATGCACTATATTACTATAAGATGAATTTAGGTTATTGGGGAAGTGAAGAAGGGGTAGAATTAAATAAGCTTATGCTTCATCCTACTCCTTTTCGGACATGTCATTGTTATTATTATTATTGCTGTATTGATTATTGTTGCACTTTGCACATGTTCGAAATAAATCATTCAAATCAAATCAAATCAAATAAATAATTAAAAAAAAAAAAACACCATGTAAACCAGAGGTCAAAGGTCATTACTGCTGTGTATTCCAGACCTACCACATACTTCTGTCCACTCCTCTGAAACCATTTCATCTGCTTCTCATAAATAAATTAATTTGAACCTTTTCTCTGGAGACGTTTCCGTGCAGCAGCAGATGTTGAGCGTTTGGAAAATCTGGAAGCAACGTTCCCGTTTTAGAGCTGAGTGAATATTTCCTGGTGAAACCTCCCTGAAGGAAACAAAAGTGGTGTTAGTTTTTATTAAGAGTTTTTGTGTTTTTTATCATAAGTATTAAAAAGTAGCTTAACCTTTTTTGTTTTTACCTCATTTTTGAGTTTACTGCCTGAAAATCTGTTAAAGAGACAAACATTTTTAATAACAAAAAAGTTTATGAACATATTTAACCCAAATGTGAAACTTTTGTTTTCTTCAGAATAAAAAAAAAGAATAATTCATTTTATATATTTTTTTAAGTCTGTCAAAATGAATGCATTAATGCAGATGAATCCATCATCGTATTTAATATGATTTAAAACATTCAACTCAATTCAATGGAACAGCTGTTTACAGTTGTTTTATTTAAACAGTTGAAGGTGTTGAATAAACATGTTAATTTCATATATGTGTTCATATTTTTAAATATGTTTTGGATAATTTATTGCACGTTTTGGAATTTTTTTACTGCTTTTGTGTGTATGTGTGTGTGTGTGTGTGTGTGTGAGAATTTTAGTAGATTTTAATGTGTTTTGTATATTTTTTTCTACATTTTTTGCGTTTGGGCGGTGGTTAAATGAAGCCCCACCCACTCCTGCCTGCACTTATTGAATGGACTGAAGAATGACTGTGAGTGGAAATGCGGCAGATAGAGCTGTGTACACATGCAGGTATAAAACACTCCAGAAGGTTCATAAATACCACAGATGGACCGTCTTACCTGGTCAGACCTTTCCCAGAATACACCGAGTGATAATAGGCACTGCTCTCTTTGATACCGATGCCGTAGTAGTGGTACCTGCACACAGCGTTCACACACACAAACAAACACAAACAAAAAAGACAACGAAAAACCACAGAAGAAGAAAAAAATACATGCAACAAAATTAGACAATAATTTAAAAAGTTTAACAAAAATAAGTAACAGAATGGACTAAAAAGAGAGAGAGAGAGAGAGAGAGAGAGAGAGAGAGAGAGAGAGAGAGAGAGAGAGGGAGGGAGAGAGAGAGGGAGAGAGAGAGAAAGACAGACAGACAGAGAGAGAGAGAGAAAGAGAGCGAGAGAGAGACAGCAAAGGGAGAGGGAAGGCGAGAGAGAGACAGACAGACAACAAGGGAGAGGATGAGAGGGGGGGCAGGGAGAGAGAGAGACAGCAAGGAAGAGAGAGAGAGGAGGCAAGGAAGAGGAAGAGAGAGAGAGAGACAATGAGGAAGAGGAAGAAAGAAAGAGAGAGACAGAGAGAGACAGACAGACATCAAGGGAGAGAAAGAGAGCGAGAGAGAGAGAGAGAGACAACGAGGGAGAGGAAGAGAGAGAGAAACAGAGAGAGAGAGAGACAGTGAGGGAGAGGAAGAGAGAGAGAGGGACAGACAGACAGAGAGAGAGGAAGAGAGAGAGCAAGAGAGAGACAGCAAGAGAGAGAGAGAAAGAGAGCGAGAGAGAGAGAGACAGCGACGGGAGAGGGAAGGCGAGAGAGAGACAGACAGACAACAAGGGAGAGGATGAGAGGGGGGGCAGGGAGAGAGAGAGACAGCAAGGAAGAGAGAGAGAGAGGCAGCAAGGAAGAGGAAGAGAGAGAGAGAGAGAGAGAGACAATGAGGAAGAGGAAGAAAGAAAGAGAAAGACAGAGAGAGACAGACAGACAGTAAGGGAGAAGAAGAGAGAGAGAGAGAGAGAGAGAGAGAGACAGTAAGGGAGAGGAAGAGAGAGAGAGAGAGAGAGAGAGCAAAAGAGAGATAGACAGACAGAGAGAGAGAGGAAGAGAGAGAGAGAGAGAGAGAGAGAGCAAGAGAGAGACAGACAGACAGCAAAGGAGAGGAAGAGAGAGACAGTGACAGACAGACAGACAGATAAATAGATAAATACTTGGAGTGTCCTCTGGTTCCCAGTCGTCTCGTGGTCAGAAGAGGAAACTTCTGTCGAATCGTCTGAAAAACAAAAACTGAACTCAGATCAGTGGCTTTAGAAGTGGACCAAAGTTCCACATTCAGACCAAAGTGAGCTCAACTGGGATAACGTCTGTTATATATAAACTAAAGTAAACAGGAAGTAAACCTTTCCAAACGTGGCGGCACACGCTGGTTCCAGTTTCTCTTTACGACAGAAGTCCAGATAATGAGTGTAAAGGATGCAGCGAGGTAAACACACACCTTCACACACTATGTAGTTCTCCTCCAACCTGGGGACACACAAACAGGAAGTGAAGAAACAGGAAGTGGACAATCAGGAAGTGAAGAATCAGCAAGTGAACAAACAGGAAGTGGACAAGAGGGAAGTGGACAAACAAGAAGTGAAGAAAAAAGGAAGTGGACAAACAAGAAGTGAAGAAAAAGGAAGTGAACAAACAGGAAGTGAAGAAAAAGGAAGTGAACAAACAGGAAGCGAACAAGATGGAAGTGGACAAACAGGAAGTAAAGAAAAAAGGAAGTGGACAAACAGGAAGTGGACAAGAGGGAAGTGGATAAACAGGAAGTAAAGAAAAAGGAAGTGAAGAAAAGGGAAGTTATATTTTTATATAGTAACATTTGAATTTACTGAAACCTAGAAGGAAAATCTACATGATCGGTGAATTAAATATGAGAAAATATCTGATTTTAACTGAAAAATCCACGATACAGACAATTATAATAAATACTGATTAATCTATTATACAGTGATTCATGACACATTTGTTTTATGTTCAGTTATTGATGAATGTTGTTTTCTACAATTTTCTAAAACAAATGTATAATAACCTTTGAATTTGATAATCAGTGAAAATACTTACTTTACTGGACTTAAGTACAATTTTTAGGCATGTGTACTTTTTACTTTTACTCCCTACATTTTTGCATAAATATATGTACTTTATACTCTTTACATTTATAGAAATATTTGTACTTTATACTCTTTACATTTATAGAAATATATGTACTTTATACTCTTTACATTTATAGAAATATTTGTACTTTATACTCTTTACATTTATAGAAATATTTGTACTTTATACTCTTTACATTTATAGAAATATTTGTACTTTATACTCTTTACATTTATAGAAATATTTGTACTTTATACTCTTTACATTCTCAAAATAGACTCGTTACTTTTTACAACTAGACAAATGTGACAGTATGAAAAATAAATGTAAATGTAAATTAGAAATTGCGACTCACTATATCATAATTTAGATTTCTATCTCATAGTGATGCTTTTTTTTTTATTTTTAAATCTCCTATTCATGACTTTTGAATTTTTCCTAAATGTCCTGTCCATACCCACTAAACTCAGTACCATGACCCAATAAAACACATTATCTTATATTTAAAGGCTTCATTTTTTTAAATATTTTTTATATTTTTCTGGTTTTTCCTGCTTAAATATGTATTATTTCATCCATAGCAACAAATGCAGTTTTACTTTTTATTTTATTACAATTGAGAAGTTGTACTTTTGTACTTTTACCAGAGTACTTTTTCACACCAGTAGCTGTACTTCTACTGCAGTACAGACTGTGAATACTTTGACCACCTCTGGTTAAATATCAGTACTAGTACTCAATACTAGTGTAATAAACAGCGTTAAATCCCTTTCAGTGCATATGGGACAGATGCCCCAGTGCATGATGGGAGCTGTTACCACTGCAGGGTGAGCTGCGTCTGCTTCTTCTTGTCTTTGATGATCTGACTGATGCTTTTCCTGGATGTGGTCGTGCTGCTTTTCAGGCTGAGGTTATAATCCACCAGGTCCTGGTCCTCCTCTGATGACGGCGTCTCGTTACTGTCCTCAGCTTCTGGTTTAAAAACAAAAAATTAAATAAAATTAAATTAAATAAAATTAATAAAATAAAATATAATAAAAATCCTAATTAAAATTCAAATTAAATTAAAAATTTCATTAAAAATTTTTTAATAAAATGAAAATAAAATAAGACGCTGGATTTTCAACAGTAACACACTGGGAAACAACTTTTTATGAGTAAAATAAACAAGTACATGAAGTATTTTTAACGCACAGTGTCCATTCATATTTTAGGTCTAGTTTTATATCACTCTACTTTTAGTTTTATTCCTATTTTCTTTTTTTTTATTATTATTAAAATAAATTTTTTATTTTGCTATTTTAGGTTTTTATTTTTCACATTGTTACATTGACTAGAATAGAAATAACTATTCTTTTCTTTTCTCTTCTAGTCTTGTCTTTTCTATTCTATTCTTTTCTAAATCTACTTCTGACAGATTTTCAGACAGAAAAGTTCTTAATATTTGTTTTTTTTGTTTATAATTCTATTTACATGTTAGATTTATGCATAATTTCCATTAATATTGGAAAAAATAAGATAAAACTAAAGCAATATTATTATTATGCAAGAAAATCTAATTAATTATCATTAGCAAACTCAAACATGACATAAAAAAACATGAAAAAACTATGTATAATTCTATTTATGCGTCAGATTCAACTAAAAAAAACACTGAAATACATTTTAAATTGACATTATTTATCAGAAATTATTCTATTGTTATTTGATGTTGGGCTAAAATAAGTTTTTGGCTTCAGTTTCAGCTCTGATCATCAGTTATTAAAACTATTATAATTCTAGTTCTCTGACATATTTTCAGGCAGAAAACTCCAAAATTTGGTAAAAAGACATGTAAAAAATGTGTTTTTAATATTTACTTTTTGTTTCTAATTCTATTTACATGTTAAATTTACACATAATTACCATCGATACTGAAAAAAAGTTGATAAAACTTGGTTATGCATTGCAGGAATGGAGCTAAACCAATATTATTATGCAAGAAAATTTAATTATCATCAGAAAACCCCAAAAATGAGGTAAAAGGACACATAAACTTACTTTCTAATACTTTTTGCTCATAATTCTGTTTGTAGTATATGTTACATTTATGCATATTTTAATTAATTATCATTAGCAAACTCAAACATTATGGAAAAAGACATGGAAAAACTACTTAATACTTATTTTTTTAGTAATAATTCTATTTACGCGTCAGATTCAACAAAAAAAACAGATTTTTTTTTAAAATGGACAGATCAGATGTGATCATCAGTTATTATTTACCTGATTTAATTCCCGAATCATCCTCCTGATGGACGTTAAAATCCTCCGGCGAGTTGCATAAAGTCTTGGTCAAAGCGTGGACGAGGAAGACGCCGTCGGCGGCCGAAGACTCACCGCTGCGTTTCATGGGCATAATGTGAAAAATACAGATAAAACAACAACAAGAGGAGAAAGAGAAGGGAGAGGAAACCTGCTTTGACACACGCTGACGATCATGGGTCAGAGGAAAAGATGGAAACGGTGGAAAGTGGAAGCCTGAGCTGATGAAGCGCTGGACGCGTTGGTCATATTTACAGAAGACGCCGAGAATGAACACAGGCTGTGAATGATTAACAGACAAACCCTCATCCATCTGCCTGTCCGTCTGTCCGTCCTGCAGTCAGCTGCTCTTTAACAAACAAAAAAAGGCCACCAGCATCAGGTCCAACGCTCACAAGCTCATTTCAACTTCTACCAGGAGAGAAAAAGTGGAAATTATGACATGACAAGTCAGAATTATGAGGTAAGAAATGGAAATGATGAGCAAAAAGTCAAAACTGTGAGATAAAATAGTTGAAATTATGAGATAAATAGTTGAAATTATGAGATTACAAATCAGAATTATGAGATAAGAAGTGGCAGTTATGAGGAAAATGTCCAAACTGTCAAATAAAATCTTGAAATTATGAGATAACACAGAGCATTCTGAGAAATAGTTGAAATGATGAGAGTAAAAGTCAGAATTATAAGTTAAGAAATCAACGTTATGAGGGGAAAAAAATCTAAACTGAGATAAAACATTGAATTTATAAGATTACAAATGAGAATTATGAGATAAGAAGTGGTAATGATGAGGAAAAAGTCAAAACTGTGAGATAAAACATTTAAATTGGAAAGTTGAAAGTGTGATATAAAGTTGAAATTCAATTGAAATTATGAGGGGGCACAATTGTAAATTAATAAATCAAAATTATGAGCAAAAGTTGAAATTGTCATTTAAAGTGGAAATTGTGAGATAAAACATTAAAATTATGAGATAAAAAGTCATATTTATGAGATAAAAAGAGATATTTTCATTTTAAAAAGTTGAAACCGAGATTTTAAAAAAATTGTCATGAGGCTAAAAGTCAGGATTATGATAAAAAAATGTAATTATGAGACAAAAGTCAAAATTACAAGAAAAAGTCACAATTGTGAGATAAATCATGAAAATTATGAGATGAAGCATTAAAATTATAAGATAAAAGTCTTAATTATGAGGTAAGAAGTCAAAATTAATGAATCACCAATAATAAAAAAACTTCAGATCGGAATTTTAAATAATCTTGGTATGGATAATTACAGCCCGAGATGCAACTATCAAATAGTTGGGGTGTAACTATCAAGTATTTTTGTAATCGAGTATTCTGTCAATTTATTTCATCGATTAATCGAGTAATCGGATGAATTCAAATTTGATTCAAATTGTGAGATGAAAGTGTTAATTGTGAGGTAAAAGGTTGAAGTCATGCTCCCGTTGCCGGGGAAACGACTGTTGGAACATGTGGTCTGTTCAAGGGTTAAAGTTCAAAACACTTTAACATCTGATATAAATCCTCTAATACCTGATCATCCACTAATTCTATTAATATATGTCAATAACTGGTGTAAAATACAGCGTTTCATCACAAACACACAGGATAATTATTAAAAACCTTTAATTTGTGGTTTAATTGACTTTTACTTGGAGGCTCAGAAAACATCTGATATATTTATTATAGATGTAAATTAAGCTAATATTAATTTATTTATGTCATTACTGAGTTGAAGAAACCAACTCAAACAATTTATTAATTTATTAATATTAATTACTTGTTTATCTACATCAATGGAAATATCTAATTGGTTTAATTTGGAGTTTTAGTTAAAATATGCTGGAATGACTGTATATTTAAATTAAGCTGTAATTTTTTTTAGTTTTATTGAGCTGAAGGAGCCAAGTGTGATGCTTTATTTTTTATTTGTTCAGTTTGTAAAAATAAAGTCAAACACTGGAGGGCGCTGTTACTTCATTTACTGGAGAATGAATCATGTGTCTGGAAAATAACACGTTTTATAGAGTTAATAGGACAGTAGAATGTAAACACAGAAGACACACTAATAACTAGATATTATAGATTATTATATATATGGAGGACTAAAGGTGAAAAATATATAAATAAAGACTTCATTAAATAATTAATTAAATATGTCATTAATTAATGACAATTGGAAATAATAAATGAATGTCTTCTTAAATCTGTCATTAATTCATTAAAATACCAATTAATTTAAAACCTCTGACCTATAAAAACATCCTGTCAGTAGGATATTCATATAAATGTAAAGAGTATAAAGTACAAATATTTCTATAAATGTAAAGAGTATAAAGTATACATATTCATATAAATGTAAAGAGTATAAAGTACAAATATTTCTATAAATGTAAAGAGTATATAGTACAAATATTAATACAAAACATGGAGAGTAAAAGTAAAAAGTTTCAAGTAAAGAACAGATACCTTAAACTGTATGTAAGTACAGTAAAGGAAGTACTTTTTGTTCATGGTCCAAACATGCAGATGTTTGTGAAGCTGAATGTGTCCACGAGAGGGAGACATAGACCAGACACTGACAAATTCACATACTACTGTCTATCTATCTATCTGTCTGTCTATGGGTCACATCTGGTCCCTAGGATGAATTTGTAAAATGCAAAAATTACACAAAAGTAAGTAAGTAAGGAAGTTAAAATGATTTGACATGAATTCAATCTAAAATGGATCAGACCATAATCATAACTAACAATTATGAAAAAAACCACACATTTTCTTCTTTGTTTTAGTCAATGATGTCGATAAAGAAGTATTCACAGAATGTCTCATCTCGTTTGTGCTACCTTTTAAATGTAAGGAGTATAAAGTACAGATATTTATATAAATGTAAAGAGTATAAAGTACAAATATTTATATAAATGCAAAGAGTATAAAGTACAGATATTTATATAAATGTAAAGAGTATAAAGTACAGATATTTATATAAATGTAAAGAGTATAAAGTACAGATATTTATATAAATGTAAAGAGTATAAAGTACAAATATTTATATAAATGTAAAGAGTATAAAGTACAAATATTTATATAAATGTAAAGAGTATAAAGTACAAATATTTATATAAATGTAAAGAGTATAAAGTACAAATATTTATATAAATGTAAAGAGTATAAAGTACAGATATTTAAAAACAAATGTAGGGAGGAAAAGTCCAACTTTTATAAAAAAATAAATACTACAGTAAAGTACAAATACCTAAACAATCTCATCATTAATGGAGTATTTGTACTTAGTTACTTCCACTTCTGGTTAACTTTAGGTCTAATCCTTTCTTACAAAAAATAAATAAAAGTTCAGATCCACTGCCTTTTCTAAATCTGAAGAAGAAAAAAAACAAAAAGCACGCAGCACAAAAGCACCCCCTTCATTTCTATTTTCCTGCATCTGCTTTTGGTCACAGCGCTCTGTAACTCCCTCACTTTTCCACTTTTATCTTCCTCTCCCACACTCTGCTTTCCTCCCTAGAGCTGCAGGTTCAACTTGTACATAAACATGTTAAACCTGCCTCATACACAAACTAACTGCTCCACAATCAGTGGCTTATTCACAAATAATGTTCACATCTGTTAACAATTCACTATTTTGTGTGTTTTTAATATCATTTAAATACATTTTACATTAGTTAACCACATGTACTGTAGTTAGTTAACCACATGTACTGTAGTCAGTTAACCACATGTACTGTAGTCAGTTAACCACATGTACTATAGTTAGTTAACCACATGTACTGTAGTTAGTTAACCACATGTACTGTAGTTAGTTAACCACATGTACTGTAGTTAGTTAACCACATGTACTGTAGTCAGTTAACCACATGTACTATAGTTAGTTAACCACATGTACTGTAGTCAGTTAACCACATGTACTATAGTCAGTTAACCACATGTACTATAGTCAGTTAACCACATGTACTATAGTCAGTTAACCACATGTACTGTAGTTAGTTAACCACATGTACTATAGTTAGTTAACCACATGTACTCTAGTCAGTTAATCACATGTACTGTAGTCAGTTAACCACATGTACTGTAGTCAGTTAACCACATGTACTATAGTTAGTTAACCACATGTACTGTAGTCAGTTAACCACATGTACTGTAGTTAGTTAACCACATGTACTATAGTCAGTTAACCACATGTACTGTAGTCAGTTAACCACATGTACTGTAGTTAGTTAACCACATGTACTCTAGTCAGTTAACCACATGTACTGTAGTCAGTTAACCACATGTACTCTAGTTAGTTAACCACATGTATTGGGGCATTAATGACTTCAGTTTTCAGTCGACTTATCCATAAATAAAGTCGAAGTCGAGTCAACGGGCGCAATGACGTCATTTTGCACCTGCATGTAAAAGCCGCAAACACTGCTGAACAACTGATGAAAGTAGTTTGCTAAGACGCACAGCTGTTAGCAGTGACAACGACCATTGATCACTATTAAGAAAAAGTAGTTTGTTCCATGGCAGTTTAGTTATGTAAACAAATCACTCATTCCAACACATATTGTTTTGAGATTAAACACATTATATTTTGTTGATCCCAAGAAATCTGCCGGGACTACTTTAGCTTTGACCAAAACCGGACCAGAACTGTGCTCACAGGACACTGTCAGGGGTAAGTCACTGTGGGTGGACCAGATTAAAGACACTGATGACAAACAGATTCATCTGAAAAATACCACACTCTAGCGCCCCCCAGTGGAGACCCCCCCTCACTATTTGAATATTTAAAAACCCCTGTAGTGGACAAAACCTTGTCCTCCTGAACACACACATGTTGTGGCTACAAGTGTGTTATTAAAAAGCCGTGGGCCGTTCTGCTCAGACATACCTGTCTGTCTGTCGCTCTAATACCTGTAATTCTGTAGCCTGAGGTGTGTGTGTGTGTGTGTGTGTGTGTGTTTGTATTCCTATCTTTATGAGGACATTTATATGTTTATACAGTCACACATTGGGGAACTCTGACACTATGCACAGTAAATTTTGCAGTGTTAAATCAACACTTAGAGAGTTTATTTAACTTCTTCTAGAGTGTATTTGGTCCCATTGTCTCCAAATTAACACTGCAAAATCTACAGTGTGGGGACCAAAATTCAGGTCCCCACGAGGGTGAAATATAAACAATGGTCCCCACTAGTAAAGTAGAAATGGTGTGGCCCTATAAATACATGAATTTATTTTTTTATGGAAGGGAAACAGGTGCAAAGCAAAACATGTATTTTTGAAAATATGTTTTTCTATAAAACAAAAAAGTATTAATTTCTATGTATTTTTGTAAATTATTTTTTATTTGTATTTATTGTTTTTAAATATTATTATTTATTTTGTTTGTTTTTAAATTACAAATTTTGTATTTACTCATTTATTTATTTTTGTAATTTAAATAATTTACACTTTTTACATATTTTTTTAATTCATTTTTTCAGTATTGTGATTGTATTTATTTATTCATATTTAATTTTTATTTAAATATTTAATTAAATGTAAAAAAAAGGATAATTATTATTTTTATTTTATAAAAAAAAAAAAAAAGAAAAAGATTAGTCTACACTCACTACCTAATCACTACTTGATTACAAACTTGGTCCTCATTTAAACGAGTGTGTGTGTGTGTGTGTGTGTGTGTTACATGAACACTCAGAGGTCAGTTCCTACTCTTTCAGCCAATAAACAGTGAAGGTAACTCAGTTGAAGTCAAACCAACCAATCAGACGTTGGCGTGTTGCAGTCAGCTGACAGTGTTTCTGCCTGTGACGTTTAGTTTCAGTCATTTTACAGGAATGTTGAACCGTCATAAAGTTCTGCTTTATCTGTTTGGACTGTGAACATTTACAACAACACTCCGTTTGTTTACAGTCACTTACAGAAATTTGAATTACTGCCTTAGTGCGACTAATCTCTTTAGTTTTCAAAGTCCTGTAAACACCTTAGTGCACAGGTGTCAAACATAAGACCCGGGGGCTAAATCCAGCCTGCTAAAAGGTCCAATCTGGCCCATAGGATGAATAACAATGAATACATTAACAGTGTAAAAACTATTTGAATTCAGGTTCTACATACAGAATAATTAAATCTCAACTGATTCAGAGCAGTAAAATATGATCATAATTACCTATAAATAATGAAAATTGCAGATTTTAATGTAAAAAAAGTCATATTGCATGAGAATATTTATATAAACAAACCATCCTTTTACAATAACCCGAATAAATATGAACCACCTGAAATATCTGTAGAGAAGTAAGTGTGATTTTACAAATATTCTGCCTGTTACTAGATGTTTAGTGTATTTCTAACTGAAATATCAGTTGTTCTGCACATGTGCAAATGATAAACTAATAGAATGAGGCAGAAAATGATGGAAAATGTCACTTGTTTTTCTTCAGACGTGTCCAGTTGTTGATGTTCTTTAGTCTAGCCGTACTATCCCTATTCAGTTCATGTATACAGGTCTAGTGGTGTTTTCATAGTCAGAGGAGGCGGGGCTAAAAGGTTGTCTTTCAAATCCTCTGTATGCAATAGGACGGTACCACAACCAATCAGCGTTATCTTTAGGATGACGTAGTTAGACGCCGAAAAGTCGACAGAGGAGTCTGGAGAAAGTTGGGAATGACTAAACAAAATGGTGGATTATGGAGATTAACGACTGTTGTTGCTTCTGTAAAAATAATGTAAAGATTGTTGATGTTTTCTCACATTCTTCACTCATCTTTGATAAAATGCAATTTACACCCATTGTTCGTTTTTAAGTTTGAATTGTTGCAGCATCACTTTGTTAGGCCCGCCCTCTGACTCTGATTGGTCGGCCAGTTTCAGGGAAATCCAGCCAAAAGTTACATTGAGTGAAAATAGTTCAGTGTTTCCCACACTATCCTACATGTTTCTTTGAACACACCTGACAGTCATTATCAGTCTTCTGCAGAGCTGGATGATAGGCTGATTATGTGGTTAAGGAGAGAAACATCTAAAACATGCAGGTGCCTCGAGGAACCAGGGTTGGGAAACACTGAACTACAGAACTACAGTCCCACATTAGATTTCCTGTAGGTCATCTGTGAAGGAAGGACACTGAGCATGCTCACATCAGACCTGTACCTGTCCAACCACGGCCTCATGGGAACAAAGTGTCCCTCCTGACTCTCACACTTCGTCCTCCTCCTCCTCCTCCTCCTCCTCCTCCTCCTCCTCCTCCTCCTCCTCCTCCTCCTCTCGTTCTCAGCTGGTCCTGGGGCGTCAGGGCTCAAATCCCTCCTGGAATCTCAGATCTGTGTGTGAACCAGACTGACATGAGTTTGGAAAGACGCTGATCCTGTGGGATTCCGGACTTCTGAGCAGAGTTATGACAAACATGTTTACGGAGCCGCCTATCTGCGCTGAGTTTCATTAACATCACAGCCAGAGGAGAAAACAGACTGGAATAGAATAGAATAGAATAGAATAGAATAGAATAGAATAGAATAGAATAGAATAGAATAGAATAGAATAGAAGAGAAGAGAAGAGAAGAGAACAGACTAGAATAGAATAGAATAGAATAGAACAGAATAGAACAGACTAGAATAGAATAGAATAGAACATAATAGAACAGAATAGAACAGACTAGAATAGAATAGAATAGAATAGAACAGAATAGAACAGACTAGAATAGAATAGAACAGACTAGAATAGAATAGAATAGAATAGAATAGAATAGAATAGAATAGAATAGAATAGAATAGAATAGAATAGAATAGAACAGACTAGAATAGAATAGAATAGAATATTTAAAATAACATTTTTCAGGTGTCTGTACTTTACTTGAGTATTTATTTTTCTAACAAATGTTTACTTTTACTACCTACATTTTTGTATAAATATCCTCCTGACACCTAAGAAAGTGACATGTTTAGTTTTTTTTTTTTTTTTTACATTTTAAACAATTATCTTGATTGTAAACTGCACAGTTCAACAGTTTCTTCAAATAAATTTCTTTTAAATATGTTTATTTATTCATAATAATTTTTTAAATGGAATGTAATTCACAATGGACACAATTTTTAAGTAAAACTGTGAAATTGTTGTCCCCCACAGAGGACAAAAACACATTATTGGGTCTCATGAGGATATTTGTACTTTATACTCTTTACACTTTTATAAATATCTGGACTTTATACTCTTCACATTCTCAAAATAGACTCATTACGTTTTCAAAATGACAAATGTGACACACAGTAAATTTTGCAGTGTTAAATCAACACTTAGAGAGTTTATTTAACTTCTTCTAGAGTGTATTTGGTCCCATTGTCTCCAAATTAACTCTCTAAGTGTTGATTTAACACTGCAAAATTTACTGTGCAGTATAAAAAGTCATAAATCAGAAATTGTGACTGACTATCTCATAGTTTTGACTTTTTTCTCATAATTTTGACTTCTTAATCTCATTTTGAATTTTTATCTCATAATTCTGAGATTTTTCTTCAAATTTTTATCTCACGATTTAGATTTCTCATAATTATGCTTTTTTAATCTCCTATTTATGACTTTTGAATTTTTCCTAAATGTCCTGTCCATACCCACACCCAATATTGTTGAGATTTTTCAGATTTTCAAAAAACTGTTTTACTTTTTACTTTAATACAATCGAGAAGTTGTACTTTTTTTTAAACTTTTACTACAGTAAAGTAGTTGAATCAGTACTTCTAATTTTACCAGGGTATTTTTTCACACCAGTAGCTGTACAGAATGGGAGTACTTTGACCACCTCTGTGTTTTTAGCAGCTGGTGTCTGAGCGCAGCTTCACTTTTAGCTCTGACGTTGTGTTTCGGTGTCGCCCTCTGCCCGCCGCCGCCGTCACATGTTTGGATATTTCAGTTGGCCGTCATTAGCGGTTTGTGTATTTTCTGCAGTTTAAACCAGAGATGAGCTCATGCTGGGTTTCTGGGCCGGTGGCTTGGCTGTTTGTCTGTTTGTCTGTGTGTGTGTGTGTGTGTGTGTGTGTGTGTGTGTGTATGTAGGTGTGTGTGTGTGTGTGTGTGTGATGTCAAATATGTGAGCAAAGAGGGAATGAACACAGTAGTTTTTTCTGCTTTTATGTGGGTTTGAGCCTTTTTTGACCTCTGCCGTCATTTGTTTTCTTGTCTGTTGATGCCAGTGGTTCTCAAATGTGGTCCTCATGTCCTGCATATTTTAGCTGTTTCGCTCTTCTATCACACCAAGTTCAGTTATTGATCTGCTATTCCGAAGCCTGATAATGATGTAAATGCAATGTGTATTATTGTTTTTTTAAACATCATTAAATGTTTTAATTTTTTTCTCTTCATTTAAATTTTTTTTAATTATTACCACAACCAAGGAGGTATTAATTTTGATGAAACTTTCAGGAATGATAGATCAAGGTAGAACCCATTAGATTTTGAGCAATGAAGGTCAAAGGTAAAGGTCAGATTAAAGGTCAACATCTAAAACACATCAGTGGTAATATCTCAAGATTCAGACAAGATAGAATCTCACGTTTTTTTGCATCTAACCTTCAGACATCAGATGGGTCAACACCTATGGCTTGATCACATCATGTTTTGACGTCATATAACATCATATCAAGCCTTGGCGGAGGTCTCCTGTCTCTGGCTGCCTTGTTTTCACATGAATTTGTATGGGATCAGCATCTTTACTCTGGTGGTGGTGTCCTGTGAGCCCAGTTCTGGTCCGGTTTTGGTCAAAGCAAAATTAGTTCCAGCAGGTTTCCTTGGGGTCAACAAAATAAAATATGTTTGAATGAGTGATTTCTTTGCATAACAAAATCGTCACGGAACAAAAACTCACACCTCGTAACTGCTTGGAGCTACGTTCTCTCAACAGTAACCAATGATCATTGTCACTGCTAACAGCTGTGCGCCTTAGAAAACTACTTTCATCAGTTGTTCAGCAGTGCTTGCAGCTGCCACGTGCAGGCGGACCTCTATCAAATATGTACCCCATATCATAGTAAATAGAAAACATTTTTGTTTGTTATTTTAAAGGCCTGATTTTTATGCAGATATTTAGATGGTGTCCTATATATATATATATATATATATATATATATATATATATATATATATATATATATATATATATATATATATATATATATATATATATATATATATATATATATATATATATATATATATATATATATACATATATATATATGCTGTATACATTTGTACTTTCATAGAATAAATAAAAAATTTAAAAATGGGAATTTATTTAAAGTTGATGATGAAATGAAAACCGTCATAACAGTGTAACCCTAACCCATGCGAATGGTACTTATTTCATGGCAGCAGCAAACAAACACCCGGCGCTCGCTCGTGCACGTTGTGAGCATGCGCAACGACCAAATAGGTACAAATTTTACAGGCTCCAGTTTTTATACAACACCAGCAGGGTTGTGCTGTGTCTCATGAAGTGCTATTTTTAATAATTAGATGAGTTAAAATGAGTATCTAAAGTTTCCAAACTCACCATGTACAAAATGTTCGCTGTAAAGTCCTGAATATTTCGGGGGTTGCCAATCTTTGCTGTTCATTACGTTATCCGCAGATGCCGAATCAAAAGGAATGTGACAAAAGCAGCATTGGGTTTATGCTCTTTTCTGTTGGTACAACCCATAACACAGCAAGAGAGAACCGTCTGGAAAAACAAAACTGAATTAAATTAAATAACTTAGCCTGTAAACGTATAACTTATAAAATAGCTCGAAGACAGCGACTGTTTTCTTTTACTTCTGTCATCCCCCATGGCTGAACGAAGCAGCGCGAGGACGGTGTGACGTCACAGGCAAAGGGTCAGAATGTAAAATCCAAAAGCTGGAAATACTCAATTTACACTGAAAATTTTAGATTTACTATTATTATTATTAGTAGTATTTTTTATATTTTTCGAATTTTATATTAAATGTTATTGAACCTATAAGATAAAATGTTTAAAAAAACAAGACTTAAGAGATAACAATTGAGAATTATGAGGAAAAAACTCAAAATTGTAAGATAAAAAGTCAAAATTATGATATATATATATATATATATATATATA